>CM031236.1:587587550-587906167 GCA_018340775.1 Taxus wallichiana var. yunnanensis
GATGAAAGCTCTTCTCATAATGAAATTGAAAATTCTAAATAATAACACATGGATGTGATCTTGTGTGATTGAAGAGATTTTAACATAAGATTGCAACAGGAATGAGAAAAACTATTTGAAAAAAATTCTGAAATAAAACCAGACACAATTTTGCCCAAGATCAACACAAATTAATTCAAGATTTATCAGATTCATCATCAGGGGAAAGTTTCTTGAAAAATCTTAGAGCTTGTCAATGGTTGTACACTTGCAACCATCTTGACATGATTGAAATATAAAACACAAGAAATTAATAGATTTATCATATGGTCTCTCAAGAAGATGGGCTTTCTCAAATTTTCTCATAAAATTAAACCCCGACCATTTGCAAGAGTATTCTCATTGCATTTATATAAATTCACTCACTCACTCATCCCAAATTTTCCCCCAAAAAATAAGAATATTTGAGGAATCCTTTGCTTGTTACAAATTTTTCTCAAATGTTTACAAATTTACACCCAAAGTTGCTGGTGGATGAATCATGAATTGATCATGTTTCTCAAACCCTCTACTATGACTAGGATGTCATATCATAATTTTTGATAGTATTCTTAATCTTTCTTTCAGTCTGTCATGTGAGAAATCCCATTTCTAATCATTTTTAGGTAGCTCCATCTAGATGACAAGAAATCATTTTTACCCTTGAGAATACACCTTGAGAATGAGTGCCCTCACATGGATGCTTGCATTTTTGTGTTGCGATTCTGAGTTGACCAAGTGCAAAGAAAATTCAGCGGAAGCCTCCACATGTTTCCTTGCCACAACTGGAAAGGTGAAGTCCAGAGGCAAGTTCCCAAATGAGTGTGGGCCTTCCATATGTTCAGGACACTAGAGAATTGCATTGATTGTTGAAAAATCAGAGTATGGGAAGGCCTAGTGGAAGCTTCCACATTTTTTTTCAGCATAACTTCAAAGATGATGTTTAGAGCGTGGTTCAAAACAAGCGTAGGCTCTCCACGTGACCGGGGCCCTAGAAATTTTCCTCGAAAAAGTTAGACAAGTCTAAGTATAAAAAAGGAGCCAAGAAAGCCTCTACATGTCTCTTCAACACATTTTCGATATGCATCCCAAAGGAGACCCCAAACAAGCACGGAATCACCACGTGTACTAGGCCTTATAAAGTTTCTTTTGTAAAAAGTTTAAGTATAGAGAGGAGCCAGTGAAAGCCTCCACGTGTCTCCTTGCACAACTATTGAAGGTAGGACTCGAGAGGAAGATCCTCAAATGAGCATAGGCCCTCCATGTGTCCATGGTCTGACAAAGTTACACCAACCACTTGAAGAAAATTCTAAGTATGGGTAGGGCTAGTGGAAACCTCCATGTGTCTCCTTGGTGCAACTCCAAAGGTCAAACCGAGAGGTAAATTTTCAAATGAGTGTAGGACCTCCATGTGGACAAGATTTGAGTTGAAGTGGGCTGAGAGTCTCAAAATGCCCCGGTGACCCGCCTCTCCACTTCTAACTTTTGATGTGGGCCCCAATGAGTTGCGGATTATTTCATAACTTTTCTCCTCGTACAAAAAAAAAAAAACTACAAAATGCTCTAGTGACCTACCTCCCTCACTTGTAACTTGAAAAAACTACCACATGTCCTTCTTTGGGGTCAAAGTAAGACTTTTTCCCTACCACTTCATATTTGTTGAATAACCAATTAGATACTATCAGGGCATGGGGCCAATTTGGTATTTTTTACAAATGTGACAAAAGTGACAAGTTTCACCAAAAAGACCCATCGGGCCACATCCAACTAGAAAGGACCATGTTTCCATAGATGTTGGGACAAAAATTGATAGGAAAACATGACTATGGAAAAAATAGAAGGAAGGGGAAACCCCGAATTCACACCCAAATTACAAATTCTTTCTCATGGACAGAGAAATGGAAAATAATATCTGGACTCAATGTGATCCTTCGACCAAAGGAAAGGACTACCATGGAAACCAAATGAAGGAAAAATATTTCATCACATCAATACAAGGAGATAGAGAAAACTTCAAACCATGTGAATTGAGATGCTTTTGAACAAATAGGTGAAATTAAATTGAGCACCAACATCGGCTCATACTTAGGGGATGGGCACTCCTGTGAGTGCCAGAAAAACATCAGAATAGACCATGTGCCAAAAAATCCATTGGGAAATGGAGTCAAAAAAAATATTTGCAGAGTAGAAAGACAATAACCAAATCCCCAAGATGAACTAAGAAACCAAAAAAATCTAGTCACCAGGGACAGGAAAAATTGAAATAGAAAAAAATGAAAAATAGAAAAAAAAAAGACTATATACATTGCATGGTGATGTGTGTCTTGATTATGAGAAATCAGTCAAGGAAATGTTTCAAATTCCTACCATTAATAGGAAACTCAAGCAATTCCCCATCTAAGTCTTTTAGGAAAAATGTGTGCTCTCCAATCAAATGTCAATAGAATAAGGGCCCATCCATAATGCATCAAACTTTCCATGCTTTCCCTTATCCTCATGTCTGCTATCCCATAGTAGCACCAAATCTCCCACACTGAAAGCTCTTGGATTCACCTTTTTATCAAATAGCTTCTTCAATTTCTCCCTAAACTTCACATGTCTTTGGTGGGACTCTCTTCTCTTCTCATCCAATTCCACAATTTGATTTATACGAGCATCATAGGGATTGACCTCCTGGTCCTCTAATTGTTGGATAAATTGGTAAGAAGATAATTGCATATGTAGGGGAAGTAGAGCTTGAGTTCCATATACCAATTCAAATGGGATTTTCTAGTAGCTCTTTTAATAGTGATTCTATCAGCCCAAACAAAAATTTCAATTACTCACCCCACTTTCATTTGTTTAACTCCAAGGTTCTCTTGATTATCTTCAATAAAATTCTTATTACTTGATTCTACTTGTCCATTGCCTTGGGGATTGTAATTGGAAGCATATGCTAAATTGATCCCATATTCATGACACATGGCTACCAAAGGTTTAGCTTGAAAATCTCATAGCATTATCAACAACTATCTTAGCAGGTACTCCAAACCTGCAGATTATATGATTTAAAATGAAGTCCATGACAATTTGGTGAGTTTCTTTCTTGGTGGGGATTTCCTCCACCCACTTGGTGAAGTAATCAGTAGCCACTAATATCCACTTGTGGCCTACACTTGAAGAATCTGAAATCTCACCAATGAATTCCATTCCCACTTTACTTAAATGGGGCTTCATTGATATAGGTTGTAAAGGGAGGGATCTTGAAGCTTTCAATCTTCCTGAAAAATGCTGACAACTCTCACACTTTCTTACCAACAAGTTGTGTCTTTAAAAGAGTTGGCCACCAGTAACCAGCCCTTAAGATTTTATGAGTTGTGACTCTTCCTGCAAAATTCCCCCACAAAAACTCCTCCATGGAAATCATCAATTATTTTTGGGGCTTCATCTTTAGTGATACATCTCAAAAGAACTCCCTCGGGTTCTTCCAAGCTAACCCATAATCAGTGATGATGTATTTCTAGGAGGCTAACTTAAGTGCTCTTTTTTATTCTTACTTAAATACTCAGGGCATTATAGATGTTTGAGATAAAAAATAATATCCTTGTACCATTCAGAATTTATCAATTTTTCAAGGATATTCAACCTTTCTTCTTCAACTTCATTTACCTCAACTGTTTGTAGGTTGCTCTCTGCCATAAGATTTTCTAGGCCTAGACCTCTAACCAATTTTGTAGTTTGGATATCCATGTCATATTCTTGCAACTTATTTACCCATCGACATCTTTTTCTTGAAATTTCCATCTCTGATAGGATATCCTTAACCATGGTATGGGGAACATAAGCAATGACTTTAGAACTCAAAATATAGGGCCTGAAGATTTTTGTGGCTCTGACCAAAGAAAAAGCTATTTCTCCATGATAGTATACTTCAGTTCTACCCCTTGTAGTGCTTTACTAAAGAAAGCAATTGGCCTTTCAGCTCCTTCATCATCCTTTTGTAATAGGATAGATGCAATGGTATTCTCTAAAGCAAAGGAAAACATTTGGAAAGCCTTTTATAATCAGGAGCTGCTAAAATAGGGGCATTCTTTCAATGATTCCTTAATCCTAGTAAAGGCTTGAATAATTGCTTCTTCCCATTTGATACTCTGATCCTTCTTCAACATATTAGTGATTGGGATAGTCAATTCAACAAAGTTGGAAATAAACCTCCTAATAAAATTTATCTTCCCAAAAAAGGATTGAATTCCCTTTTTGGTTCTTGGAATAGGAACTTTGCTAATGGCTTCCACTCTCTCAGGATCAATCATGACTCCTTCTTTTGACACAATGTGTCCAAGAACTTTTCTTTTGAACCCCAAAATGACATTTCTTAGGGTTCAATGAGATACCATATTCCTTGCATCTTATCAACATTTTTCTAAATGTTGCAGGTGATCACTTCTCTTCTTGGAGAAAACTGTCACATCATCCTGATACACAACAATGAAGTCATTTATATATCCTTGAGAATGCTACATCCATTTCTCTTTGAAAAGTAGCTCCAACATTCATCAGGCCAAATGACATCCTTACATACACATAAGTACCCCATGGGGTAGTGAAAGTAGTTTGATTCTTTTTGATTGCTTCACAACTACCTGGTTATACCCAAAAAAACCATCCAAAGTAGATAACAATTCTGAACCTATAACTAACTACAACATGTTATCCATATTTGGCAAGGGATAGTTATCCTTGATTGATGCCTTATTTAAGTTTCTAAAGTCCACACACAACCTTATGTCCCCATTCTTCTTTCTAACAGGTACCAGGTTTGCTACCCATGAGGAGTACCTTGTAGGTTGTATAATTCCTCCATCCCTTAAATTTTTCAATTCTTCTTGCATTTTTGAGGAAAGGAGGGGATTAATTGGTCTTTGTCTTTTCCTAAATGGCTTGGCATTAGCTTCTAGGGGTATTTCATGTTGAAAAAGGTCTTCCCTATATGCTTTCAGTTCTGAATATGACCAAGCCAAGCAGTCCTAGTACTTTTTTAGCAATTGGACATATGACTACTTTTCTTCTCTATTCAAGTTGTTGCCTAGCCATATTCTCCTAGGTTTATCCTTTGTGCCCAGTCATATTCTTCAACATCTCTCGAGGCTGACATGTGTCTTGTTGACAATGCAATCAACATTATCAAAATTTGATTCTAGTGCAACCAACCCTCTGGGAATAGTATTAGTCTTCAACTAAATAATGTCCTTACCAAATAAAGTCTCCTTTCCTTCAGCTGCACAAACCATTGGTTCCCAGTCTATACTTTGATTGGAAAATTCTCCTTTATTTTAAAAACCTTTGGACCTGAGCATCATCTTCAAATACCTACCAGTGCTTGATATTGTCAGGGATAGATGGCTTGTCAATATTTCAACATCATATTCACAATAGGGAGACATTGTATAATTTTCAAACTTTGATCCCAATACTACCAATTTTTCTGCTATAGTATTATAGCTCCTATCATGATGTATTATATTGAAAGAGTCAAACATTTCAATGAAGTCCCAAACTACATGCTTATACTTGTTTCATTCTTTGATTCTTTGTAGCATACAACTTTCTGACTTGTTTGACTATCAACTCTGAATCTCCTTTAACAAAAATGTCTCTAATACCATATTTCCATGCAATCCTTAGACCCAAGAGTAGTGCTTCATACTCAGCAATATTGTTTGTGCACTCAAAATTGAGTTTAAAAGAAAAATTAAACTCCTCTTGGCTTGGAGATATCAAGACAATACCAACACCATTACCAGATCTAGAACATGCTCCATCAAACATTAAATTCCAAGGAGAACCAACCTTCTCAAGATACTTGCACTCATCAATTTTATGCTCCTTACAATCAGCATATCCCACAAAGTTATCAACATCAACATCTGTGTACAATACTTCATAAGAAGCATTGTTAGGGTCCTCAATGAGATGTAACATTTTCTTCTCACCATATAACTTCACAAGGCTTCCCTCAATTGGTATGGTGGCATAAGACATGTCCATTTGCACACTTCCACCCACACTAGCTACCCATTTTCTAGATAATAACATTCCCCACTTAGCAGGACAATCCACAATTACTACATTCAAAGTTAAGTACTTTCTGGATAAGCTGCCAATTGCACTACTAAGCCTTTGACACATCCAACTACTGCACCTCTCTTGAATCCATGGTAGTACATTTCCCATAAGTTGTTGTTACTTTGATATTCAACTCATTCATGACCTCAAGAGGCATTACATTACATGAAGCTCTGAGTCAAACATGCAGTTATGTAACAACCTATCTTTAATAATCAGAGTAGTGAAAAATGGATCCACATTCAGCTGAGACTCAACCAAAGAAGTTCCCAAATAAACCTCAGGTGTTTCCCCAATTCCTCCAATGCTTGTGGTTTTCTAATTCTACAATGGCAGGAGGAACCTCTACATTGTTTACATTTTTACCCTGGGTGACCTTTTCTTCCTTAATCCCAAATACTCAAATGCCCTCTTCTTATGCTCAGGATTCTAAGTAATTCAACAATAGGAATAGTAATCTTGATCTGACTCAAGATTTGGGCTATGTCACAAGGAACATATTTGGGTAAGGTAGTGTTAGGAGGAAGGTTTACAAATTCATCTAATGGCAATATGGGAGTTTTCATAGTCTGAGCATGGGGAGGAACACAAGTTTTATTTGGGGTGAACAAGGCCTTTTCCAGATGCATCTTTTTAGGAGTTTCCTTAGGGATATTGGTAAGCACTGAATTTTTGTTTGGCCTGAGGCCTACCCCTTTGAAAAACTTTTCTTCTTGTATTATATTCTTTTTCTTGGGCAACTACTTGCATTCATTAACAATTGTTTGTCCTCTTCTAAAGGAATTCCTCCATCATACTTTTTAATCATTAATGCCCTTAAGTACTCAAAATCATTATTAGGAAACTCAAAATATTGTACCATATCAATTTCAAAAGTATGAGTGGGAGGAAGAGGTAATACCCAGTGAATGCAATCCCAAAATCAGCAAGTTCTAGCACTTATTAGTTCAGTTGAGGTTGCTCCTTCTTTGTGAACTTGTAGAAATCCATCATGCATGCATCATCATCTGTCTCATCATCATCAGCTTCCTCAACTTATTTTCTTCATCACATGGGGAATGGGGCAAAAAAACATCTATCACACCACTCCATATCATGGACCTCTTCCATAGTAGTAAACTCTCTGTAGCTAAAGGATCAGGCACCAATCTATTTTCTACGGGGTTGGGGTTGTCTATTTCTAATCCCATGGGCCCTTTACCCCTGTCATCTGATCTATGATCACCTCTGGGATGATTTGAAAATATTTCTTGACCTTGTGGCTTGTGCTTGACCTTGGGAACCTTGTCCAATCCCCTTTTCTCTACTCTCTAGCCAGTTTATAGGATATTTCCTTAACAACTCTGGCCAATGTTTTTACAACCTCTTCTAGATCCACAAACTTACTTGACTGAGGCTTCTCTAGATTGATCAGCTTGATACCTTCCCTCTTAGGAGGCTTACCAACTACTTTGATATTGTTTTCAATCTGCAAAGCCATGGTGAAGGCTTGCCTCAAAGTTCTTGGGTTTTGTCCCTTAAATAATAGGCAGCCTTTTTGTCAAAAGCATCAAAATATTTTATTAAACAAGAAACATCACTTGGCCTCAGGATTACAGGTAGCCTATTCAAGGTCTTATTGAACCTAGTATTGAAGTCATGAATATTCATTAGGATTCTTCTTAATATTCTCAAATTCAGACAAAAGAAACTTGGATCTATCTTATCCCCATATTGCAATCTAAAATCATTTTTCATTTCTATCCATGAATCTATTGAGTTATCTAGAAAATACTTATACCAGTCATGTGCATCCTCCTCAAGAGTATGAATAAACAATTTTATATACACATCCTCAAATTCAATCTCAAAGTCTTCCATCATATTGAAAAAAGTTTTAAATGTTGATCACCAGTGATAGCATTATTCCCTTGAAATTTAGGCAATCTATTTCTAACATCTTGTGGCACTATATTTGGATATCCAGCCATACCTCTAAAATTTATAGGACCAAAAGTATTCACAACAAAAGGAGGTCTAGGTGGAGGTTGGGCCATATTTTTTGAGGAGGTGATCTTACAGGAGATACAAAATGATGAGGGACAAGGGGTCTTTGGAACACAAGAGTATAATTTTCAAAATGAATGTCCTCTAAAGACTCTGTTTCATGGAAAACCCTATCAACTTTGGAAAATATAGGGACAAACTGAGAAGCACACTTATCAGACACAAATGAAGGCCCCTCTCTAGTTGGAGAATTCAGATCTATATGAAATTACCTTGATTCAAAATCACTTGAAGAAGAATGGTAATCCTCAACCACAGGTTGATCACTTTTCACAATGGATAACTCTTTTCTTGATTCCTGATCTCCAACTATTTTCCAGACTCTTTTTCCTTTTGAATTTTCTTTCCCAGTTCTAGAAACAACTTTCTGGTAGGGTCTTTAGTGAAGAAATATCTTCTTCCTTCCATCTTTGCAAATATTAGTGACATATTTCACTTAATACAGGTTAAGGCACTTGGTATTTATCAAAATTTAAATCAACACGGAGTCACCACTAAGGATTTTCACCTTAGTTGTGCAAATGCACTATAAATGACTTGTCAAATATCTATCAACACTTAATTCCTACAAATCTTAGTAGATCTGACCTTCCTTTACCAGTATTTATCACTGATGATATAAATTTAGTGCAATAACCACTAGAAACTAGAAATATTGCACACAAAACTTGTAACTTCACACAATTCTTACAAATCTCAACACAGGATGACATTTAAACAATGTATTTACACTTAGATCATGTAAGAAACATTACCGGGTCGCCAAATGTACACCTTTGTTAAAATAGATCCTCATCCACAATGGCACCCCAATAAATGGTGCCACAAAAATCTAGGTGTTGGTATCCAAATTGATTCTCCTTGGAAGCCGAGAAGCATCACAAATTTAACAAGATACTTAGAGATAAAAAATCATGGTATAAGTCATTTTGTAGCCGGGAAGGATTCAGCTGACTCTTTGTCACTCAGGCATTGGAGAAATGGATAACACCTTCATTAAGGATTTGATCTATCCTCACTACTTTAGGTCGTGCCTTTCAACCAGGGTGAGAGGACCCATTTTGTAACCTCTTGTTGGTGAAGGACATGAAGAGATCCTTCTTTGCACAATTTTTAAGGGAACCTTGAGAAAATATGATCAATACACCACAATTTAACTCTCACGAGTTGTCACTTCTAAAGAATGGAGATATTTTCTAAACAAGGTTCAGGTTACTAAAGACACTTAAAACCTACTTTCTTCTATATATTTTGGTAGAAATTTGTTCATTTGTGGATACACACAAAAGGGGTACTTTAGGTAGGATTCATGGTTATTTGAAATTTTTGGTGGGGAATTAA
Organism: Taxus wallichiana var. yunnanensis; assembly: GCA_018340775.1. Classification (NCBI taxonomy): domain Eukaryota; kingdom Viridiplantae; phylum Streptophyta; class Pinopsida; order Cupressales; family Taxaceae; genus Taxus; species Taxus wallichiana. The sequence goes on from CM031236.1 coordinate 587,597,061, forward strand.
GCAAGATGAAGTTGATTTCACTAGATCTTTGAGAACCTTTACAACAATTGGAAAACTAACAAACAAAATGCTTCAGAATAGCCAAAATATTCCTTCAACCAGAAGGTGTGCATCAATGGAGGCCCAGATCTACATGGTTTCACACAATCTTTAAGAATTCAACATGAAGGCTCGAGCTAAAGACTCAATTAAACATTAACAACCCTGGTTCATCATGCCTAAGATACACTCATAGGCTTACAAACAATATTTATCAACATAGTGGAAGTAAAATGATTTTAAATTGTTTATTTCATTACTAGATGAAATCTCTTCTCATAATGAAATTGCAAATGCCAAAATACTAACACATGGATGAGATCTTGTGTGATTCGAAGAGATTTTAATATAAGATTGCAACAGGAACAAGAAAAACTATTTGAAAGACATTCTAAAATAAAAGAAGACACAATTTTTCCCAAGATCAACATAGATTAATTTGAGATTTATTAGATTCATCAGTAGGGGAAAGTTTCTTGAACAATCTCAGAGCTTGTCAATGGTTGTACACTTGCAACCATCTTGACGTGATTGAAATCTAAAACACAAGAAATTAATAGGTTTCTCAGATGGTCTCTCAGGAAGATGGGATTTCTCAAATTTTCTCATAAAAATTAAACCCCGAACCATTTGCAAGAGTATTCTCATTGCATTTATACAATTCACTCACTCACTCATCCCAAATTTTCCCCCAAAAAGAAGAATATTTGAGGAATCCTTTACTTGTTACAAATTTGTCTCCAGAAAGTGATGTTTAACAAATTTACACCCAAAGCTGCCAGGTGGATGAATCATGAACTGATCATGTTTCTCAGACCCTCTACTATGACTTGGGATGCCATATCATAATTTTTTGATAGTATTCTTAATCATTCTTTTATTCTATCATGTGATAAATCCCCTTTTTAATCATTTTCAGGTGGCTCCATATAGTTGGATCTGACAAGCAATCCTTTTCACCCTCGAGAATACACCTTGAGAAATGAGTTCCCTCACATGGATGCCTGCATTCGTGCCTCTCAGAAATGAGTCTAAGTTACTGCATGATGTGTAAAGAGAATTCCAGTGGAAGCCTCCTCCACATGTTTCTTTGGTGCAACCGTCTGGTGAAGTCTAGAGGCAAGTTCCCAAATGAGCGGGCCTTCATGTTTCAGGACCCTAGAGAATTGCATCGGTTGCTAAAAAGTAAGAGTATGGGAAGGCCCAGCGGAAGCTTCCATTTGTTTTTTGCATGAACTTAAAGAAAGATGAAGTTTAAAGGTGGGTTCTCAAATGAAATGAGCAGAGCTCTCCACGTGCCTTGGGCCCAAGAAAGTTACCTTGGCCATTGAACAAGTCTTAGTATAAAAAAGGAGCTAGTGGAAGCCTCCACGTGTCTCTTTAGCACATTTTTGATATGGAGCCCAAAAGTGGAGACCCCAAACAAGCATGTGGGCTCACCACATGTCCCAGGCCTTAGAAAGTTTCTTGAGAAGTCTAATTATAGAGAGGAGCCAGTGGAAGCCTCCATGTCTCCTTGGCACAACTCTGAAAAAGTAGGACCTAGAGGTGGATCCTTAAATGAGCACATGCCCTCCACGTGTCCATGGTTTGACAAAGCTGCATCTAGGAACTTGAAGAAATGTCTAAGTATGGGCAGGGCCAATGAAAACCTCCACATGTCTCCTTGGCAAATCTAAAAGGTCAAACCGAGAGGAAATTTTCAAATGAGCACAGGCCCTCCATGTGGACAAGCTTTGAGTTGAAGCGGGCCTAAGAGTCTCAAAATTCCCTAGTGACCCACCTCTCCACTTCTAACTTTTGATGTGGGCCCCAGTGGAGTTGACATGGATTATTTCATAACTTTTCTCCCTCGTACAAAAAGGTAAAAACTACAAAATGCTCTTTGACCCCCACCTCCCCTTGTAACTTGAAAAACTACCATGTGTCCTTCTTCGGGTCAAAGTAAGACTTTTTCCTACCACTTCATATTTTCTAAATAACCAATTAGATACTATCGGGGCCATGGGGCCAATTTGGTATTTTTTACAAATGTGACAAAAGTGACAAGTTTCACAAAAAAGACCCACCGGGCCGCATCAACTAGAAAGGACCATGTTTCCATGATGTTGGGACAAAAATTGACAAGGAAAACATGACTGTGGAAAAATAGAAGGAAGGGGAAACCCTGAATTCATGCCCAAATTACAAATTATTTCTCATGGATAGAGAAATGGAAAACAATCCACTTAATCATAGAAATAAATTTAAATCAAGTGTACCTTTTTTATGCTCATTGAGATACAATCTACTTGTAAAAATACCTTTTCCATGCTTCAAACTTGCAAATTGGACTACTACTTTAGAATGTAAAACCCGCATATTCCATCTTTCCCGCCTTCTCCAAGGCCTTGCATCATTATTCCTAGGCTACTTTACATTGTCTTATTGAAGACGATACATTAGATAGGTTTTATATGCAAAGTGTTTCCTTCTAGGGAAACACTTTCAACTGCTAATTTGATGCATGGCATTCTTATTGTGTCCAAAACCAAACAATTAAAAACTTTATCCCCTTCTAAGAAGGATGCTTGAAACATAGTCAAACTTCTAATTCAACCATTCTGAGAAACTAAAAGTTTGAAGTTGACCTTTTTGCAAAGGTGTGAAAAATGTCAATAGGTATATCAAACAACTAATAAAAAAATTAAAGTTACCATCTGGTAGAAGTTCATAGCATTAGTATAGAATCACAACAAATAGAAAAGAAAGAGAAAGAAATTCACTTTGGAACGAATGAGGGCAAAAAGCCTAATTATTTTCTAAATATTTTTTTAGTGTGTAGGTATAGATTACAGCAAAAGAGAACAAAATGCATGTTTTTAAAATTCTATATTATCAAGTACAAATTACATTTCAATGACATAAGCAGAATTCAAGGGCTACAAAATAAGATTCTTGCATGACTTTCATAATGTTCAAGATACAAAAGTACAAGTAAAAGATGCTCTAGAAGTACAAAATCAAAATGAATTCTTCAAAAAAATGTCATTAAGTACAAATTATGAAGTCACTATTATCAAGAGCTTGAATAAAGATATTGCAGCCATACAAGAAAAAGATATCAGTTTTGATCAAATTACAGTCAATTATAAAGAATAGATTACAGAATACTTGGATAATTTTTCAAGCAACAACAAGTTGAAATAGACATCAAGTATCCAGAAAGGTTATGCATTCATTGCTTTAAAAACACTCATCTATAGGATGCAATGTCTCAAGAACTATGCTATAGAAATAAGGAGTTTATTCAAAGTCACAAGAGCTACTATCTACAAGATGAATCAAGTAATGCGTACCATTTAATATTGATCAAGAGATGAAATTAGTTACAAAAGATCAACATGCCAAAGCTCATCAATCCTTCAGAGTGCAATGAAAAACTTCTTCAAATATAATGATGATACAAAAGAGCAAGCATACAATAGAGAAAGAGTGTAAATCTAAAAATTTCAAGTTTAAGCACATGCCATTATCAAAGGATCAAAAGAAGAAAGGAGAACATGTTCAAGAATTACAACTTTTAAAGAAACAAAAAAATGTCCACGATCAAACTCAATTGTTTCAGTTTTAGGTTTTCAATAATAAAATAATGACATCTTAAGACAACTCCAACGAGAATAACTGATACAATACTTCAGTATAACCAAGTTTGTAAATTAGGATATCTTCGGGATTTTATAACATGAAGAAGTGCTCTCAACAAAAGATGATATTTCCAGTTTCACGAAAGGAAACCTCATTGTTTTAAAATATGACATGAGAAGGAAATGAAATAAATGCACTTTAATGTCTAGAAACCAAGAAATTTCATGCCATTATGGATAATAAGTAATTAAATTTATTCAATCTCAAAAGAAATAGTATGTAGTCAAGGTACAAAGTACTATATATCTTTAAATTACCAAGAAAACTGAAGGAAGACAAAGCTCTCAATCTCAAACATTGGCATAGGAAGACAGATTCTTTCGAAAGTAAGCTACAATCAAGTCATATAAGAGGTAAAATAGCCAATATCCAAAAAAAATATCAACATAGTGAAATTACTTGCAACCACATCTAAATAATGGTAAGAACAATCATATGTTCTAAAATCTCCAGGTATGGATGTAAATCACATACAACAAGCTCATGTCAGGTTACAACTGAAGTAGATTGTTCTCAACTTTTAAATCAATAAGAAAATATGCATGGACTTCTAATTTCCAACGTGGTTAATGATCAATTGATAAATAAATTAGTTTGAAGCATTTTAGAAAAGGAACCTTCCGCAAAAGAATATAAAAAGATCAAAGAAATGACTACAAAGTTTTAGTCTCAGGATACAAAAATGTAGCCCAGTACAGTGTCCAGGAAGCCACCATTTCAACAAAAAAACATGGACATGAGGCTCAAAACTTAAGCTTTCATTGTAAAATAGAAGTCTTATACTATTTCAGGAAATAGGAAGTGATGTATATCTTTCCTTATAGACTGATTTGAAAATCAGTTCACATAGTATAATCTAATATATGAGACTGCATTATTATCTAAAATGATCATTAATTTAAAGCTAAATCAATTCTTATTTTAGAAGCTCAAGATCAGAAAATGCGTTTATGAAATTCCTAAGAATTCCAAGATACATCCACAGTTGAAATGAAAGTATAGTCATTTTCAAGGTAAACAATTTGTAAATGTAAGAAATCACTTTAAAAGTGATTTATTTTTTTACATTTGCATAATCAGAAGAACTAGTTCCATAACCAAATATTACAGTTCATAGTGAAGCGAAAAGTAAAATAATGTTGAGGTAAACTGAAAAGAATAGAGCTTCAAAATTATGAGTTACAGAAAATATCAAATACCCATTGAAATAGAGTAGAAATCTACCACTTCCAATGCAACTGAACAGATTTGAGTAAGTTTTCCATAATACCTTTAAATAGTTTTCTTCAATGCAGTGTTATTTAAATAATGCAAAGCCAATTTGGAGTATGAGTGGAAGGTTTCAAACAGATAACTTATAATATTCAACAATGATGACCTCCAGTCGAAAGTTAGTTCAGTATTAAATCTTAGAAACTAATAAAAATCGAATATTACAAACAACCGAGAAACAGATAAAAAAGAGCTAACTCAAAATGGATGAGTTGAAGGTTGTGCAACTAACAGACGTGAATGAAGGATAATACAAAATACTCATGTATTTTACGATCCCAAATAGCACAATAATGATAGTAAAGGCCCATCTTACAAATACCCATTCATTTGAAAGGTGAAAGAGAATAGCTTATTCTTTAAACAATTGCAAAAGTTTTATAAATAAATAAAAAGAATTCTGAAGGAATTATAAGAGATAAGTCAAAAACAAAATATGGAATCAAATAAACGAAACAATTATAAATAAAACTTATAAGTTATCAAGCCAAATCCATGAAACCCTTGTGAATCATCAAGTATGGAATTGAAAACAAAGACCCAATAGCTATTCCAGACTCGCAGAAGTATTGTAAAGCTTGAAAACAAGAGGATCCAGAAGGGATTTTGTTATTAGAGAAAACATAAAAAAATTCTTGATAATGAATGAAAAATAAGTTATACATAGGATAACAAGGTAAATCACCTCTTTATTAAAGTGACAGCCAGTTTTAACGAAATCAGGGAAGTATTAAAATATAAAAGTACAATATCAAATATCAAAATGATCTATCCATAGTAATCTCATAAGCTCAAAGGTTTCATAAATTTAGTGCTAAGAAGAACATAAGAATCAAATCATGGAATATTCAACAAAGATGTAAAATAGATTACTATAAAACTCCAAGTAGCGGGCATGCCACTGAGAATGAAAAATACAAATTACAGTGCATTTAGACTCCACCACAGATCTCATAGATTCAAAAGTTCAAAAAAATCATAGAAAACATGCCAATTTTTAAAGTATCAGAGATGGGGAGACTAAAATGACTGAATATATAGAGGAAAAAGCTCAAGTAACTCCATAAGTTACAAATTTAAAGAAGTAGAGCTCACCATTACCGAGAATGACATTTGTCTCTTAAAAATTTGTAGTAAAGCTCAAATAAAAGCCACAAAAATCACAAAGTTATTCTCTACAAATAAAAATGAGCTCCTAAACTCTAAATGGTGGCCAAAATATTTCAGAGATTGAAAAATCCATGAATACAGCCTCATAAAGTTGAGACAAAGTAAGAAAGTGACCTTGAAAAATCAAATAATGGTGTCGAATGGAAATTTTGAAAGGGCTTCATCTATTCTTGGAGGAATGAAAATGAAATAAAAAGATTAGTTTTTGGTATTTTACCAACTGCAACCAAACCTCCAAGAAACCCCAACTCAATGAGTTATTAATCAACAATTTATATCTAAACAATACAGATCAAACAACTAAGAAGAAAAACCACAACCGAACTAGGTTTTAGGAATCAATGGATCTAGATGAATGGTACATAAATCAACGACTATCAAGGGGTATATAAAGGATAATAGCCAGATTGACGATGCAGATCAAATCGTACCATAAATCAAAGGCTCAGATTTGATCGACACTTAAATGTCATCTTAGACCAAATGAATAGTTGAGACCAATCAGGTATTATGACCAATGGTGATGATCAGATCAGCTTTTATGCAAACTCAGAGTTAAATCAACACCACCCACATAATAATAAGGGTCATAACATCATACAAAAGGGCCAAAATTTATGATTATTATATGCCAACTCACCAATGGTGAAAAGGAACCCCAAAATATTTGTAAATCATTATATACACTAGAATACAAAGGGGGACCTAATGAAACTTAAACAATTATTAGTGTTTGAATCATTTATGCAATTGAATATGAAGCGTCGAGTCAACATAAATTGGGGGAATAATTTCCCTTATTAGTAAATATTTATTTAACTATGGCATGTACCATGTATTTGAAAGGGGATTAAATAAATAATTATTATATGTGATGACTAAGGTTTAAATGATTATTATCAAAAAAGGCCCAGACTTATATACTTTTCGATCTCAAATCATGTGATGATCAAAAGGGGAATCAATGATGAGTACATAAGTAAAGTCAAATAAATATCCTTGTTAGTTTTACCTTAAACATTTAAAAGTTTACCTTTAAGATTGCTAAGGAAACCTCACAAAAAATGTATTTACAAAGAATGGAATTAAGGGAATTGTTTTACAAAGAATGTATTTTGGATGCTTTCACAAAAGGACAAAACAGAAATAATGCCAAATTCATCATTGCAAGAGGATAATGTATAGGTGTCACATCATGCACAAGAAGACAAAGAATATTCACTTACATTAGAGGAGACTTGAACAACAAACAAGTGGCTAATATTAGCCAAAAATATTCACCCAAGTATTTTAATTGCATTAAAAATAGATCAATCAAATGTACTTTGATTATATTATTTTTTTGTAACTATGGATATTAATGCCTCATTGTAATCAGCATGTCTATTTTTATCCCTTTATTTATTCATGATAAAGGGGGAAATTAGCATCCATGAGAAAGTAGAGACTTTAGTATATTTTTGAAAGGGGTTATTTGAAGTATTTTTGCTATATATTGTGTGCACTTGTAAGAAGGCACAAGGAGCATTTCTTTAACATAAGAGTGTTGAATAATATTTTTACCAAGTTTTCCTTGAATGAGAACTAGTTATTGCCTTTTCAGCTTATTTGTAGTGGTATATATCTTTACATTAATTCTAGCGAATATCAATTCCCCGATTAATCATCTTACCTTACTAAAAATTTGGTACTTTCTATCCATTCTTATTGTGTATGTTAACTCTTTGTTGTTGTGATTTATCCCTCAAAGACACAAGTGTTTTGCTTTAGGATCATCTTGAAACCCATTGGTTCATGCATCTACAATATGATTCTCAATTTTATTTTTCATATACTTAGTCAAAGCCCTCAATAAATTTGGTTTGTCATTCCATTTATAATTCAGTTAAAAGAATATTTGAACCCTCAAAACCCAATAAATTAGTTGAGGATACATCAATGAGGAACCGACCTTGATATTGTAAAATCACCTCAACAATAGGTATACCGAGAGACTGGGGGTGTTTCCATTGTATCTATTGAAATGAGAGATAAAGAAATATTAGAATCCCTAATGTTATTTGTCAACAAGGGTGCACTTCTCGGGACCACATATCAGATCTGCAATAGATTACAATAATTTATAGTACATTTGTTACGAGAAACATCACTTTTGGAAGAACTAAGTCTGCAGAAATCCATTAAAAATATAATTAAATTATATGGTGACTTTATAAGGTTGATTTCACACCAATTTTGTAGCATGTTCCATGCCTAACGTCACTATGAGATTAATAGTAAGAGTTATTACTCATATTTTTGTGTCTTTTACTTTAAATTCAACAAGAAGAAGAAGAGTTGGAAATACCTTACCTTACAATAGGCCCAGTTTTGGAAACCCTCCTCCTCTTCCTTCACCACATGTTAATCTTGTTATGCAAATCCCGAGTAATCACACAACAACCACGATAACCACCCAAAAATTTTGTCACCTTTACTAATGGAAACCCTTTAGTGATTCCAATCTATCGCGATACACCTATTGCTTCCTTGAAAGGTTTACCTTCGTTTACTAGTGAAAATTGGACTACTCCTACTGTGCATATTAAATAAATTGCAGCCCTATGTGCGATCCATAATGTAAGTCATGAATGGTACATAACTTTAATGATAAGCAGCATAAAAACTTGGGATGAATTAGGGGATTAACTACTGAAGCAATTTCAAGAAAATTCTGATCATTTATCTCTCATAGAACAATTGTTTACAATTAGAAGTTATCTTCACAAATTTATGGCCATTTTTAATATCTGATTTGCTAGAACGTGGGAAAGTATTCCATCTAGTGTTAAGCCTCAAGATGATCATGCATTTTTATACCATCTTAGAGATTTGAATAGTGACATTTTAGACATGATACAAACTATGGGAGGAACTACACTCCCAATAGCTTATGATATTTCTATTAGGGTTGAAAACAACCTCATTTAAGATGGTAAATTATGCCCAAGACCTTTTATGCCTCTTATGGCAGATTTGACATCTATACCACAACCTATTACCATAATAGAGCCATATGTTACAACATAATCAAATGATGTATTTGAGGCCTTATGGACTATGGGAATAATATTAACTTTAACGAGAATAAACTATCTCAACCTAGCAGGCCTTATCAAAATACTTAGCACAAAAATCAACAAAGTAAGTAGCCTTATAAGCAAAATCACAATTATAGGCAACCTTATCAAAGCAAAGGAAATTTGATTCCAAAGATCCAAGTTCATCTAACACTCTTGTTCAAGTCAACATGGCTTCAAAAGAATGGTGTTTTTCCTGCAATCAACCTCGTTTAATCGCTAATTATCCAAATACATTCCTAAATACAAGGCTTATTGCAAATCCTCAATTTGAATCATTACTCATGCCTCAAATGGAGGTGGAAAGCAAACATGCTTAGAGTAAGAAAATCACCTAAAAAAATGTATTCAGTTTTGGTGAAGAATATTTTATTGCAATTACAACTAGGTCTCAAGAAAAGGCTCAAGATAAAGAAAAACAAAAAAATAACTTGTTATGCCTACGATTACAAATAAATCGAAAAAATGTAGGTCAAAAAAAAAAACAAACAATCTTCTTGTTCCTTCAAAACTAACAAGGAGTTTAGCCCCTAAAGAGTAGAAAAAATTGCAACATGGTCCTAGAAGATTTTTCATACCTCAAATTTCAAAATTTGTTGAAGAAGAGTCAGTTTTTGCTAAAGCTTATGCTAAAACTATACAAGTGTTTTATAAAACTATTATTTATTTTAATATTTTTAAGCTAATGGGAAAGCATAATATCGGTATTTCATTATGGGATGATTTGAGTATTCTAGGACAACAAGAGCTACTTGTGCATGAGATTTCTAAGTTACATATTTCTTCAAAACCAGCAGAGAAAAGGAAGCTCCGAAAGTTGATATGATTCTTGCTACAATTGAGAAAGATTGCATGAAAGATTTTAAGTGGATGGTACAAAATGTTCTAAATTATCATGATATTAAAAATTAATCACTATTTTATCTATATTTGATTATTGGAGATAATTTAGTTCATAACTACATGGTTGATAATGGCACAAACAACACAAGTAAAGCCTAAATCATTTGTAGAAATGTTAGGCCTACAATATGAACCTAAAGAAAAAAACATTTTTCAACTAGATGGGAAAACAAATAACATAGTTGGTGTCATTAAAAATTTAGAGGTAACATTACATTCTTGTCCAAATGTTTCCATTATTTAAAGTGTAACTCTTGTCGATCTATGTCCCTACTTTTCTTTATATTTATCAAGAGAAATTTGAAACTCCTAAATAGAATGGATTTATACAGCTTATCCTTGAATTTTCATGGATCAGTAACATGCTTGCAACCCTAGAGTGTTTGCAAATGTGTACTTTAAAGTCTTTGATAGAAAATTCAATTCATTATTCTATTTCATAAGATAGTTTTTGTTTCAACGTAAGTCAAGCACCCTTTCTTATAATTTTTACTCTCTTCTCTTAATGACATGGTTTTTTGATTGTGCCACTATCTCTTCCTTTTGGGAGATCATGCCTAGAAATATGTAGCATTTGTACTTTATGTTTTGATGGTAAGTTCTACCTATTCATTGTTGGGCTTTGAAGACATATGTATTTGACCTTCACCTTCCTCTTCCTTGATTTGAGTGTAAACATATTTCTCCAATCATTGCTTCTACATTAAACCTTATTTGTAGCATATATGTGTCCATTCAAGGATGCATATAAACATTTAAACTCAATGAATACATTAATGTTTCTGATTGTTCTTATATATCTTTTGTGGACTCTTCATTTTCAAGAAGAACTTACACACTTCAAAGAATAGTTAGAAAAATAAAGGTTTGCATCCTTTCTTGCGTCATTGTTATCTTGTTTTAGTGATTCTAGCTAAAAATAAGATAACCATAGAAATTTTTGGACATATCTCTTAAAATTCCCCTTTGAAGGATATTTTCAGGTTTTCGGGTTTTCATTGCATGAAAGCATGTTTCTTGCATGTTACATGTCTGATGTTCCCCAAAACCCAAAACCCGATTGTCTTAGCAGTGTGTCAGGTTTTCGAACTCCCAAGCATCGGAACATGCTTTATCCAATGCATGTTTCATGTCATTTGATTCCCAAACCTAAAACCCGAATGAAGCCTTTGTGTCGATTTTGGGACTTAGAAGCATCTCAACATCTCATGCATCATGCTTCATGTTTTCCAAAACCTAAAACCCGAATTAAACCAAATCCTTTGATTTTGGGTTTTGAATGCTCCAAGCATGATGACATGTCATTAATGTCCAGTTGTCTGGTAGTTGGCACACATGTCAAGTGAGGTGTAATTAATGTTAGGTTTTATAAATAGGTGGTTTTCCACGTCATTTGTTACCTGGTATGTTTTTTTATGCGTTGGATTTTTATGCATGCTTCTTCCACCTCCAGACCCGATTGAGCTTCCCGTTGATTTCACCATCCATTCTTGATCATTTTTTCGATCTAATTGAAGGTATTATTCTCTTCTTTATATTTTGAAGATTTTTGGGTTATTTGTGAAGGGATTGATTGGGGTTTTCTTTTCTTTTTCTTCTTCTTTATTGTTTTAGGGTTTTAGGTTGTTTTTCTTGTTTCTTGTCTTTTTCATGAGGGCTCTCATTTGGAATTTACCCCTTAGGTTATTTACTTGTTGTAAGTTGTGGATTTCAAGGTTCTAAAATTCCTAAGTGATCATGAGATGGGGATTTTTCATGTTCTGACAGGTCAGAAACCCGATATACTTATTTCAGGTTTTGCAGGGTGCTCGACATCATCCAATTTCTGCCTTGTTTCGGGTTTTATAAGCTGTTTGACATTTAAATTTCTCCACCATATGTCAGGTCTTATTAGGTTCTCAATATCCTCTAAGTTCCATAGTGTGTCAGGTATTTATACCTGCTCAACATCATCTATCTTCCACCTTGTGTCAGGTTTTCGTGTGTGTCATGCCCTAACTTTCGACATACACCCCGCCAGTGTTTTGGGTTTCTCAAGGTGCTCAACATCCTCCAAAATCTGCTAGTGTTTTGGGTTTCCATTGGTGTTTGACACAACCTAATTTCTGACATATAATCTAGTCTCAGGTTTCCAAGGTGTTTTGCAAGTTTCTAAACCCGAACAGTGTGTCGGGTCTATGCACTTGTCTAACAAGCTTTCACACCGACTACTCTTCCAGAAGTCATCAAGGCATTTTAAAGACTCCTCATGTATGAACCTAGCCCATATAAGAATAAGTCAGAAAGATGAAGTATAAGTATCAGAAAATGGAGTCTTATTCTTATGTAAGCTGCAATTATGACATCCAGGACACAGAGCTCGACAATATATATATGGAAGACTTCTGGAAAATAATTGAGGATTCTTCTCAGAATTCATGGATGAAGTCAATAGCCAACAAGCCCCAGGTCTCCCTATCGCAACAGGATTTCTAATATCAGCTTCAATAACCCGAATTCATCCTGGCTTTTGCTTCCCACTATGACTCAGCCTCCCGCTCAGTAAGAAATCAAGCAGGGGAGTCTATAGTGAAATTGGACAAAGATTACTTTGACCAACTCCTAAAGTTTCCCAACTTTATGGAATATGTTGATTTAGACTTTAAATCAGCACAAAATGCATGGGACAAAGATCGGTAATACTGCATCAATCATGTAAATAAGAATTTATCGATCAAGGCTAAGCCAACTATTTGTAGGTGTCCTAAGTTGGTCCCTAGAAGTGATTTTATTCTTGAAGTCAGCGATATCATCACCCTGTTGAGCCAGGTTATTTGGACTCCTAGATTCAAAAGAATTCCAAGGGTGGATGTACCAGTTCATGGTTTTCATAAATAAAATGACCAAGGGATTGATTGGGGTAGCCTAATAAGTAATGAGATAGACTCCCAAATGAAAATGGTCTTGTCTACCAAAGTTCTATATGATTTCATACATCACCTATACACAACAGCATGCATGAGAAACTATCCAGGGCTAGATGCAAAGGGAAACCGAGCAATGAAACACATATATTAGTACTTCCCACAGCTAACAATAAAAGGGTTTGAAGACCAATATAGAAGAGTGAATGATGCCTTCTTCTATGAAAACATTTATAGATTGGATCCTGATCTGAGGAAGAGAAGGGTTTCCGATGAAGCATGGGCCAAAGTGTCAAAATGGGGTTGCATTTTCTTGTAATTCAAGAAGTTTACTTATCTTCGGGTGGTAAGGTTCCATGGTAATCCTTTCTGTTTTCCCAGGTTCCTAGGTGAAAAATTGATTCTTATGGATTTATTCATACAATTGTTGGATTTTCACAAATTCCAACAAAACAGGCATAAAGTCATCATCTCCTTCCCCATTTCCATTAGAAGGTATACATGTTCTACCATGGTTAAGTTCAAGAACGTGGTGCATGAGATTAAGGACAAATTGAAGAAACATATGAAGATGAGAGAGGGATTTGACATCCGAGGAGTTCTCAAGTCATATGGAACCTTGTATCTACATGTGCCCCATGTGGAAGATATCTAGGTTGATCTTCGGGATGAAGTTTCCATCCGAAAAAAAAGACAACAATGATCAAACTTGAAGAAATTCAGGCATTAGATCTCGCTAACATCCTGAAGGTACCATGGACAATGAAAGTGTTCTCGACACTAGATACGAATAGTCGATGGACATCAACTTGGATTCCGGCCATTGATTGGTCTATTACTTGAAAAGCCTCTATCACTTTGAAAGATCTACTTAGACTCTTCTCCATACCAAGGCATGGCTCATTTCCTAGGGAATGAGTTATAATGATAAGACCTTTTCATGAATAGCCACTTTAGAAGTGAGACCATATAGGGGAAAGGGAAGAGGATAAAAGCCGGGTAGCATGAGGAAAATAAAATTTAAGTTTGTCGAAGGGGAGAAAATTAAGGAGCTACGTCATCTGCCACTCCTTCACAAATATTTGAAGTATTATATTCACCTCCTCCACCAAAATAAGGAAACTTCCTTCAGAAGAAGAGGTTGGTCAATCTCTTGTTTCTCTTTTCATGATTGCTCATCGGAGGTAAGCCTTTCTCTTGCTTCTCAAGCTTTGGCTTTAGAATATTTACCTCCTCTCTCTTAATCTTCCTAATCTCATATTCCACACCACTCTAATCATTCATGGCAAGAATTTTCTCGACATTTCACCTCTCTTTTCTAGAACTAAGATGTCCATAGAAATGCCTCCTCCTACCGTACCTTCATTCCCTAAATCTATTCCCACTGTCACCACACATGCAACCATCACAACTCCTCAAGTAAATATTCCTCCACCTACGAGACACAACCATAACACCTCCAATAGGATCAAATTATTCAACTATACCTCAATGGTTAATTGATCAGACCCCAAGGAAGAGGAAGGTGGTGGTTCCCTTACCAGCCTTTGATTTCAGTTCACTCAAGGCTTCTCCTGCCAAATCTACCAAGAAACCTAAAATGGTTTCAAGGGTTTTAGTGGATGTCTCAGGGCATAAATTTGTAGATATTGCTACTCCTATGGCCAACAAAACTAAGGAGGATATAACGGTGACTGATTATCAGATTACAAGGGTTGATCTGGGAAAAGTAACAACAAAAGGAGCACAACAGGATGCGCAGGATGCCATGAACATGCTTTTCCAAAAGCTGAAAGAAACAAAGGTAAGAAGGGATGAGCTAAAGGAGAAAGTTGAATAGTTGATAGAGGTACTACTCAAGCTTTCAAAGCCTTATCAATCAACACCATTGTCTTCTACCCCTACTCCTATCAGGTTTGATTTCTCATCGGTGCCTATGATTGAAAAGATCAACGAGAAGGGGAGAACGATTGAAGAATGGATAAAGAGGATACTCCTACAAGGAAGAGAGGTCATAGATGACACAGTGGAGGTTTATAAATCCTTGGAGGAAATAAATAAGGATGGTGATAAAATGGATGATGAGTTTTCATAGGAAGTCGGGAACCTTGAATTAACTTTAGAAGCTCTCAATGCACTGAAATAGGTTCCATCCTAGACCTTAATGGAAGAGGGAATCATTTCACATGTAGATAAGCATTTCCATCTAGCCATATCCATCAGATTCAAGATAAATATTCTCAGTGAAGCTTGCAGAAAATTGAGGGAATCTAGAGATTAGTTGGTTGATGCCACCAATGACATAGAAGAGGAGCTATCCAGGATCTTCGCCAAGGTGTTGGATGAAAGCTCAAATATTCTACCTGCTGATGATCTCTATAAGAAAATTCAGAATTAATTCAGCACGAACCAGCTTCCGTCTTCGATCTGGCAACCATCGATAAGTTCATAAGGATCGAAAATGTTTTGGAATCACTAAGGAAACTCAACAAGAAATTGAAGAAACTTCCTGGTAATGCAAGTGACACTTAGGAAACTTGTGAGGTCCTAAGTGATTATTCTAGTGTGCCAGATGAAGACGAGATGTAGAGCATAATCTGGAAGTTCCAAGAATTTTGAGACAAGTAGGCTTCACTGGAAGAAGACAAGGATGATGAAGCGGAATAAGCATAATGTTTCATGTCATTTCTATCAAGAAATTGTCATGTCTTTTTCATTTTCATTTCATCACATAGGAAGCAAATTTTGACTTGTTCTCCTACGTGAGAGTCAAGCAAAATAGGACTCTCATTAAAAGACTATTTTCTAGGATTTATCCTATTTTCTCTCTGCTCTCTCTATTATAAATAAAGGATGCTTGTGTATTACAAGGACATACCCTTTTTTGAAGATTGAGAGCTATTGTGAAAGAAGAAGAGAAACTTTGTATTTTATTTTTAATCATTGAAGAATAGAAAAGATATTATTTTGCAAACTTTGTGTTGTGGATTCATCTATCTCAAGAAATTGTTCTTACGTCTAAGATCTTGAGTTATTCTTTGTTTATTGTTCTTGATCATTTTAATCGTTTCAAATATTACACTCATTATCTAAAACTCGTATAAGTATTTCTTGATATGTGTTTGGTTGAAATAAAATACATTCCTTTCATTCCCTTTCCATTTTGTTTCATCTATGATAAGTTCCTTTCTAATCCATTCCATTTCTAAAGTTGTAACATCTCCATTTTGTTATGATATGGATTTCGGGATTGTATCCCAACCCCAATGATTAGAATAGTATGGATACTATATATATCATTTTACATTGTGTTTTAGATTAGTAATAAACATGCAGCCTCACCTTGTCTTTAAAGAGGGACTTGATCCCATGCATTGTGGTTAAACCTCATATTTTGGCCTAAAAATATCCAACCAATAGTTTTTGGTGACTCCACTGGTATATACGGATTGATAAGACTAATCTTATCCTATTGGTGTCTAGTGACTCTATATTTTCCTTATTTTCAGAAGTTTCATTTTTTTAGTTGAAGATGGCTAGAAAGATCTTCACTCAGCCAAGCCAAGGAAGGGGTAGAACTGATCCATTCTTTGATCTATTGTAACAACATGATTTCAGACTTCCACCCAATAGTAATGCATCTAGCCAAGAAATAATTTCTTCACCTATTCAAAGAACTCGGGTTCCTCAAGAACAAGAAGCTTCTGCAACCTATTGTGCTCTAATTTTTCTCGATACTCAGATTCCTATATGAAATTCATTAAGAAGGATGGCGGTAAAACCTATACCTTGGGGTGAAGCTATTGGTCCACTTTATCTAACTTCACCATTGCATGATCTCGACGCATGGGTCACGTAAGAATATTCCTAAGTTCAACAGTGATGGGAAGAAGCACCCTGATGAACACATCACTTCATTATTTGTGGCTTTCTTGGGGTTTCTCGTGAAGATTTCGTGTTCGAATCTTCATTCAAACATTTCATGGTGTAGCAACAGAATGGTTCTACCATCTTCCAAATGCATGGATTATCAACTCAGCTACCATGAGATCCGTTTTGAAGCAAGGTTCAAACAAGTTGAAGATTCTCATGCCTTGTTAACACAACTTACACATATGAAGAAGGAGTCTTATGAACCCAAACAGGACTTCATAGCCAAATTTAATAGACCGATTCATAAGATTCCGGACACCTAGCCATTCCCACTCTTGAAAATCAAAAGTGTTTCTTCATCAACGCTCGCTCACTCCCCGATGTGAGCTTCTTATTAAGAAGGTCATTATTCCCGATTTCGCCATCTGCTGAAGGTACAACCATTGAAATAGAAGATGATCTTATTCTAGCTGGAAAGATTAGAATAGAGTCATCTAAACCTAAAAATTATAGTTCTTCTCAAAGTAATATTGATCCTATGATTCGAGGATGCCCAACAAATTGATCACTTTGAAGAAGCAAATGTCTCAATAAGTGACCAATGTTCCTTATTAGGATATTCCTAGATGGAATTTCAACAATGCCAATGGTGCCCCGACAAGAGATAGGAATTGGTTGATTGCTTTGCTCCCACTGTAGTGGCCATCAAGCTTCTCCTATCAACGCAACATTGGAAAAAGTTGAGGATGGTGAAGAATCGTAGGTAAATATTCTCATGAAGCTTTTGAACCTTCAGGATACGCTGATGAGTCTCT
Source organism: Taxus wallichiana var. yunnanensis (assembly GCA_018340775.1). NCBI lineage: Eukaryota > Viridiplantae > Streptophyta > Pinopsida > Cupressales > Taxaceae > Taxus > Taxus wallichiana. The sequence goes on from CM031236.1 coordinate 587,614,842, forward strand.
GTTGACGATTCAATTGATGATGACTCAAAGCATTGGGTACTTGGAATACGAGGAAGATGAAGGTGAGCATGATGGTCAATCATTTGTAGTCTTCACTTGATCTCAATCTCAGAACCCTAGAAAGCTGGTTGAAGGCTCTAAGGAGAAAAGTAAAGAAGCTCCCGTGGTTATGGCTAAAAGAGGCTCTCCTATCTCAGCGTAAACTGAAAAGGAGACAACTAAAAAGGTAACTTCATCTTCTAACTCTTTTTCTTTTGCTCCTAAGGCCAATACATCGGCCGAGACCGGTGTGACAAGAACTAATCCCACCATCATTCCTTCATATACCACTTTCGACATTATTGACCATGCAAAGAAAACTAAAATCCAAATGTCAGAAGTTGAGTACCTTTAGTCAAATCCTGAGCAATTTGAGAAACTTGCCAAATTCATTAGAAGCAAGGCTGCTATCCCTTCATCTTCAAAAGGCATTTTTCCTAGCCCCACTCAGCCTTTACCTTAGAGTAATATGACCTTTGTTGCTTCTTTGGGAAAGATTGAACCATTTTATTTGTCCTTACTTATAAACGGTTTTAAACTCAGCAATTACATAATTGACTCAGGAGCCTCTGATAACGTAATGCCTGTAAAAGTATCCCATGCCCTTGGACTTACCTTGACTAAATATTATGGGTAGTGTTACTCCATGGAAACTAAACAAGTCCCCTTGATTGGCCAAATCAAGGATGCATAGTTTGCATTTGTTGCCTTCCCTGAAAAGAGAGTAAAAATGACTATCCTGGTTCTTGATATCCCAGCTGCTTATGGTATTTTCTTAGGAATAGTTTTTGCAAAGATGTTGGAGGAGAAATCAATATGGACTAGACCAAAGCTAAAATTATAGTAAATGGAGTTCCTCGTGTCCTTCACCCTGAAGCATAGGTGAAGTACCTGGTCACTAAATCAGATGATCCCAAGGCCCAAATTCTCTTCAAAGATGCAAGCTTGGGTAATTATTTCATGACATCTGAGGTGCCTTCTATAGAAGTCAAGGAAGAAGATCCTAATGTTGTTTAGACCCTCGAGTTTGATGGGAGTTGTTCAACTACTGGGTCAGGCACTGGTGTGGTTCTTATATCTCCAGATTTCGAGATTTTTCCCTTCACCTTCAAGCTGCAGTTTGACAATACTAATAACATGGCTGAGTACGAAGCTTTGTTATTAGGATTAGAAATGGCAAGGAAAAAAGGAATCCAAAATCTCAAAGTGTAGGGAGATGTCGAGTTGATTGTAAATCAAGTAAGGGGGATCTATCAAGTGAAAAATGATTGCCTAAGGCATTACAGGAACAAGGTGTGGGACAGCATAGAATGCTTTGATGATTATTCCATTAAGGTAGTTTTGAGAGATCACAACAATAAAGCTGATTCTTTAGCCGTGTCTACATCTCTTCTCCTTCCTCACCCAAATTTCAAATAGGACTAATATACCATTGAGATTGTGTGTCATCTAAGTGTTCCAAATAAGTCAGCACATTGGCAAGTGTTTAATGATGATCAACAATTATTTTCTTTTCTTCATAAAGCTGATAATTTTAGCGAGCTTTATTTTGAAGGATCAGAATCGGATTTCTGTGAGTCCATATCAAATTCATATCAAGAGATTGATGGTGAATTCATCCAACTCAAAGGAAATAAGATTTCGAAGGGATTAGTTTCTCTGGAAGGTCTGTTTGACAAGCATGACTGCATTTCATTTAGGATAAAAGGAAAGCTGAAGGTGCTTCCTCATCAGAGGTAGATCAAGTTAATCTGGGCTCTCCTGACCAACCACGGATGGTAAACATCGGGAAATGTTGTTCTCAGAGAGAAAGAAAGATTCACTTCACTCCTGAAGAGATATATGGACATCCTAGCATGGTCATATGCGGATCTGAAGTCTTTCAAGCCTAAGGATGTGCAACATAGCATCCCTTTGAAGCTGAGGTTAAACCCTACAGGAAAAAGCAAAGGCATTATAACCCAAAGATCTCAGGGACTATCCTTGCAGAAATTCAAAAGATGTTAGATGCAAGGATTATCTTTCCAATCCATCATTCCACCTGGGTTGCTAACATTGTCCCCGTCAGAAAGAAGAATGGTGAGATCTAGATTTTTGTTGACTTCCAGAACCTTAATCAGTCTTCATTGAAAGAAAATTACCCATTGCCTATCATGGATCAAGTATTACAGACTGTCACTAGATCAGAAATGTTATCCATGCTTGACAGATTTTCGGGGTATAATCAGGTTGAGGTAGCCACTGAGGATCAACATAAAACAACATTCACCACCCCATGGGGGACCTTTGCTTACAAAAGGATGCCTTTTGGTTTGATTAACACCAGAGCCATGTTTTAAAGAGATATGGACTTATCTTTCAAAGATTTTATGGGCAAGGTCATAGTTGTATATTTGGATGACTTGACAGTCTTCTTTAAAAAGTGAAGTGATCATTATGATCAGCTAGAGCATGTACTCTTAAGGTGCAGGTGTCATGGGATTTCATTAAATCTTAAAACCTCTATGTTTGGAGTAACAGAAGGAAATTTGTTAGGTCATATCATCACTAAAGAAGGAACCAAGATCGACCTAGAGCGGGTGAAGGCCATCCAAAGCCTTACCCTGCCTACAAGCAAAACTGGGGTGCATTCCTTTTTGGAAAGGTCAATTTCCTAAGAAGATTTGTACTTGATTTTTCTCGATAAAACCAAGGATATCCTTGGGATGATGAAAGGTAAAAATCCATTTTGATGGAGCACTAAAGGGAAGATTTCTTTTGAAGAAGTCAAAAGAGAAATTTCTCACGCTCCTATTCTGGTATGCCTAGACTTCAAGAAGGATTTCATCATGTACAGCTATGCTTCCGCACATACAGTATTAGCCATCCTGATGTAGGAGAATGAAGAAGGAATAAAATATCCCATTACTTTCATGAGTTTCCCACTAAAGGAACATGAATTGAAAATTTCACAAATTGAAAATCATGCTTATGCAGTGGTGAGAGCGGTGAAGCATTTCAGGTACTATGTGTTGAGTTCTCACACTCTCATTCTCGTTCCTGATACTGCAGTTAAGTCCATTTTGACTCAAAAAGAGTTGGGTAGTCAATGGGGTAAATGGATAGCCAAAGTCCAAGAATATGACTTGGACATCAAACCTACCAAGTTGGTACGAGGAAGAGGCCTATGCCAATTGATTGCAGAAAACAATTTTGAGACAGAATGCGAAGAAACTAAAGATACTTCTTTAGAATTGCCCATGGTGCTTTTTGTAAGCACAACCAATGAATGGTATACAGAGACATCACTTTATTTTTAACTTATGGAAAATGTCCCCCGCATTTGAGCCAAAAATAAAAGAGGATAGTTAAATTAAGGTCTGCAAGATACATTCTATGGGATAATGGTATATACAAGAAGGGCATTGATGGTGTATTCCTGCGTTGTGTTGATAAGTCTCAGCAGATAAGGTTGCTAGAATCCTTTCACAATCTAGCATGCAGAGGAAATTTCTCTTCCTCCATGATGGCTTACAAAATATTACAGGCCAGGTAATATTTTCCTACTCTCTTTCGGGATTCAACAAGAATGGGTGGCCAAATGTGAAGCTTGTCAACATTTCGTTGCCGCCCTAAGCTGGATCCTCTTCCCTTGAAGCCTATGGTAATTGAATAACCTCTTCGCCAATGGGGAATTGACTACATTGGAGTACTAAATCCTACCTCCACTATAGGTCATAATTATGTGCTCACCACCACATATTATTTCATCAGTGTGGGTGGAAGTTGTGCCAATAAAGCGGTGCAACTTCGAAGTTGTGTGCAATTTTCTCAAGGAGAATATAATTGTTAGATTTGGCATTCCTCACAAGATTGTTACTGACAATGCTTCCAATTTCTCATCACATGAGTTGACAGAATTTTTTTATGGATTTGGGATCACATTGGATCATTCATCTGATTATTACCCCTAAGGAAATGGTCAGGTTGAATCAAGCAACAAGAACCTGGTGACCATAATTAGAAAGTTGGTCAATGAGAATCAAGAGGACATGGCACAAAGCATTATATGATGCATTATGGGCAGATCGGATTACTCCTAAGTAAGCTATTGGAATCTCCTTTCTAGGTGTTGTATGGAATTGATGCCGATATTCCTATCTCTCAGAATTTCCAGCCTTACGGTTGGCCTAAAGAAATGAGGATGAAAATTTTCAAATGTCTATTGAGATAAGGATAATGTGCCTATCTAGGCTAGAAAAAGAATGGAGTGGGGTGGTGGATCACATTTCAGATCATCAAAGAAAAGTCAAAAGATATTTGACAAAAATAAAAGCAACGTGATTTCTAGATTGAGATCTAGTACTTCTACGGGATAAGAGAAGGGTACAAAAAGGATGCCCGGAAAGTTCGACTCTTTATGGAAAGGTCCTTTCAAAATCCATCACTTGAACAAAGAAAATAGCTTTTGTCTATCATATCTTGATGGAGAGTTTCTCCCTCTACCTTTCAGTGGTCAACATCTGAAGTTGTTCCATTAGTAATGCAAGATGCTCTCTTGCACTGTATTATAATTTATTTCTGTTGTGTGTTTGCTTTCTTTTTGTCTTTGTTTATTTGTTTTTTTTTCTGTCTATTTTTTCTTCTTCTAACTCCATAGCCCAATGGATAAAGATTTTTATTCTAAGTTCTCTTCCTTTGATGTCTCAAAGAAAGTCCCCAACTAGAGCCAGTTGTTATCTCGTTTTAGTGATTCCAGCTAAAAATGAGATAACCATAGAAAATTTTGGACATATCTCTTAAAATTCCCCTTTGAAGGAGATTTTCAGGTTTTGGGTTTTCATTGCATGAAAGCATGTTTCTTGCATGTTACATGTCTGATGTTCCCCGAAACTCGAAACTGATTGTCTTAGTAGTGTGTTGGGTTTTTGGAACTCCCAAGCATCGAACATGCTTTATCCAATGCATGTTTCATGTCATTTGATTCCTGAAACCTGAAACCCGAATGAAGCCTTTGTGTCAAGATTTCAGGACTTAGAAGCATCTCAACATCTCATGTGTCATGCTTCATGTTTTCCAAAACCCAAAACCTAAATTAAACCAAATCCTTTGTATCGGGTTTTTAGACACTCTAAGCATGATGACATGTCATTAATGTCCAGTTGTCTGGTAGTTGGCACACGCATCAAGTGAGGTGTAATTAATGTTAGGTTTTATAAATAGGTGGTTTTCCACGTCATTTGTTACCTGGTATGTTTTTGATGCGTTGGATTTTTGTGCATGCTTCTTCCACCTCCAGACCCGATTGAGCTTCCCAATCAATTTCACCATCCATTCTTGATCATTTTTTGATCTTATTGAAGGTATTCTTCTCTTCTTTATATTTTGAAGATTTTTGGGTTATTTGTGAAGGGATTGATTGGGGTTTTCTTTTCTTTTTCTTCTTCTTTACTATTTTAGGGTTTTAGGTTGTTTTTCTTGTTTCTTGTCTTTTCATGAGGGCTCTCATTTGGAATTTACCCCTTAGGTTATTTAATTGTTGTAAGTTGTGGATTTCGAGGTTCTAAAAATTCCTAAGTAATCATGAGATGGGGATTTTCATGATCTAATAGGTCAGAAACCCATATACTTATTTCGGGTTTTATATGGTGCTCACATCATCCAGTTTACGCCTTGTTTCAGTTTTGCTAGCCATGGTGACATCTCACTTTCTCCACCTTGTGTCGGGTCTTATTAGGTGCTCAACATCCTCCAAGTTTCACAGTGTTTTTGGTAATTCTATCTGCTCGACATCATCTCACTTCCACCTTGTGTCAGGTTTTCGTCGATTCGTCGCATACCCTAACTTTTGGCATACACCCCGCTAGTGTTTCGGGTTTCTCAAGGTGCCCAACATCCTCCAAACTCTGCTAGTTTTTGGGTTTCCATTGGTGTTTGACACAACCTAATTTATGACATACAATCCAACACAGGTTTATGAAGATGTTTTGCAAGTTTCTTAACCCGAACAACAGGCTGGGTTTGTGCACTTGTCGAAAAATATTTCACACCTGACTACTCTTCTAGAAGTCATCAAGGAATTTTCAAGACTCTTCATGTCAGACCCTGGTCCATCTAAGGATAAGTCAGATAAGTTAGGAAAGATGAAGTATAAGTATCAGAAGATGGAGTATTCTTCTTATGTAAGCTACAATTATGACATCTAGGACACAAAGCTCGGTAATATAGATATGGAAGACTTCTAGAAAATAATTAAGGTTTATTCTCAGAATTTGTGAATGAATTCAATAGCCAACAGTGGTCTCCCTCTCACAACAAGATTTCCAATATCATCTCAATGCCCTGAATTCATCCGCTTGTGCTTCCCACTATGACTCAGCCTCCCGCTCAGTAAGAAATCAAACAGGGGAGTCTATAGTGAAATTGTTCAGAGATTACTTTGACCTGAACTCCTAAAGTTTCCTAAGTTTATGGAATATGTTGATTTAGACTTTAAATCAACACAAAAGTCCTGGGAAAAAGATCGGAAGATTGCATCAAGCACGTAAATAAGAAGTTCTTGATCAAGGCTAAGCCAATTGTTTCTAGGTTTCCTAAGTCGGTCCCTAGAAGTGATTTTATTCTTGAAGTCAGTGATATCATCACCCTGCTGAGCCGGTTATTTGGACTCCCAGATTCAAAATAATTCCAAGGGTGGATGTACCAGTTCATGGTCATCATAAAGAAAAATGACCAAGGGATTGATTGGGGTAGCCTAATAAGTAATGAGATAGAATCCCAAATGAAAATGGTCTTGTCTACTGAAAGTTCTATATGATTTCATACATCACCTATGCGGCAACAGGCATGAGAAACTATCCAGGGCTAGATGTAAAGGGAAACTGAGCAATAGAACACATATATCGATACTTCCCACAATTGATAATAAAAGGGTCTGAAGAATAAAATAGAAGAGTGAATGACATCTTCTTCTACGAAAACATTTGCAGAGTGGATCTTGATCTGAGGAAGAGAAGGGTTTTTAATGAAGCATGGGCCGAAGTGTCAAAATGGGGTTGCATTTTCTTACAATTCAATAAGTTTACTTATCTTTGGGTGGTAAGGTTCCATGGTAATCCTTTCTGTTTCCCGTGTTCCCATGTGACAAAAATAATTCTTATGGAGTTGGTCAGATAATTGTTGGATTTTCACAAATTCCAACAAAGCAGGCACAAAGCCACCATCTCCTTCCCCATTTCCATTGGAAGGTATACATGTTCTACCGTGGTTAAGGCCAAGAATGTGGTGCATGAGCTTTAGGAAAAATTGAAGAAACATATGAAGATGAGGGAGGGATTTGACATCTGAGGAGTTCTCAAGTCATATGGAACCTTGTATCTGCATGTGCCCCATATGGAAGATATTTGGGTTGATCTACGGGATGAAGTTTCCATTGGAAGAAAAGACAACAAAAGACCAAGCTTGAAGAAATTCAAATGTTAGGTCTGGGCTGACATCCCTAAAGGTACCATGGATAATGAAAGTGTTTTGGACACTAGGTATGAACAGTCAGATGGAGATCAAGTCGGATTACTAGCCATTGATTGGTTTATTGCTAAAACCTCTATCACTAAAAAGAGATGCTCGAGACTCTTTTCTTACGTACCAAGGCATGGCTCATTTCATGGGGAATGAGTTATAAGGAAAAGATATTTTCATGAATATCCACTTTAGAAGTGGGACCCTCCAAGGGGGAAAGGGAAGAGGATAAAACCCGAGTACTAAGAGGCAAATAAAATTTAAGTTTGTCAAGAGGGAGAAAAGCAAGGAGCTACATCATCTACCACTTCTTCACAAATAGTTGAAGTATTAGATTCACCTCCTCCACCAAACCAAGGGAAACTTCGTTCAGAAGAATAGGTTGGTCAACCTCTTGTGTTTCTGTTGATGATTGGTCATCAAAGGTAAGCCTATCTCTTGCTTCTCGTGATTTAGCTTTACAATATTTACCTCCTCTCTCCTAATCTTCCTCATCTCATATTTCAATGCCACTCTCATCAGTCATGGCCAGCATTTTCTCTAACCTTTCACCTCTCTCTGCTGGACCTAAGATGGCCATATAAATGCCTCCTCCTTCCACACCTTCATTCCCTAAATCTATTCCCACAGTCACCACACTTGCAGTCATCATGACTCCACAAGTAAATCTTCCTCCACCTACAGATACAACCATAACACCTCCAATAGGAGAAAATTCTTCCACTGTACCTCAATGGTTAATTGATCAGACCCCAAGGAAGAGGAAGGTGTGGGTTACCCTACCAGCCTTCGATTTCAGCTTCACTCAAAGGCTTCTCTGCCAAATCGCCAAGAAACCCAAAACGGTTTCAAGGGTTTCAGTGGATGCCTCAGGGCATAAGTTTGCAGATATTTCTACTCCCATGGGAAACAAAAATAAGTTGGATATAGCAATGAATGATTATTAGATTACAAGGTTTGATCTGGGAAAAGTAACAACAACAGAGCACAACAAGATGCGCAGAAGCCATGAACGTGCTTTGCCAAAATCAAAGAAACCAAGGTAAGCAGAGATGAGCTAAAGGAGAAATTTGAATAGTTGACGAGAGGTACTACTCAATATTTCAAAGCCTTCTCAGTCAACACCATCATCTTTTACCCCTACTCCTATCAGGTTTGATTTCTCGGTGCCTATGATTGAAAAGATCAATGAGAAGGGGAGAACGGTTGAAGAATGGATAAAGAGGCTACTCCTATAAGGAAGAGAGGTCATAGATGACACAATGGAGGTTTATAAATCCTTAGAGGAAATAAAGAAGGATGGAGACAAAATGGATGATGAATTTTCATAGGAAGTCAGAACCTTGAATTAACTTTAGAAGCTCTCAATGCACTGAAACAGTTCCATCCTAGATCTTAATGGAAGAAGGAATCATTCCACATGGGGATAAGCATTTCCAGCTAGCCAAAGCCATCTCGATTCGTGATAAATATTCTCGGTGAAGTTTGCAACTAATTGAGGGAATCTAGAGATTATTTTTTTATGACACCAACGACATAGAAGAGATCTTTATAGGATCTTCGAAGGTGTTGGATGAAAGATAAAATATTCTATCTATCAAGATCTCTATAACCAAATTTAGGAATTAATTTAGCAAGAACCAACTTTCGTCTTTGATCTGACAATCATCGATGAGTTCATAAGGATCGAAAATGTTTTGGAATCACTAAGGAAACTCAACAAGAAATTGAAGAAAATTCCTGGTAATGCAAGTGAAACTCAGGAAAATTGTGAGGTCCTAAGTGATTATTCCAGTGTGCAGCGATGAAGACACGATGTAGATCATAATCCACAAGTTCCAAGAATTTTGAGAGAAGAAGGCTTCACTCAAAGAAGACAACAACGATGAAGCAGAATAAGCATAATGTTTCATGTCATTTCTATCAAGAAATTTTCATGTCTTTTTCATTTTCGTTTCGTCACATAGGAAGAAAATTTTGACTTGTTCTCCTATGTGAGAGTCAAGCAAAATAGGACTCTCGTTAAAAGACTATTTTCTAGGATTTATCCTATTTTCTCTCTGCTCTCTCTATTATAAATAAGGGATGCTTGTGTATTCCAAGGAGAGACTTTTTTAATATTAAGAGCTATTGTGAAGAAGAAGAAAAACTTTGTGTTTTATTTTAATCATTGAAGAATAGTAACATTTGTTATCTTGCAAAATTTGTGTTGTGGGATTCATCTGTCTCAAGAAATTTTCTTACGCCTAAGATCTTGAGTTATTCTTTGTTTAGTGTTCTTGATCATTTAATCATTTCAAATATTACACTCATTATCTAAAACTCATATAAGTATTTCTTGATCTATTTTTTCCTGAAAGAAAATATGTTCCTATCATTCCCTTTCCATTTTGTTTCATCTATGATAAGTTCCCCTTCTAATCCATTCAATTTCTAAAGTTGTAACATCTCCATTTCGTCTTGATATGGATTTCAGGATTGTATTCCAACCCCAATGGTTAGAATAATGCCAATACTATATATATCATTTCATGTTTTAGATTAGTAATAAACATGCATCCTCACCTGTCTTTGAGGATGGATTTGATCCTATGAATTGTGGTTTGAACCTCATATTTTGGCCTGACAAAATATCCAACCAACAACAATCATGTAGTGATTCTATTTTTCTTTCTTGATTCTCAAAAGAACATTTGAATATCACTAAGGGCAATTAGGGACACTTTCTAATTCTTTCCTTAATTCCTTTCATGTATTATATCTTTTTTTTTTAAGAGATTCATCTTCCTAAAATTCAAACACATGAATGAAGATTAAACAAAGAGCTCAAAAATAATTTGTTCTATGTGCATGTAACTGGTTGTTAGGAGATAAAGATGGTGCAATCAAGAAAATTATAATCGAGAGAAAATAAATATTGATGTGTAATCACATCTCCCCAATGTCTCAGTAACTTGATCGGTTGAGAATCTCGGTTTGATTGCATAACATGGAGCATCTCCCTAGGTGTGGAACATTGTGAATCATGAGAGCTCTCCAAATGAAGGTTGGTTCCTATTCCTCCGTTTAGGTGCACACATTCATATTTTATAGGATCTACTCTAAAACCTACCCTAACTTGCAAAGGAGACAAGGTTTAGAAGATGGATGAAAATAAACCTAAACTAACAAAGGTGATGCACTAAAGGAATGTTAAACACCTGATTTGCGCTAAACACAAACCATAAAAATGTAGTAAAACCATCACACACAAATAACCAAGATTGTAATGAGAGATCATGAAGAGAGGGTTGAAATCATCCACAGACTTATACTATTGCTCCAAAGATTTTATACACCCATTACAATGGCAAAGAGGAAAGATTGAATTTAGTGTTTGAGTGGGAGGTTTGAGCTCGACAAATCCACTTTCAGAAAGAGAAGAAGGGAGGGTGCAAAACAAAATGCCTAATCCTCTAGAAAATTTCCCCTCCTTACAATATATAGGAAGGAAACGAGAGAGAAAGGAGAGAAGAATTCAAATATTACTTTAACCACCCAAAAAGAGCATTGAATTTGCCTGAACAATGATGGGTTCCACTACAAAACCCATGCCTCCATGTACTTGTTCCTTGTTGGGAAAGAAAGGAAGCCCATACTTCATTATGGTGGTAGGTGAGAAACTTGTAAGGGCCTCTAAAAATGGTGGAATGTAATTTTTATATTTAAGAAATTAGTCATACTAATTTAAAGACATCGAGAGCTTTCCAAAAAGTCTTCTCTTGCTCAAATCTCGAGCTCCTAGTCAAAAGTTAAAGCCATATGAATGTCAAGGTATCATTCTACAATTGTTGACCTTCATACTTTGGAGTCTAAAAACATGTCTTCTCCAAAATCTTGAAATTCGGAATTTCAGACATTTTGACTTCGGATATTAAACCACTATTCATCTGCCAAAATTTCTTGAGAGTTTTGAAAGTCTGAAACCCAAATACAAAAATTTGAGACTTTCGAGTTTCGAAATTTTTACTTCCTTTTCCAAAGACGATCCCGAAAATCCAAAAAACCCCAAAATTCTAAAATTTTAGACTTTCAAACTTTAGGTTTTTAGAGCTATTTGTCCCATTCCCTACATGCATCCCGAGGTCAATGAAAACCTAGAAAATATGAAATTTTAGAATTTCGTACTTCGGGTTTTTTTTTAACTATTTTGGACCATTTCGATTTTATGCAAGATTTCGAAACCCCAAGACCCGAATGTCTAAAATTCAGACTTTTGGAGTTTGAGGTTTTAGAAATTTTGAGCCCATTTTCCAACTTCGCCTCGAAATCTTGAAACCTCGAAACCTAAAAGTCTCGAATTTAGACTTTTGAAGTTTTGGGTTCGGAACATTTTTAGCCATGTTTTTCATTATTTTTCCTAGAGCGTCAAAATGCAATAAACTAAAATCTCAAGCCTTCTCCATTCTTTTTGTCCTAATGTCTCGATCTTCTTTGACGTTTGCTCAACCGTTGAATTTCGACATTGCATCTCCATTGTTGAGCCCGCCTGGAACTTGATTTTTTGGGATCGAATGTAAGTTCGCATGATGATCTGAGCCAACCCCTCCATTGGTCCCTTATTACAAGGTTGTTTTTATTCAATTTTTCATGAGGGATAAAATTTGATAATAATAAACCAAGTAGGCAATGATGGTTTTTTTTTTTCTTTTTTCTTATAGTTTCATGTATATGTATCTTTTATCTTCAGTGCATATAAGTTACATCCCATGGCTTGTGTAGGAAACTATATCTTTTATGAATAAATGAAATTAAATTATGCCATTGATTTGTCTATTAATTTTACATTTTGTTACTATAAATTATGATTTTAGAATGAACTAAATAACTTAACAAATAATTAATATCATTCATATATAAATAAGTATTCAAGAAATAAATGTTTCTCTAAATGAAAATGTACTTTCAACCATGCAAAAATTAATTGTGCTTGCTTTGCTACATTCAGAGTCCAATTTCTCATATATGGTGTTGTTCCTACATTTATCAAGGTTCGTATTAGTCATTCAAGGATTTTGCATTATTTTTCTGAGATGAACATGGAATGGCGTTATATTTGAGGTGTTACATTCTGCAATAAAGCACACATAGTTGCATTTTTGCATTGTGATTTACTTATCTTTCTTTTCCTTAGTTAGTTCCATCACATCAATCCTTTCCATATGAAATGAAGTTTTGAGTTGACCTTTTTAAATAGGTGCCAAAAATGTCAACAAGTTCACAACCAAAGTGTTTTTCTTATATATGCTAAAAAAATATAACTCTTATAACATTGCCCTAAATTTTGATGGATACCCACTCTATGTATTATTTTCCTCTACTATTTACCACTCTTCCGGTGGATTTCTCTGTATTATTAATATGGAGAACGAAGAAGAATAATCTTCCTCTTCTACCTAGACTACTTGTTTGGCCTCTTGTGGGAGAGTTCCTTGTATTGGGGGAATCCCAACGAGTTGTTATTTGCACTTTCTCACCAATACGGACCGCTCATGACCCTCTCTTTCATGATGAAAACAATAGTGGTCCTCTCTTCCCATTCCATGGAAAAGGAATTTCTCAAAACCCATGAAAAATTATTTTTTTGGAGGAGCATATTACAAGAAGTGAAGGAACTCTCTTACCACACGGCCTCTATGGTATGGAGTCAATAACAATCCTACTGGAGGAAACTCTGTATATCTCCACCACGTATGTCATGTTTGCAAAGAATTTCCAGAAATTCCAACATCTCAAAAAGGAGTTGTTGTTCTAAACGATTTATTTGCTTTTCAAGGGAAGATAAAGAGAGTAAATATTTTCCATATAATGTTGCACATGGGTCTTAATATGATGAGTAATATGAAGTTAGTCATGAAGGTGTTCGATTAAGAGAATCCCGATTCCGTGGAGTTCAACAACATGCTCACTCCATATAATTTTGGCATTTTTTTCCTTGATAGGTTCTTAGATCTCCAAGTCATGATCCATAAATTGACAACTTATTTAAAACAAGCTTATAAATTTCTAGATTATTTTATCAAAATTGGTTAGAGATGAGAAGCGAGAGAGGGTGGTCAAAATAGAAAATAAGAGAAGGATGTTCTTGACATCCTATTGGAGTTAAGAAGGGATGATTTCATTATCACACATAGCAGATCTCTGATTTTTGTAAAGTTTTGATTTTTTTCAAAATTACACATTTCTAATCTTGTTATTTTGTGGAGAAATTAGACCAAGAAGAAAATATTTCATATTCCATGATGATAAAAGTGTAAATGAGCATAAAATTTGATCGTGTAGGGATTTCGTGTAGTGACACGACTATCAGATAGATTGAATGGATGATGGCAGAACTTATCCACTACCCTCACATAATGAAATTGGTGCAAACACAAGTAGACTAGGTCATGCATTTAGGGTTATGCTTCACTTGTGAATTTGGGGATATGCCTCCTATCACTTGTTATTTTATATTTTTGGGGGTTATTCTTCAAGGACAACAATTATATAAAATGGTGCATTCTATTTTAGAACTAATTTAGTGTTTTAAATTATAGAGGAAACCAAGGTTTTGGATCACTCTTCCTTCTCAATTTCATATGTTTTCAACTTGTTATTCACTTCAATATTCATAGGATAATTTTCCTCTCACTATCATGGATCCCTAAAAGTTTCCTTGGCATACTTTTCCTTTCTTGTAAACTCACCTATTATATTCCAATATCTATCTCACTAATAAGTTCATATTTTAAATCTACATGCTGACTCATCTTGATTAGGGGTTTCCTTAGACCTTCAAAGTAACCCTTTATTAGTTATATCTCAGTGAAGTGTACTTTCATTTTGGCTAATTATACACTTTAACAACTTCAGGAAGCTTCATTTCAATTCATACAACTATCAAATGATTCCCTCTAGCGTTTGGATAGTAATATCATCACTTTCTCTTGTTACTTCTTAAATCCACTTTCATGCTACATTCATGTGATAACCGTGCATGTAATTCTTATAGGATTTATTGTCTTCTTCATAATGAATTTTATCTAACAAAATTTCCAACATCTCTTTGTCCTATATTTCCAACCAAAACTCAATGGACCCTACCAAGTGAATCCTTCAAGTCTCTATATAGTCATAACTTCATACCAATTTCTTAATCGTGGAGAATATTTACTTACGGTCTAAGTTATTTAGTGTTTTTGGTGATTATTTCTTAGGATTTCAAGTATGAACATACCTCCATTCGCCCTAAATATTCTCTCTAATTTCTAGTGCATGAAATCCCATTAATAAACCTCACTTTGAACTTCACAACTTATCTCAATAAATTCAATCACTGAGCTTGGGGTATTTTATATGATCTTATAACCGTCTTTTTGACAAATTGGTACTTATTAACCTAGAATATCTCTTAACATTAAAGATCACAAAAACATACATGCCTCTTCGAGATCTATATTTTACTTTTTCTTTGTCTTTATTCTTCAATAACATATTACTCTAGAGTGTGATAATATTAGGGTTTCATTTCTTTTAAATTATATTTCTTTAACACCTCCTTAGCATTTTAAACCCTCTATACGTGTCTAATTCCATATGTTCCCGTTTTATCATTCAAAACATTTGTTTTGGTAAAATTCACCTTAAATCATCAAACACATTAAGAAATTGTAGCTCTTTGTTATATAGTCCCGAGAATGTCATACTTTTGTAATTTTTAGATGAAGATATATTTTTCTAAGAAACTTTTCAATCCTTCTTTTACTAAGAAAATTCTCATAGGACACTATGTCATTGACACTTCTAACAACATCCCATAATTTATTCTTACCTTCTCGTAATCACATTCATACTTCAAAACTCCACTATGACTGAATTCATTACTTGATTTGAAAAATCTTGAAGATTTTGCACCTTCACATTACTTCTTTCCTTGATGGAATTTATAATATTTTATTCCTATAAATAAACAAAAAAGACTGATATACAAGACTATAATATAACTATAATTTATTAATACTTCCATAGATAAGGGATTTCAAACAAATTCTTATGCAACTTTCACTCCTAGAAACTAGTCATTTCAAGTCTTTGTTATCCAATTTGAATGAATTCTTAATGTCATTAGCAGTATCACATTTCAAGATCATCAAGAAAATACTTCACCATAACTTTGTCAAGTTTTAGTCTTTTCAAGTCTCAAATTTATCATCTAAATTGTCAATACTTGCTTCATACATCAAAGAACTACATACCCCATAACTTAAAGTGGCAACACCATCTAATTTTTACAACTCATACATGGTCTAAATGATGAAAAAAAGTCTATTGGCCTAAAATTTTCAAGCTTCGCTTTACACCATGCTCAAAATCTCCCACTAAGGTGTATGGCATTGGATGGAATGATGCTTGAAAAGGTTGAAAAGTTTGGCTTTAAATGTGAAACTTCATTTTTCTTCACTATGTCCAAGGCATTTTCAACAAACCTATTTTTGTATATCTTGCTACCATGGCATTCATGTTAATCCATGAGATGACATTTGATCAAAGGAATTTCTATGAAAATATTTAATGTCTATTCAAGAGCACCATTTTGTGTAGGGATTTAATTTTTTGTTTCTCAAAAGATGGATTCAATGGGAGGATGAAACATTAGACAAATAAATTCAAGTAGATGAATTTGGAATAATTTTATTCATGTTCTCAATCATACTCAATAACTCATCTCTAGTTCATTCTTATTTAAAGGAAACCAATGTCTCGTCATATTCAATGAGTCACTTACTCTTATGGGTACTTTGATGAAGATGTAGAATTAATGTTTGGAAGATAAACCATTTTTGTATATACTCATTGAAAGTATCTGAAAATTTGGTGTATATTGGCTGTGGTTTTTACTATGCCATTTCATATGTCTATTTCACATATATTCACTAGAAAGCATGGATGGGGATCTCCTATGGTCTTTTAGAAATGAATCATTTATGGAATTTGAGGAGTGTAAGTGCACTATTTTCTAGGTAGTTCATTATCTAATTACACATTTTCTTGTTTTATAATGACATAATAATCTTTGGATTGAATATTAAGCCAATCACTTTTACTTAGTTTATAATTAAAGATCCAAATCGACCTAAATCTTAAGCCAATCATTCTCTTGAACAAAAAAATTTGAGCACCATTTTAATTTTTATAATTAAATATCCACCAACTTAAATCTTAAGCCAATTAATATCTTTAACAAATAAAAATTGAGCATCATTTTCATTTGTGTATAGTTACATATCCATTCTAACTTAAATCTTAAGCCAATCATTCTCTTGAACAAAAATTCGAAAAAATTATAGCCCTATCAATAGTTGTTGCTTCTTCATCACTTTTTCTAGGAGCTATTATGCATCAAAATTAATAATCGACAATGTGAAGAAAAAAACGGATGACCAAAAAATTTATGGTAAGCGGGAGATTATAGAAAAGGATTAGAACATTTCTTTCTGTAATGTAGATTAGAGAAGGACGGGCACTTTAATAATTTTTATTTCATAAATAAGGAATTATGAAGGTCCTGTTATCTCAATTTTCACCCCGGAAAAATTGGATCAACCACCACCCCTGCGAGAAAAAATTCAAGGGATGGCTCCATCGTTTCGATCCCAAGCTTAAAATCCAATAGAAAAGTTACAGGTGTGTGATCGATAATGGAGTATCGGGTTCGAGAAGGAAGAAAATAGTGTTAAGGAAAACAAGAGTAAGGAGAGAAGCGAGAAATACTCAAAGTCTTCGGGCTCTACAAATGATTGAGAGCGATCCCAAATTGGCTATGGAAGAATTAGCGAAGCTCCATGTGCTTCATCGATGCATCTGTAAATATTAAACTCAAAAATAAGACTCAAATGAGAGTGGAGCTTTCATGTGTCCCAAGCCCAAAAAGGAACAAGAGCCGCATCAAAATTCCAAATGAGTGGAAAGAACCACATGTCGGCTTGAAAAATTTCAAAATGGGAGCCCAAGCGAGACTCAAACTTACACCAAATTTCTTCACATGGCAGGGGTCTTGAAAGGTAAATCTAAAAGTGGGCCCAAATCAATTAAGTATAAGAGTGTAGGCGGAAGGTGCCACATGTCTTAACGGTGCACATTCAAAGGCGCACTCAAAGAAGAGACTCAAATGAGCATGAGGCTTACACATGTCTAGGATTCAAGAAAGGCATCGGCCCAAATTCACTAAGTATCGCAGACTCATGGAAGGAGCCACATGTCAACCTAGCACATCTTCAAAGGTAAATCTAAAAGTGGGTCCTTAGACAAGCACTAAGCTTGCACATGTCCCTGGTCATATTTATGGCCCCACTAAACAAAAGGACTTGGTCTAAAAACATATAGAAAAGAGAAAGCCACGAAACGAGCCACTTACTAGCATGAAGCAACTTCAAAAGAAAAATCCAAAAGTGGTCCTGAAATGCGTGCATGACCCTTCACTTGGGCATGTTCCCAGTCAAAGCTGGAAGGAAGGTCACTGGAGGTAATTTTAAATTTTTGGCTTTGTTTCCAAGAGACATAAAGTATGAAAATGAGCTGTACCTCTGTCAATGCCCAAGGAGCCACATGTCATGTCTAAATTACATGTGCATTAGCGGGCCTAGGGAGGAATTTTATTCGAAATGAAAAATGTGGACCAACAGGCACGAAGATGGTTTTTTTTTGACAAAAGGGTATTGCGGAGATGCGGGAATTTTACATTTTTGGTTTTTTGTGCCAAAAGGTGCAGAGTGAATTTCGGGCTGTGGACCCATTTGGCTAATTGGTTTCTGCCATTTTTGTATGAACCCAACTCAAATATTCAAATGGGAATATCTTCTAATGTAGTTCCCAAATCCAACAAATTTGGCACCATTGGAGAGATCTCAACCTCGTCTACAACGAAGTTGAAAATTAAAATTTTGAGGTTAAGTGTCTTTTCTGTTATCCTGGTAATGTGAAAAGTCAAGAAATTGGGAAAATCTATGTTTTTGGGTCATTTTGTGTGTTTTTCGGGCCTGTCGGACATTTTTGTCCCGTGTCCCAAGGTTCATTCGGGCTCTCTCGATTCCCCGATCGTATTCGTTTACCCTCGAGTCCATTCTTTTCGGGCCAGAACTTTTTGTCCCAAATGTCCCAAGTTCACCCGGACCCATTGTTCCCTTTTCGTCCGATTCGGCCGAATCGCGTATTCCACGTACTTTCATCCCGCATGTCCCAAGAACATTTGTGCGTCTTTTCCCCACGTCACCCGAATCGGCCGAACCACGTACTTCACGCTTTCGCGTCCCTCGTGTCCCAAATGAACCAAGTGCCATTCGTGCTAATTTTTCCCACTCTACCCGAATATCTTGCTTTTCAATTTGGTAGATGTGTATTTAATGCACATTTATTGTCTTTCTCTCTCCTAAATGGCTATATAATGAGCTTCCCCCTATGCATTTTTGCACACTTCTTTCATGCTATCTATTGCTCGAACCCTTGCGACCAAAATTTTGCACGCGTATCCATTCCCCCCTGCAATTCCATCCCAAGTCCAGCCTGTAGCTTTGCTCTCTCAAGTTACTATCAACATGAAGATCAAATTCCAGGGGCAGGAACAAATTTCACCACTCGAGTCTGCTGTTCCCGATATCGGGGATAGTGAGGTTCGCCACCTCGACTTTGGGGATTTTTGGACAAGGATGACAGACGTGAACCCTTCACCTATGGCGTAGATGATTCATGATAGTGGTTTGGCTTTCGCTGGTGGATTCCCTATCTCAGTGCAATGCGCAGACACAGTGCTCTCCTGCGGGGCTCATTTCAACCCTGACTCGAGTGAGTTGACAAACGTGCATGGGGAGCTCATCGCCAAACTTGATGCTTGCCACCCATTGCACTGTGCTACACTAAGGATTCTAGAAATGGACAATGCTATAGTTATCTCTCAGAATCAAGCACAGGCCCTTTTCGATCAAGACAGTGAGAAATATAAGGCACGGGTGGTGAAGTCCTGGCTGAAAAACCCTAAGAAGGGGGCATCTCGTCTATCCAAGACTCTTTTCCATGCAGATTTCAATGAAGAATTATCAGATTTTATAATCCTACTGGCTCGGGTCATGGGTTTACCCTCTACAAATGAGTTCCATTTCTGGATGTGCCCACTTATCAATATGGTGTGCGAAGGAACTCAGAATATCAATTGGGCAGAGATCATTAGTATGAACCTAGCAGAGCAGTTGTCCAATGTACAACAAACCAAGAAATTCTATATGACTTCATACTTGATGTATACCCTAGCAGCATCAAGGCAATGGTTTGGGTTCTCATACATTGATGCTCATAAGGGTGACCCCGTGTATGCCTACTACCCTCAATTCACCTTGGAAACTAGCAATCACAATTTCAGGAGGGTGAATGATGCTTTCACCATGTACATTGTCAGGCTCCTAGAAAGTGACACGGTGAGGAGATTTTCTGATGAAGCTATGAGCCTGATAGCGCATTACGGTGCCTATTTCATCCAATTTAGGAAATTTTCCTATATAAGGCTTGCAGGCTATGAGAGCACTCCTCTCAAGCTTCCTATGTTCTGCAATGACAAAATGGCCTTAATAGAAGTATGCAGGTAGCTGGATAAATTGCACAGAACCTGCAGGGATAAGAAAATCACTGGCCTACACTTCCCTATCATCTTGGGAAACTACACCTGTAAAACAGCCCTGGATGCACAAAATATAGAAAGAGCCCTAGCTCCCATTACTGTCCATTTCTTCAAGCCAAGAACTTGTTTTGACTTGAAGAAGTTTATTGAGCAGAACATCAAGATCACCTATCATCATAGGGCAGACACAGAGGACTATTGGGCTGACTGTGCTGATGATTTTGAAGCGAGAAGAAGACATTATGGCAGGTTTTCCCTTCAATTAATCCAAGAGCTTAACCTGTACCAAGTTCCTGAAGGGCTCCAGGATGATAATTCTGACCTATACTCATATGAGTATGACAACGTGGTCAAACACACCCCCTTGGAAGACTTGGATTGGTTTAAAAAGGAAAAAGATGATTTGGCTGAAATCCTAGCCCCGGTCTTAGTGAGGACCAAGATCTGGTTTGATAAGAAAGTCCGTGAGCTTAGGAGGCACTCAGGGGAATCCTCCTCCAAGGATGCTTCAACACCAAGGAGGGAAGCTTTAACACCCAGATCGGAAGCACCTGTGCAGACCCCTCCTGCCTCATCAACTCAGGGACCTACAGTCTCCACTCCTTCCTCGTCCACCCAGGTATATCAAAAGAAGGTCAGAGAAGTTAAGAAGGAGCCTGTGGAGGAGGATCCCCTAAGGAAGCATACTGAATTGTCCTCAGGCCCAGAGAACATCATTGTTCTCAGTGAAAGTGAAGAAAGTGAAATGCCTGTATCTACAAATGCTCCAGAAGCCCCCATGGATAAAGAAAAAGAGGTCCAAAGTACTGAGCTTCCTAGTGCCAGTGACCCCTCTGTGTCAGAAGCCACAAGCGCCCCACTTATATCTCAATTAGAGGCAACAACAGTACAAACCTTGGGTGCCATGAGTTCTCTGTCTCTTGGCCCTCTTGCCCCACCTTCTTCTTCCTCCTCTTCCTCTTTTGCATGGGTGCAGCCTCTTGTTGACAGTAGGAAGAGAAAGTCTTCCTCCCGGATCTCAGGACCAAATTTTGATGTTGTGGCGGCCTTGTTAGGCACTACTCCTCCTTCTCACGCCAAAAAATCCAGAACTACCTCCAGGATAGTGTCTGATGCTCAGGGCCAACAATTCCTGGAGATAGCCAAGCCTAAGGTAGACAAACCTGAGCAGGATTTGCAGGCATCCGACCTTGAACTCTCAAGAATTCCCATGGGAGAGTCTACCCCTGAAGGTGAGATCCACAATCTTCAGGAAACAGTCACCAGAGTCATTGGGAGGGTAGAGAAAGGGCAGCAAACCATTGAACAGTTGGAAGAACAAGCCCAGATTCTTACGAGTTTCATCAAGTCCCTGTTGTCCAAGGATAAAGTTTTGGATCCTACCCCATTGACTACTCTTCCACCACCTGTAATTCTGAGCCAGGATGAAGTGCAGAGTATCAAAGACATGCACAAGTATTCTATCTATGGAAGGGCTATGGAGGCCATGGTGGATGATATGCTGGTTGCAGGATTAAACTTCATTGATGAAGCCTTCAAACTCCACGGGAAGGTGAGTAATTTGCAACAGAAGCTCTCCTCCACTATTGGGAGCATTGATAAAGAACTTAAACTTTGGGGCAGTTGCATAGTAGACCTCATCTAATGGGACAAATAGATGAAAATATTTTGATGGCAAGCAAGGTCTTCGAGGATGCCAAGGATAATTTGTCAAAGTCCTGGGTCTACAGCGTGGAATGGAAAATCAAGGTGTTGGAGGAGGCTTTGGGAGAGTTAAAGAATAGCTGGCAGAAGGGTGAGGCCTTCAAAACACTAGTTATATCTGCCTTCAAAGATATACATTGCCATCTTCATGATGAGACTTCTGGTGTGCCTCTCTCTTTACAAGAAATCAAAGCTCAATTCAGAGCTTTTGTCAAAGGTGATCTATTCAAGGAAAGCTCCATTTCCAAGGAAAAAATGAAGGAGATCTACTCTCTTCAATCTGCCATAGAAGAAGCAAATAAAGATTATCATACTCATGTCGAGTTCGACAAGGAAATGGAGAAGTGCCTCGGATTTTGGACTCAGTCTACTACCAACACATCAGTCCCACGAGGCAGAGACATAGCAGAGGCGTTGAAGAGATTCAGACAGCGGATCTTAAAGTCGGTGGGTCCCTCCCAGTCATGAGCACCTGTCTTCTTCTCCTAATTCTTCTCTTCTCTTCCCCCTTTTCCTCTCGGATTTGTTGTAATTAGTTGGGGTATTGCGATTAGCAGCCCTTTAACTAAACATTAGTTAAAAGAAGTAGTTACCAAGAGTAACTAATTTGTAAACTATATAATGGCCTCTCCTCGCCATTTTGAAGGAGGAAGAACTTGGCTTATTTCTGAAAGTGTAAATAAATCATAAAGAAATCAATACAGAAGGATTTTTCATTCTTTGTCTATCTGGTTTCCTTTATTCTCAAGCTATTCATTTAATCTTGTTAGATCATTTGTCTGTATTATGCTGAGAAGCTTTGTATTCTTGCAGATGTTATTTACAGAACTTTGTGTCTTTTCAAATTTCATCTTATTAATGTGATACAAATGATCTTATTCCAATTCATTGTACCCTCGCATGCATAAGGAATTACTCTGTCATCTATAATTCTGAATGGTGCCTTTCTGCTCATTCTCACATTTTCATTCCTCAGTCCTTTTGTGATTGATGATCCTTTTAGAAAACACTTTCATAATATCCAAGTTCCATAGTAAAACCATGCTTTGTATATGTGTAAATAGGTTCATTTCTGAATAAGGGAACCTCTCCCATTAAAGAGGAGGGACTTCTTGTCCCCTGACTGTTGCTCTTCTTGAAGTCCTTTTTGACGACCAACAATTTTTGGCGACTCCGTTGGGAATCATATTCCAGTTCTATAATCATTTATCGATCATCTTTTGATCTGGCGACTCCACATTTTACTCGAGGGAGAAGGGCCCTTGGTATTGAAGATTCTCAGTTTCAGCTTTTGGAACAACAGGGTTTTCCTTTCCCTTCAACAAAAAGAATAGAAAGGCTCATTCAACAAGCACTCCTCCTGTCAAAGATAGAATCCCTACGGGTGGTATTCCTTCAGAGAAAATCAGTCCTAATCTTGAGCTCTGATTCTTGCTGGTGTTTCAGTTCCTCTTCAAGCCATTTTTCCAAGAATGGTGGTACCATTGCCTTGGGGTCATCGTGTTGGGCCTCTTGCCCTTCCTCAGCCTTTGCATGAGTTACCCAGAGGTAACCGGAAGAACTTTCCTAAATTTAAGGGTGATGGCAAGGTACATCCTGATGAACACATCGCAGCCTTCATAGTTGCATGCGGAGTTCTGGGAGTTGAACATGAAGACGTCTCCGTAAGGATTTTTGTTGAGACTTTACAAGATAATGTTGCTGATTGGTTCTATCACCTTCCGGCCGGAGCTATCACTAGCTGGAACACAATGAGAACTAGGTTTGAAAACCGTTTCAAACCGGCGGAAGACGTGCATGCTTTGCTAGCCCAAATTTCTCAAATAAAGAAGGAATCACAAGAGCCCATGAGAGAATTTGTGGCTCGATTCAACATAGGTTGATTAACAAAATTCCACCAAATACTCAACCTGTAGACCAAATCCAAAAATGCTTCTTCCTAAATGCCCAATTGCCTGAAGTTAGTTATGCACTGAGAAGGGCTAATCTCATAACATTGGCCAGGATCAAACTCTTGTTGTTAGTGTTGAAGATGATTTAATCATGTCAGGGAAGTTGAGGAGAGACCCTTCTAAATCTAAGTCTTCTTCTTCCTCCTCTTCCACTCCTGGACCTAATACTGATCCATTGGTACAAAAACTTGCAAATGATCTCATCGCCATTAAGAAACAATTGGCTCAGCATACTCCCTATGCAGACGTTCCAAGGAGGAATTTTCAGCCCAGAAATCATTTTCCTACTTCTCAAACAAGGCTAGCACTTGAAGGACCTCCTATTAAAGTTCCTGTCAATGCAACCTGTGAAGTTGAAGAACCAGAGGATGAGGAGGTTAATGAAGATTGTGAGGAATTTGTTGAAGAGGTTGATGATGAAACAGATGAACTTGAGGGATCTCGAGTTAATTTCTTCACCACTGAAGGCATTGATGAAGGAGATGATTATGATGAAGTAGTAGCAGACATGAATAGTGAATCATACGCTTGTCATGACTCGAGAGCAGACAAATCAGAGGGAGAAAGTGATGCAGCCCACCAAAAATCTAAGGAGCAGCCGACAACTATCCCTGTAATTGCAAAAAGAGGATCCCCTATCCCCATTTCATCTACACCAAAGGTGAGTCCTGTCAATTCTGCTACTAAAGTTACTTCTTTTTCCCCTAAAATTGATAAACCTAGGATCTCAAGCGATGATAACCCATCCACTTCTGGGTCTTTCGATATTATTGATCACCTAAAAAAGACTAAGGTTCAAATCTCAGAGGCTGAATATTATCAAACCCATCCCAAGGCTTTTGCTAAAATGATTCACTTTGTCAATTCCCATTCTAAAACTACCTCTAAAGGCCTTTTACCCACTCCTCTTCTACACCACAGCCTAATCTGGTAGCCGTTGTCACCTCACCCAATGACAAAATCAAACCATTCTATGTAACACTCCTTATAGCTGGCCATAGGCTCAGTAATTACGTCATAGACTCAGGAGCATCAGACAATGTAATGCCTGCCAAAGTAGCTCATGCCTTAGGCTTGACTCTCACACACACTTACGGATCTTGTTATTCCATGGAGAGTAAGGAAGTGCCCCTGGTCGGAAGGATTAAGGATGCACAAGTGGCTTTTGCTACTTTTCCTGAGAAGAAAGTTTTGGCTACTATCCTAGTAGCAGATATTCCTCCTTCATATGGGATGCTGCTAAGCAGAAATTTCTGTAAGGATGTGGGTGGAGAAATTCAAATGGATTGGTCACATGCCCTCATACCTGTTAATGGGCAAATGAAGAAGTTGCTGCCTGAGAAGCAGTCTGAGTATATTGTACAAAAAACTGATGATCCCAAAGCACAAATACTCTATGAGGATATGGGGCATGGAAACTACATGATTATGTCTCCAGAAGAAATCCAACTCCCCAAAGTGTCACCTAAAGATCCTAATGGTGTTTGGATATTAGAGTTTGATGGAAGTTGTTCTTCAGCTGGTTCTGGAGCTGGTGTCATATTGGTGTCGCCTGAAGGAAGCATTCATCCTTTCTCATTCAAGTTGCAATTTGAAAATACCAATAATACAACAGAGTATGAAGCTCTCATTCTTGGACTCCAGGTGGCAAAAGAACAAGGTGTGAAGAATCTTCTAGCTCGTGGGGATGCGGAGTTGATTGTCAAGCAAGTTAGGAACCTCTTCCAGGTAAAGAATAGAAGGTTGAAACATTACAGGAATCAGGTTTGGGACTCCATTGAATTTCTTGATGCTTTCTCCATCGAAGCAATGCCTAGGGAAGAGAATACCAGGGCTGATTCACTAGCAGTCTCAGGGTCACTGCTTATACCTCATCCTGACTTTTCTCAAGATAAGTTCACCATCGAGATGATCCATAGACCCAGTGTACCTGATAATACAAGTAACTGGCAAAGTTTTCAATGACGATCAACACTTGCTTTCTTTCTTAGAACTCAAGGATAATTTTGAATAGTTGTACTTTGAAGGAAGTGATAATTTGCCTCGTGAAAGTGTGCCCTTTGACAAAGAAGCCACCAAAGAAGAAGAAGCGGATCAGGATGGATGTATCAAACTCAAAGGAAACAAGATTCCAAAAGGATTGGTGAGTTTAGAAGAACTGTTTGACAAACATGATAGGTATGTAAAGTTTAAAGCTTCTACTGGACCTCAACAATCAGCTGAATATGAAAAATTAATATTGGGAGTTCTACTGATCCTAAACTCGTGAACATTGGAAAATGTTGCACACCAGAAGAAAAGAAGAAGGTAATTAGTCTTTTGAAAAGTATAAAGATGTCCTTGCTTATTCCTATGAAGACTTAAAAGCCTTTCAACCAAAGGAGATGCAGCATTTTATCCCTCTCAAACCTGGAATTAAGCCTTTTAAATAGAAGCAGAGGCAATACAATCCTAAGATAGCTGACACCATTTTTCAAGAAATACAGAAGTTATTAAAAGCCAAAATCATTTTTCCTATTCACCATTCAACATGGATTGCCAATATTGTACTGTTAGAAAGAAAAATGGTGAAATTCGTATCTGTGTTGACTTCAGGAATCTAATCAAGCTTCTTTAAAGGACAACTATCCTTTACCCATGATGGATCAGGTCTTGCAAGTAGTAACGGATCCGAAATGTTGTCTATGCTTGATGGATTCTCAGGATATAACCAGGTAGAAGTTAATACCACAGATCAACACAAAACGGCTTTCACTACTCCTTGGGGTACCTTTGCTTACAAAAGGATGCCTTTTGGGCTCATTAATGCCGGTGCCACTTTTCAGAGGGCTATGGACTTGGCCTTTGGAAGTTTGAAAGGGAAGTGTATCATCGTATACCTTGATGACTTGACTGTATTTTCTAAAGCAAGGGCAGATCATTTCCAGCATCTAGAAACAGTTCTGCTAAAATGTAGAGAACATGGGATCTCTTTAAATCCTAAGAAATCTATTTTTTGTGTCACGGAGGGGAAATTATTGGGGCACGTTGTCTCCAAGGATGGTATAAAAATTGATCCTGAGTGAGTTCAAGCTATTCAGCAAATTCCTCTTCCAACTAGCAAGAAAGGAGTGCACTCCTTCTTTGGTAAGGTTAACTTTCTGAGGAGATTCATCCCTGATTTTGCAGAGCTAACTTTGAATATCTCTCAAATGATGAAAGGAAAATAGACGTTTGGTTGGTCTCCTGAAGGGAAAAAGAGGCTTTTGAAGGTATTAAAAAGGCTATTGCTAAGACTCCTGTTTTAGCATGTCCAAATTTCAACAAAGATTTCATTATCTATTGCTATGCCACAGTTAACACCCTGGCTGCTGTTCTGACTCAAAAAGATTCTAATGATCATGAACTCCCAATTGCATTCATGAGCTACATTCTAAAAAATCATGAGCTAAGATACACCATAATGGAGAAACATGCTTTTGCAGTGGTTAAAGCTGTCAAGCAGTTTCATTTTTACATCCTTAATTCTCACTCCACAGTCTTTGTGCCAGATACAACTATCAAGTCCATTCTCACACAACAGGAGTTCGGATCCAAGAGAGGGAACTGGGTGGCCAAGGTCCAAGAATATGACATTGACATCAGACCAACTAAGCTCATTCGTGGAAAAGGCTTGTGTGAACTCATCGCTGAGGGAGCTGGACATGGGTTACTGGAGGATGAGGCTGATCTTCCTACCGTTTTGTTTCTTGGCTCAATCGATGAATGGTATGCTGATATCACACATTTTCTCACCTATGGGGAATGCCCCTCTCATTTGACTACCAAAGAAAAGAGGGCTGTTAAACTAAGGTCAGTTCAATATGTTTTGTGGGAAAATGCCTTGTTTAAGCGTGGATTGGATGGGAGATTTTTAAAATGTGTGGACAAGGAACAACAGAAGAAGCTACTTTCTACTTTTCATAATCAGGCATGTGGAGGGCACTACTCATCAACTGTTACTGCTCACAAGATTCTTCGTGGGGGATATTACTGGCCCACCTTGTTCAGGGATGCATCAAAGTGGGTTGATAAATGTGAGGCATGTCAGACTTTTGTGGGTAGACCTAGGTTGGCCTCTTTGCCCCTTAAACCAGTTGTAATCGAAGAACCTTTTCAACAATGGGGTTTGGATTTCATTGGAACACTTAATCCCTCTTCTAGTGCTGGTCATACTCATGTATTAACCACCACAGATTATTTCACCAAATGGGTAGAAGCCATTCCAGTAAAGAGTACTACTTCAGAAGTAGTATGCAGTTTTATCAAAGAAAACATCTTGGTAAGGTATGGTGTGCCAAACAAGATTGTGACAGATAATGCTTCAAATTTTTCTTCAACCGAGATGATGGATTTTTGCTATGGATATGGCATCTCCTGGCTCACTCCTCAGATTACTATCCTCAGGGAAATGGACAAGCAAAATCAACAAATAAAAATCTGGTGGCCATAATAAGGAAATTAGTCAACGAATCCCAATGGAACTGGCACAAGAAACTCTATGATGCTCTTTGGGCAGATAGGATCACACCTAAGAGAGCCATTGGGATGTCTCCTTTTCAGGTAGTATATGGAGTGGAGGCCCAATTTCCAATCACAGTGGAGCTTCCAGCCTTGCATTTAATGAAGGCCATTGAAGATACCAGTTTCAATGATTCTTTGGATAAGAGAATCATGTATCTCCACAAATTGAATGAGGATAGATTGAAAGTTGCTGATAGGATATCTACCCACCAACAGAAAGTAAAAGTCTTATTTGATAAAAAATCCAGGTTCAGAGATTTCAAAATTGGAGACATCGTTTTATTGTGGGATAAAAGGCATGAACCTCGTGGCAGCCATGGCAAGTTTGATTCCCTTTGGCTCGGACCTTTCAAGATCAGGCACTTTGCTGGTGAGAATTCTTTTTACCTTGATTATATGGATGGTTCTTCTCTCCCACTTCCTTATAGTGGGCAGTACCTAAAATTGTTTAAGTCTTAGGTGATTAGGAAGTCCTTTGTATATTCTGTATAGTGTGTGTTCTCCTTTCCTTCCTTGTTTTTGTGTGTTGTTTGTTTGGGGTGTTGTCTTCTGTATTGGTTTGCTTTTGACTCCATGGCCCAATGGATAAGGTACTGGTCTACTTCCCAGTTTTCTAAATTCTTGCCTTGTCTCATTCTTTGAATTCATGCCAAGTCATCCCCAGAAGGAGCCAGTTGTTGTCCACTCAAAATTCCCCTACTTTTAAGAAGTTGAAAATTAAAATTTTGAGGTTAAGTGTCTTTTCTGTTATCCTGGTAATGTGAAAAGTCAAGAAATTGGGAAAATCTACATTTTTGGGTCATTTTGTGTGTTTTTCGGGCCTGTCGGACATTTTTGTCCCACGTGTCCCAGGTTCATTCGGGCTCTCTGTTCCCCGATCGGCCGGTTTACCCGAAGTCCATTCTTTTCGGGCCCGTCGGAACTTTTTGTCCCAAATGTCCCAAGTTCACCCGGACCCGTTGTTCCCTTTTCATCCGATTCGGCCGAATCACGTATTCCACGTACTTTCATCCCGCATGTCCCAAGAACATTTGTGCGTCTTTTCCCCACGTCGCCCGAATCGGCCGAACCGCGTACTTCACGCTTTTGCGTCCCTCGTGTCCCAAATGAACCAAGTGCCATTCATGCTAATTTTTCCCACTCTACCCAAATATCTTGCTTTTCAATTTGGTAGATGTGTATTTAATGCACATTTATTGTCTTTCTCTCTCCTAAACGGCTATATAATGAGCTTCCCCCTATGTGTTTTTGCACACTGCTTTCATGCTATCTATTGCTCGAACCCTTGCGACCAAAATTTCTACGCGCGTATCCATTCCCCCTGCAATTCCATCCCAAGTCCAGCTGCAGCTTTGCTCTCCGAGTTACTATCAACATGAAGATCAAATTCCAGGGGCAGGAACAAATTTCACCACTCGAGTCTGCCGTTCCCGATATCGGGGACAGTGAGGTTCGCCACCTCGACTTTGGGGATTTTTGGACAAGGATGACAGATGAACCCTTCACCTATGGCACAGATGATTCATGACAGTGGTTTGGCTTTCACCGGTGGATTCCCTATCTCAGTGCAATGCGCAGACACAGTGCTCTCCTGCGGGGCTCATTTCAACCCTGACTCGAGTGAGTTGACAAACGTGCATGGGGAGCTCATCGCCAAACTTGATGCTACCACCATTGGCACTGCACTAAGGATTCCAGAAATGGACAATGCTATAGTTATCTCTCAAAATCAAGCACAGGCCCTTTTCGATCAAGACAGTGAGAAATATAAGGCACGGGTGGCGAAGTCCTGGCTAAAAAACCCTAAGAAGGGGGCATCTCGTCTATCCAAGACTCTTTTCCGTGTAGATTTCAATGAAGAATTGTCAGATTTTATAATCCTACTGGCTCGGGTCATGGGTTTACCCTCTACAAATGAGTTCCATTTCTGGATGTGCCCACTTATCAATATGGTGTGCGAAGGAACTCAGAATATCAATTGGGCAGAGATCATTAGTATGAACCTAGCGAGCAGTTGTCCAATGTGTACAACAAGACAAGAAATTCTATATGACTTCATACTTGATGTATACCCTAGCAACATCAAGGCAATGGTTTGGCTTCTCATACATTGATGCTCATAAGGGTGACCACATGTATGCCTCTACTACCCTCAATTCACCTTGAAACTAGCAATCACAATTTTTAGAGGGTGAATGATGCTTTCACCATGTACATTGTCGGGCTCTGAAAGTGACACGGCGAGGAGATTTTCTATGAAGCTATGAGCCGATAGCGCATTACGGTGCCTATTCATCCAATTTAGGAAATTTTCCTATATAAGGCTTGCACGAGGCTATGAGAGCACTCCTCTCAAGCTTCCTATGTCTGCATGACAAAAAATGGCCTTAATAGAAGTATGCGGTAAATTGGATAAATTACACAAACTGCGGGGATAAGAAAATCACTGGCCTACACTTCCCTATCATCTTGGGAAACTACACCTACAAAACAGCCCTGGATGCACAAAATATAGAAAGAGCCCTAGCTCCCATTACTGTCCATTTCTTCAAGCCAAGAACTTGTTTTGACTTGAAGAAGTTTATTGAGCAAAACATCAAGATCACTTATCATCATAGGGCAGACACAGAGGACTATTGGGCTGACTGTGCTGATGATTTTGAAGCAAGGAGAAGACATTATGGCAGGTTTTCCCTTCAATTAATCCAAGAGCTTAACCTGTACCAAGTTCCTGAAGGGCTCCAGGATGATAATTCTGACTTGTACTCATATGAGTATGACAACGTGGTCAAACACACCCCTTGGAAGACTTGGATTGGTTTAAAAAGGAAAAAGATGATTTGGCTGAAATCCTAGCCCCGGTCTTAGTGAGGACCAAGATCTGGTTTGATAAGAAAGTCCGTGAGCTTAGGAGGCACTCAGGGGAATCCTCCTCCAAGGATGCTTCAACACCAAGAGGAAGCATTGACACCCGGATCGGAAGCACCTGTGCAGACCCCTCCTGCCTCATCAACTCAAGGACCTACAGTCTCCACTCCTTCCTCATCCACCCAGGTGTATCAAAGAAGGTCAGAGAAGTTAAGAAGGAGCCTGTGGAGGAAGATCCCCTAAGGAAGCATGCTGAATTGTCCTCAGGCCCAGAGAAACATCATTGTTCTCAGTGAAAGCGAAGAAAGTGAAATGCCTGTATCTACAAATGCTCCAAAAGCCCCCATGGATAAAGAAAAAGAGGTCCAAAGTACTGAGCTTCCTGGTGCCAGTGACCCCTCTGTGTCAGAAGCCACAAGCGCCCCACTTATATCTCAATTAGAGGCAACAACAGTACAAACCTTGGGTGCCATGAGTTCTCTGTCTCTTGGCCCTCTTGCCCCACCTTCTTCCTCCTCTTCCTCTTTTGCACAGGGTGTGACCCTCTTGTTGTGATGTAGGAAGAGAAAGTCTTCCTCCCGATCTCAGGACCAAATTTTGATGTTGTGGCGGCCTTGTTAGGCACTACTCCTCCTTCTCACGCCAAAAAATCCAGAACTACCTCCAGGATAGTGTCTGATGCTCAAGGCCAACAATTCCTGGAGATAGCCAAGCCTAAGGTAGACAAACTTGAGCAGATTTGCAGGCATCCGACCTTGAACTCTCAAGAATTCCCATGGGAGAGTCTACCCCTGAAGGTGAGATCCACAATCTTCAGGAAACATTGATCACCAAGAGTCATTGGGAGGGTAGAGAAAGGGCAGCAAACCATTGAACAGTTGGAAGAACAAGCCCAGATTCTTACAAGTTTCATCAAGTCCCTGTTGTCCAAGGATAAAGTTTTGGATCCTACCCCATTGACTACTCTTCCACCACCTGTAATTCTGAGCCAGGATGAAGTGCAAAGTATCAAAGACATGCACAAGTATTCTATCTATGGAAGGGCTATGGAGGCCATGGTGGATGATATGTTGGTTGCAGGATTAAACTTCATTGATGAAGCCTTCAAACTCCATGGGAAGGTGAGTAATTTGCAACAAAAGCTCTCCTCCACTATTGGGAGCATTGATAAAGAACTTAAACTTTGGGGCAGTTGCATAGTAGACCTCCGTCTAATGGGACAAATAGATGAAAATATTTTGATGGCAAGCAAGGTCTTCGAGGATGCGAGGATAATTTGTCAAAGTCCTGGTCTACATGCGTGGAATGGAAAATCAAGGTGTTGGAGGAGGCTTTGGGAGAGTTAAAGAATAGGCTGGCGAAGGGTGAGGCCTTCAAAACACTAGTTATATCTACCTTCAAAGATATACATTGCCATCTTCATGATGAGACTTCTGGTGTGCCTCTCACTTTACAAGAAATCAAAGCTCAATTCAGAGCTTTTATCAAAGGTGATCTATTCAAGGAAGCTCCATTTCCAGGAAAAATGAAGGAGATCTGCTCTCTTCAATCTGCCATAGAAGAAGCAAATAAAGATTATCATACTCATGTCGAGTTCGACAAAGAAATGGAGAAGTGCCTCGATTTTGGACTCAGTCTACTGCCAACACATCAGTCCCACGAGGCAGAGACATAGCAGAGGCGTTGAAGAGATTCAGACAGCGGATCTTAAAGTCGGTGGGTCCCTCCCAGTCATGAGCACCTGTCTTCTTCTCCTAATTCTTCTCTTCTCTTCCCCCTTTTCCTCTCGGATTTGTTGTAATTAGTTGGGGTATTGCGATTAGCAGCCCTTTAACTAAACATTAGTTAAAAGAAGTAGTTACCAAGAGTAACTAATTTGTAAACTATATAATGGCCTCTCCTCGCCATTTTGAAGGAGGAAGAACTTGGCTTATTTCGAAAGTGTAAATAAATCATAAAGAAATCAATACGAAAGGATTTTTCATTCTTTGTCTATCTGTCTATCTCGGTTTCCTTTATTCTCAAGCTATTCATTTAATCTTGTTAGATCATTTATGCGTATTATCTTTGAGAAGCTTTGTATTCTTGAGATGTTATTTACGAACTTTGTGTCTTTTCAAATTTCATCTTATTAATGTGATACAAATGATCTTATTCCATTTGTTGTACCCTCGCATGCATAAGGAATTACTCTGTCATCTATAATTCTGAATGGTGCCTTTACTTCGTTCTCACATTTTCATTCCTCGATCCTTTTGTGATTGATGATCCTTTTAGAAAACACTTTCATAATATCCAAGTTCCATAGTAAAACCATGCTTTGTATATGTGTAAATAGGTTCGTTACGACCCTCTCATGTGTTCATTAGGCTTAGAGTAGATCCTCTCAGGTAAATTTAATTGTGTACACCTAAATAGAGGAATAGGAATTGACTTTAATCAAGAGAGCTCTCTCAACTCGCAAGGTCCCATAATTTGAGAGATGCTCCATGTTGTGCAATCACACCTGAGAGCCTCAACCTATCTCGGCTACAAACATTTAGAGTGTTGTGATTCTACACTAATAGTTTTGGAGTGCACAGGTGGGACTAAGAGGTCTCCATCTTTATTGCAACAAGATTGATGTGCACTTGTTATAATTTTAGCTTTTAAGAAGCTTTGAAATTACACATTTGGCGACTCCAAAGGATCACAATCCACTAGTTTCAACAGATCCAAGCTTTTAGGTTCATGAGAAGAATAAAAATGAGGTCAAGAGCTAGAGAGGAGGGATTATTTATCTATCTTGCACTTGTTCCCAGATAGAGGAGAAGGGGAAGATGAGCTCAAAGGTCTCCATCCCCACCAAATAGAACCTTGTCAACACCTCCCCCTGTAGGCCATTCATTCAATCAACAAGGGTCCTCGGGCCAATCATAATGGCACAACCACACAACCCCTATGTCAACATCACTAAGCAGCAACCCACTTGCCCTCAATGATCAAATCTAGTCCAAGTTGCAGCATTAAAGAGCATCCCATACTTTACTAGAGAGAAGCATAATTCTCCTAGTGGCCACATTCAAGACATTACAAATGTCTCATGTCCATTCATGAGATCACTAAGATGGAAATTGTCATCAAGTTATTAGCCTCTTCACTCGATGGTAAAGCTTCAAATGGTTCAGAGCCCTGACAACAAGGCTCTATTCTGTGGGACCATCATGCGAGCTCTCCACAACCAATTTGGAGAAAAGGAAGATAACTTATCCTTGTTATAGCATTTGATAACCATCAAGGGGGCCCTAATGAGTATTTGATAGATTTCAACTTCATATTCTAAATGACATGGGATAGGATTCCAATAGTTGTAAGACCCACGGATGAAGTTGTTTTCTTATACTTTCTTAGAGCTCTAAATTCCGATATTGCTTTAATGATTCAATCAATGGGAGGTACCACCTTACCATGCACCTATAACATTTCCATTAGAGCTGAAAATGTCTAATTCAGGCTAGCAAAATTGCTCCTGGCCACCCATGCCTCTATACCAAGAACTAAGAGATCCAAGCACTAGTTAGACACCCACATTAGCTCCTAAACCTACTCCTAGGAATCATAGTTGAGTGAAGCCTCCACCTTGTCTTCTAGCACTTCAAAAGAGCTTCAAGAAGTTATGAAACAATTGCGAACCTATGGAATGAGCTAGTGACTATTAAAAGGTAGCAAGCTTAGAGTTCTAGGACATATCCACCTCAAACTCGGTATCGGGCTAGACCCCATATCAGCAAAATAAACAACTAGCTCGGGTTACAAATCAAAGCGAAAACCAAGGACAACCTCAAGGTGTTAGGCCTTTTGGCCATATGATCCAAACACAACTTCTAAACATCAAGGGCCTTGGTTCTAACACAATACAACATGACACAAGAATATGATTGGTGTTTCCCATGCAATTAGCCCCATAGCCAATCAATGTGTTTTAATGGTGCGTAAACCGGAGCCTTGATGGTACAGGACCATTGGTGTGTCACAAGAGTCTAGCTGAGAGGAAAATCAGCAGCATGAACTTTAGTAAGAGGCACCTCCAAGTGAGACTATACTTATCAATTAGAATCTTCAAGATTTCTGTGGTGTGAATCAAAGCCCTTATCAAGGTGTAGATGCCAATACATGGTGAAAGAAAAGGAATATATGAGAGGGAAAGTCACCAAACTCAAGTAATCCTCAACCCTCCATTACTCCACAAGGTATTGGCACTTAGAATTCAACTCCCGATGCACGAGTTAGTCCAAACAACCTTCAAAACCCACTCGACACCGGTTGTAACAACCCATGTGCAAGAGAAAAATGTCTTTGGGAAAAGAGAAGCAAAAGGATAGCTCATTTAACATCATTGACCAAATGCGAGAAGAAAAATGTTAATATTTCAATGTGGGATTCATTGGCCATTCCCAGGATAGAGATCTATTATAGACTACTATGGTCAATTGGTCAAATTCAAATCAGCCCTCAATAAAAAAGAAAAAGTGTTTACCAATGCAGCTTGGCTCGAGAAACCATGGAGGACAACAAGGTAAGAATCAAGCCCCCTCCATTCTATGTTTCATTGATCATTGGAGACAAATTGGAGCATAATTTCATGTTTGATTCAGGGGAAAGTAGCTCTGTAATGCCAAAACAAATATCCAATCGATGGGTCTTGATACAATAAAATTCATCTCCAAGGGCATAGTGAAATTAAATGGGATAGCGGTAATAATGGTTGGAGTCATTAAGGGTTTGACCCTCACATTACACGCATGCACCAATGTGATTGTATTGCAAAATGTATCAGGTCATAAACTTGCCACCACATTTTGCATTGTGTTTTTCAAGAGAATTCACTGCTAAGATTAGAGGCTATCTATGTCTGTTGATTGGTCACACATGATTTTTAGAACAAGGTATGGAGCTAAGGCTATAATCAAATATGAGACCATTTCAAATTACCATATTGAGTCATATATACCTAGCCCAATCAATGTGAATTGTTTAGCCTTTGATCAGAGGACCTCTCAAGCACTTGTGAGGTAGATACCAAGGTCGGTATATTTCATACTTGACCATCGATGAGTGGGTGAACAAGAGGCATGCTTTTGACCCATATAATGAGATAGAGGAATCTGAGCTAGTATTCTAACATTTTATTGAGGAGAATCATCCTCTTCCCAAAATCATTAAGCTAGACCACAGAGATGAAAATGAGGTAAGTAAGTTATTCTTTGACTTACTCAAGAAGTAGTCATATCCGAGGAGGAGGAGCTATGCTTGTTTCACCTCAAGGTATGAAATACTACTCAGCCTTCCATTTCAAATTTTCTTGTTCAAACAACATAGTAGAGTATGAGGCCTTGATCCATGGACTGCATTGGGCAAGGATAAGGAGTTAAAAACTTGCAAGTGTTTGGCAATAGTGAGATAGTTACGAATCAAGTTCGAGGAAAAATTCTGCCAAGAATGATCTGCTAAAGAGCTACAAGAACTGGGTATGGGACCTCATTGAGGACTTCAAAGCATTCGACATCAATTCCATCCCAAGGAAGAAGAATGAAGTAGTAGACAAATTGGCAATAATTGGGGCAGCATTTGACATTGTAGAGAATATCAAGAGTGATAAATCTCAGCCCCACATCAAGTTGGTTGTGAGGCCAGCCATCCCGAGAAAACAACACGAGTTGGGAAGTCTTCGAAAATGATCAACAAGTTTTCAAATTTCCATAAGAAGAAGTTGAGTTATCCTCTAGGAACCAAGACAAACCGGAGTATTAATATGGTGATCAAGTGGTCCATCTAAGAATAAAGAAACTACCCATGGATTTTATCACTTTAGAATCAATATTTAACCCAAATGACCAATTCCGAAGGAGAAGTTGAATATTCAAGTAAAGGGTGAAGATTATGAGCCCATTTTCACGAAGAAGGAGAAAATGTTGTAGATTGGAAATGTAAGCAATCAATAAGAAAATTCTAAATTTATTCAACTTTTCAAGAATTCCTAGATGTCTTTGTCTTGACATATAAGGATTTAAGAGGTTTCATCCCAAACTAGGCACAACACATCGAGAGATGGATCCAAGATCTAAGATTTTTAGATGCAGAAGCAAATGCCAAGTAAATCCTCACATTGAGCGTCTCATGAGAAAAGAGTTGAACAAGCTAATATGAGGCTAGCATCATCTTCCCTATCAATCATTCGAGTTAGGTTTCAAACTTTGTGCCCATGAGGAAAAGAAATGGAGAAATCATACTATGTGTGGACTTTCCTAATCTAAAAAGACCATCACTAAAGGATCACTATCAACTTCCATC
This sequence comes from Taxus wallichiana var. yunnanensis, assembly GCA_018340775.1. NCBI lineage: Eukaryota > Viridiplantae > Streptophyta > Pinopsida > Cupressales > Taxaceae > Taxus > Taxus wallichiana. The sequence continues at coordinate 587,652,459 of CM031236.1, forward strand.
AATGGAGCAGATCTTATAGGTTGTAGAGTAGCTGCCTCGAGAGGTTTTCACTTCTAGATGGAATACTTAGGCTATAATTAGATACTTCGGTGAAAGAAGAAGATCAGTTCAAGACAACTTTCACCACCAAATGGAGTACATATTCTTATAAGAAGATGCCATTTGGAATGTCAAATGCTAGAGCAACATTTCAACAATCTATGGACATGGCATTCAAAGGCTTAATCAACAATATGGTTCGGTGTATCTATATTATATCACCATCTTCTCCAAAGGATGTTGTAGACCATATCTTCCACCTTAGACTTGTATTTCAAAGGTGTATAAGGTTTGAGTGTCATTAAACCCAAAGAAGTGTGTGTTCTTGGCACATGAGGGGAAATTATTGGGCCACATTGTCTCAAGACAAGTGTTAAAATTGATCCTGAAAGGGTTGAGACCATCTAGACACTTCCATTTCCACAACAGAAAACATCTCTACAAATCTTCTTGGGGAGAATAAAATTTGTTTACAAGTTTGTGCCTAATTTTTCCACTCTTGTGAAGCCTTTAACAATGAATTTAAAGGAGAGTCCTGCATTTAAATGGAAATAAAAGGAAAAGAGATTTTTTAGGCCATAAACCTTGCAATATCACAGGCCCCAACTCTTATTAACCCATACTTTTCAAAAGACTTCATGTTGTATTCTTTTAGGGGGTTAGACACCATCTCATCCATCTTTTTCTAGCCTAACAAGGAAGGTTCAAAACAACCCATAGCCTTCTTCAGTGAGGGATTTGAGAATTACAAGGTAAAGTAATCTTTCATTAAAAACATGTCCTTACTATTATTAGGAGTTTCAAGAAGTTCAAACACTTGGTCTCAAACAATAAGATTCAACTGCTAGTATCTCATGTTGGTGTCAAGGATTTTCTCCTAAACAAGGACTTGAATGAGAAGAGAGTAGGCTAGATCACTTGGGTAATGGAATATGATATTAAAATCAAAGTGACCAAGCTGGTTCATGGCAAGGGTCTATGTGAGCAGCTCACTTCGAGCAACAAGTGGGTCGGTGGATGAAGAATAGATTGTCCTAATATTGCAAAATGATCAAAAGCATCCAGCTATTAATGCACCTATTTCATGTTGGACTCAAGCCTTGGTGAATCCTCCAAATATTTTTGTGCCCTCCATAATGGGACAAAGAAAAGAGGAGATACTTTAGGTTACAAGCCATCTCGTATGTGCTTGTTAGTGGTGTATTGTTTAAGAGGGATATCAATAGTGTCTTATTGATGTGCATTAGGACAGACCAATTTGAGAAGGTGTTGCATGAATTCCATGATAGAGAATTAGGAGGAAAATTTTCCCTCGAGTAACATCTCTCAAGATTAAGAAAGTTGGTTATTATTGGCCTACGGTGTTCAGGATTGTTACTCATTGATCAAGAAGTGCAATAAGTGTGCATTCTTCACAGGAAAGAAAATTTGGAATCCCTACCCCTTCATCCTATTTCGGTGGATGAGCTATTCATACAATGGGGAATATAATTAAGCGGGGTGATTAACCGAAATTCAAGCTAGGGCCACAAGTGGATACTTATAGCAATAGACTATTTCACGAAGTGGACTGAAGCAGTGGCACTTAAGGAAGCGAATGAATCTAACATCTTGGATTTCTTGTGAAGGGATAGCCACCAGGTTTGCGGTCCCTGCCACTATCATATAAGATAATGCGTTGGCATTCCTTAGTACAAGGATCACTAAATGGGCTATCAAGAATGGTGTATACCTCAAGTACTTCATCAAACTATTACCCTCAAGTTAAGGGCCAAGCAGTCCACAAACAAGAACCTATTAAGGATTATCAAAAGGACTCTTGATGAAAATCATAGAAATTTACATACAAAGCTCAAATCATCTCTACAGGCTGATAGGATCACATCGAAGAGGTCCATAGGTAACTCCCATATAAGATTGTATATGAAAAGAGGTATTATTTCCCATATCGGTGGAGCTTCTCACTCTGGGAGCTCATAAAATAGTTGGAACTAGCCGTGTTTGAACCTATGGAAATTAGGTATGCAGAGCTGATGGAATTAGGAGAAGAAAGAGAGCATGGAATGCAGAGTATGGAAAAGGATCAAGCATTGATCAAGAAGATATTTTATAAGAAAGTGAGAATGAGGACCTTTCGAAGGGGACTTAGTCCTGAAGTGGGATACAAATCGGGTAAAGCCGGAAAGAATTCCAAGTTTGATGCCATTTTGAGTTGCCCTTACATCATCATAAAGTACAAAAGTAGCAATGCATTCGAGTCAAGCTAAATTAGATGGTGAAGAATTACAAATCCCAGTGAATGCAGGATCCATCTCAAACATTACTACTAAAATTACTTGGTTCCACCTTACAAATATTAACATAGGATTTTAATTTTCCTAAGTGTGTATGCACATTGTGTTGTTGTACAATAGGTTTTGTTTCCCTAAGTGATTTGGCACATGTTTTTTGCTTTTAGGTTGGCATCATTATACGATTCAATGTACCTCTAGGTGAATGTGCCAAGCCCTTAATCATTTGCAATGGGGAGACCCATGTTTTCATAAAATTTTCTCATTTTAAAATAGAAAAAATACATAACACCTAAAATCGGGTCTTAAAGGGTTCATTTCATAGAGCAACAGACCAACGTGAAGCCACCACCGTGACCCCATGCCTAATGGATATAACAAGGCAATTGATCTCTTCATCTAGCAGGAAAATACCCCTATGAGCCACGCCAAATTGTTATCTCAATTTTCTCCCCCGAAAATTAGATCAACCACAACCTACTGAAAAAATTCAATCGACGACTCTTTTGTACGAGCCCATGCTTCAAATCCAATAAACAAGTTATAGGAGGGCTCTAAAATGGAGTAGTAGGGTCGGGGAAGGAAGAAAAAAGTGTCAAAGAAAACTAAAGGCACAAAAGGAGAGAAGCAGAGAAATGCTCAAAGTGTATGGGCTCTACGAATGATTTAGAGCGATCCCAAATTAGATAAGTTTTGAAGAATTATCAGAAGCTTCCACATGGCTCATCAACGCATCTCCAAAGATTAAAATCAAAAATAAGACTCAAATGATTGTGGAACTTCACCATGTCACGGGCCCGAAAAGGGACAAAATTGGCCATTGAAAATTCCAAAGGAGCAGAAAGAACCACGTATTAGCTTCACGGCAATTTCAAAATGGGATCCCAAGGTGGAGAATCAAACTTGCACCAACCCTCCACTTGGCCATGGTATTCAAATGTAAATTTAAAAGTGGGCTCAAATCGGTTAAGGATAAGAGTGTTGGTGGAAGGCGCCATGTGTTTTAACAGTGCACATTCAAAGGCACGACCCAAAGTGGAGACTCAAATGAGTGCAAGGCTTCCACGTGTTTAGGATTCAAGAAAGGCATTGGTCCAAATTAGCTAAGTATCATGTACTCATGGGAAGGAACCATTGTCAACTTGACGCATCTTCAAAGGTAAATCTAAAAGCGGGTCCTTAGACAAGTGCCTAGCCTCCACGTGTCCCTAGTCAAATATATGGCCCTACCAAACAAAAGGACTTAGTTAAAAAACATAAAGGAAAAGATAAAATCCACAGAAGGAGCCATGTGTCAGCATGGCATAATTTCAAAAGAAAAATCCAAAAGCGGTCCCCAAACGTGTTCCATCCCTCCACGTGGCCATGTTCCAAGTCAAAGTGGAAAGGTGGATCTTTGGAGGTAATTATAAATTTTTAGATTCGTTTACGGGAGACATAAAGTATAAAAATTATCCGTACCTCCGTTGATACCAAAGGAGCCATGTATCGGACCTAAATTACATGCGGGACTGGTGGGCTTGGGGAGGAATTTTTGCCCAAATGAAAAATGTCGACCGGTGGGCCCAAAGATGGTTTTTTGACAAAAATGGTATTGTGAGGCGCTACTAGGCATTTTACATTTTTGGCTTTTCATACCAAAAGGCAAAGTGAATTTCATGCCTGTAGACACATTCTACTAACTAATTTCCACCATTTTTGTGGGACCCAACTCAAACATTCAAATGGGTATATCTACTGATCCAAAGACTGAAATCCAAAAAAATTGGCACCATTGGAGAGATCTCGACCTCATCTACACCATGGAGACTTGAAACTTTAATTTCGACAAGGTTAGGTGGAGAAAAATTGGAAAACATCTTTGTGCCATTAATATAGGATCAAATTTTCTCCAACAACCAGATCAGATTTGATCTGATCCGCCGTTCTTCCTCCTTCAATGCACCGAACAAGTAATTAAGGAAGATTTGATAGATTGTGGGCGGATTTAGAGGGGCATTGATGGCTGGTATCTAAGCTTCAAATTAGTTTTCCTGCCTCTCTCCTTCTTTTCAGCCTGTGCAACATTTATAAAAGAAGGAGATGGGATCATTGTAAAGGGTTAGACACTTGTGTTTCATACCCTCCCTTCTTCCCTTGTCTACAAGCGAATTTGTGGAGCTTTCAACCTTCCATTCGAGTTGCAATACAAAGTTTTTTATCTCTTGGCCATTGTATCATCCTATATCAACTCCTGAGAAATAATATATGTCTATGGACGATTCTTTACCAACTCATGTGTTCATTGTTGTCTTTCTAATCTCTCATTGTAGTTTGGTTACCTGTGAATGGTGTTTGTATTACATTTCTATGGTCTATGTTAAATTACAAAACAAGTGTCTAATATTCCTTTGGCACATCACCTCATTAGCTTAGGTTTATTTTCTCGCATCTTCTCAACCCCATCTCCTTGGTAAAATAGAGTAGGCTTAGAGTATATCCTATGTAAATTTATTGGTGTGCACTTGAATAGAGGAATAGGAACTAGCCTTAATCAGAGATCTCTCTCAACTCACAAGGTCCCACAATTTGAGAGATGCTCCCTTTATGCAATCACACTGAGAGCCTCAACCTATCTAGTTGCAGAAATTCAAGGGTGTTGATTCTACACTAACAGTCCAGTTACCCTTTTTGTTGTAAACTTCGATGGATGTTTTTACTACCTATTGGTAAGATGGTTTTCTAACCCCAAAAGCACCTAGATTTATTCCTTGTCTAGAAGTATTCTTTGAGTTTTGATTTGGTGAACATATGTATTCTTATAAGTCTTAGGGATTTTTAGCTTTCAAGGCATTATCAAAAGGAATGATCATCCCACAAGAGAATTACATCCTTGGGATGAAGTATGATTATTGGTGTATTATGATAATCCCACAAAATCATCATGTCATTGAGCTCCTTTTTCTTTTTTCTGATATTAAAGCATCTCATACTTGATTATGGAAATTTTTTAAAATTAGCTAAAATAATTTCTCTACTTTTAATAGGATCTTCATGGTTTTCTCATGGGGGAGGGAGAAAGAGTTCTACTTCGTGAGAAATTAGAACATGTAAAGGTACAATATTTATCAAGAGGCATCTTTTTCTATTGACTAAAGTTTGATAACCTAGAATTTTGAGGCTATCTAGCTTGTATTTTGAGGTTTATAATTGTTATTTTCTCTACTACATATGCCACATTATTGGTAAGGAATATTTTGCTTTGGCTACTATAAATTCGGTGATTGGAGATGTTCTTTGTGATGAATATTATATTAATTTTTTTCTATGTGCAAGGAGGTTTCTAATCACCTGTAAAGCATACATTAGAATATCATCTCTTTTTATATATCATCTTGCATATTTATAGCTCCCCATACATCATTTATAGAAACAAATTTAAGTGGAAGTGATCTTGAGATTGCAAGAAGGATGGAATGGATTTATAGTAGGGATCTTCCTATTGTTGAATTTGATTCGACTTTGAGTGTTACGTGGTATGTACCATATATCAATTTTAGTGGAAATATTGATTAGTCTCTTGTGTCGATTACACCTTACAATTCATGACCATCCATATCTATTTCAGCATTTATTTGATAAATAAATAGAAACTGAATGTATCAAGAACTACTAACGATTTTAGATGCACAAAATTTTATGAGGAAATTAGCATTACAAATTTATGATTTATTATCTTAATAGACCACATTGGAGAATTGAATTGATTGAGGAGAATACTGGTTAATTATGTACTATGTATGTACTATTTCATACCTTTTGGATGACGACAAAAAACATCTATAGAAAAGTGAATAGTATGTAAAACCATTTTTAATGTCATCAATATTAGTCTTACAAGAACATGTTCAAATAATTTTGCATAGTCTCCATTACTTTGAAACAACTAAACAAGAGTTTCCTTAAGGACATGTTAATAATGTATGTTATGGAAAGAAAATTAAAATGGGAAGATTACCTTCACTTAATACATTTTTTTATGAAAATTCCTATCACGTTTCTCTCAATATGGCTCTTTTTGAAGCATTATACAGAATGTGGTGTAGGATTCCTCTTTGTTGGGATGGGCTAGATAGTATACCAATCCAAGGACTACAAGTGTTTCAAGATTACGATGAACATATTCATCTCTTAAGATAAAGGTTCAAATAATCCTCGGATAGACAACTAAGTTATGTTAACATTATTAGGGTTCCTAGAGAGTTTTGATTGGCGATAAGGTATTTCAAGCTTGTTATCACCGAATCACAAAGACCCCCGGATGTTGATCGATTTCTAGTTTGATCACTCTAAGCATCCAGTGTGATTGGATAACATGGGTACTATCTCCAAGTTGTGGGACTTGCTACTTGAGATAGACCTCCGAGAGAAAGCTAGTTCTTGCTCCTAAACTACTCCACAATCTACTCTAATGCGGGAGAAACTAGCTATTCTAACCTAAAATTCCAAGGGACCGAGAGAGAGAATGCATAAAATGAAAGCCTACACTAAAGCGGTGATACACCGTAAAAGAGGGTGTGAGAGTAATCTCCAAATGTGTGAAATACGAGGCAAAGTACACACTAGAAGAGGTGATGACAGATTCACCATAATCCAAAAATGCATTCACAAAGAATATTCCAAGCACACACAATAATAATGAATTCCTGCAAGAACATAATAAATAGACACAATATACTTGTAGAAAGATTAAAGGGCAAGAAGAATGCAAGGAAACACAAAGTAGGGGAAGATATATCCACAAACTGATATTTTATTGCTTCATGATATGCACAATTCAATCTATTACAAGATAAGGGCCTGGATCACCATGCAGGAGTCCACTACAGGGCCTGCTGACACACTCGCTTCACAAAACAATTTTGGAGAGCTTTGCTACCCAAAACTCTCTCCTTTTACAATGAGCCCAACACTCCAATTTATAGAAAAATGAGAAGGAGAAGAGAAGGGAAAATGGAAATCCCGAAATCTTGTCCTTCAACCACCTATAAGAGGCATTAAATTGAGTGGAATGGGTATACATTACTTGCTGAAAAGGCTCCCCATCTTGTCCCATGTGCTGCAGCGAGAGAAGGAATGATGACCATGCCTCTTAATTGCACTCCAGGCTACCAAATAAAACAACATTACGAACCCGGCCACGTTTCCTTAAAAACTCAATCAATTTCTAATCAAATCCATAATTTCTTGATTGCTTATGCATTGGGCTCAGAACCACGATTCCAACGGTACCAATTTTGTGCGATTTTGTTGAGAAATGCAAAAGTTATGGCCTTCTGAGTGCGGGCAGCTCTTTTGGGCCTGGCAGGCGTTTTCTGTCATTTGACGGGAAAGAGCATTTAGCCGAACACGTTTCCTTAATTTAAATATATCTACCCTCATTAAAAATAAGAAATCATTTTACATGTGTAGAGGACGTCGTGCTCGTTCCAGAAAGTCCAATTTTATCAAAATCGGAGCTCAGAGTCAAAAGTTATGGCCGTTTGAAGTTTCCGGACCAAACGTTGACTTTTCCTCCTGTGACACGTGGCAGCTTCTGATTGGTCCTCGGCTGATTCGGCTCCTTCGCGTACTTCACCTCCATTTGTCCCGGATGTCCCATTTGATTAGTGCTGTTCATGCTCATTTACGGCCGGATTCGCCGGTTCGGCCCATTTATCCGTCCCCCTTAATGCCTCTTTGTTTTGGGATCGCTCATTTTTATTTGCTTCGGCCGGTTCGCGTCTTCTGTTCTGTCCCGCCGCGCTTTTGTCCTTGGACTGACTTCGACCTTTTCACCGGTTCGGCGGTTCATCGCCTTTTCGGCCCAGATGTCCCAATCATTTTTATTGACTCATTTGCTTATTTCGTTTGGTTCGGCGGTTCGCGCATTTTTGTCCCAAACGCGTCGAGCAACACTTACAATTTTTTCTCCTTGGCCGGATCGGCTTTTACACCGCCGCGTACTTTTGGCCCGATTGTCCCAAATGCAATTTGGACTGCTTGTGCTGATTTCGCCCGGTTAAAGTTCGCGCTTTTTTGTCCCAAACGTCCCAAGGTGACCTTGAGCAGGACTTAGCCAATTTTCACGATTTTTCTGGATTGACCTATTTGCCTTCTTGAACCTTTTTCGCATTTTCTCAGGAACTTACTCTCTTCCTCTTGGACAGGGGAGTTAGACAAATATGAGGGGACCCTAGAAACATGACTTTTCGCCCTGAATCAATATAATTGCTTGCATGTTATCAAAATTACCTTGGGGGTGAATTTTGGATAACAATTTTGGCGACTCAGCGGGGTCATCTGCCTGCTAGATGAGGAACGACCAGCTGTTTGAAGCAATCCATTGGGCATGGAGTCTGTTTGATGGCCTCTCAGCTGATCTGAAATTTGAAAACCTGTGTCCTTGAGCCATTTGAACATTTGTTGAACTGGTCTTCTCATGGCTGCAAATTCTTTTCCAGGAGCTTGGTGAACTGCGAACATGCACATACTAGAAGCAATAGGACATGTGCACAAGCACTTAGGGAAATAAAAACTACTCTAACAGCAGTACAATGTGCATAAGCACTTAGAGGAATGGAAAATCTAAATTAATATTTACAAGGGTGAAAAGCTTTCTTTCTAGTAGCAACGTTTGAGATAGATCCCATTGACCGGAATCTGCAATTCTTCACCATCCAACTTAGCCAGTCGGAAAGCATTGCTACCTTTGCATTCGATGATCATGTACGGGCCACTCCAGATGGCATCAAACTTGGAGTGCTTTCCTGGTTTTGCACGATCAGCATCCCACTTCAGTACCAAATCTCCAATTTGCAATATCCTGGCCTTGGCTTTCTTATCAAAAGTCTTCTTGATCAGGCTGCTTTATCCTTCTTTTATGGTGCATGCTCTCTTATCTCTTCTAATTCCATCAGCTCTGCATACCTGATTTCCATAGGTTCAACCTCAGCTAGTTCCAACTGTTTCATGAGTTCCAATGCTGGAAACTCGAGTGATATGGGTAGAACTGCTTCTTTCCCGTACACAAGCTTGTATGGAGAGCTTCCTGTAGATCTCTTGGGTGTGATCCTATCAGCCCATAGAGCTGATTTGAGCTTTGCATGCCAAGTTCTTTGATTCTCATCAAGAGTCCTTCTGATGATTCTTAGTAGGTTCTTGTTTGTAGATTCCACTTGGCCATTACCTTGAGGGTAATAGTTTGATGAAGTCTTTGAGATACACACAATTCTTGACAGCCCATTTAGTGATCTTTGTGCGAGGAAAGCCAATGCATTTATGCGATATGATAGTGGCAGGGGCACCAAACCTCGTGACTATCCCTTCATAGAAATCTAAGATATTAGATTCATTTGCCTCCTTGAGTGCCACTGCTTCAGTCCACTTGGTGAAATAGTCTGTTGCTGTTAGAATCCACTTGTGGCCTTGACTTGAATTTGGATTGATGACTCCAATGAAGTCCAGTCCCCATTGCATGAATGGCTGATTTACTGAAATTGGACAAAGGGGCAGCGCTGCTAACCTTTCTTTCCCTGTGAAGAATGCACATTTCTTGCATTTCTTGACCCATGAGTAGCAATCATTGAACACAGTAGGCCAATAGTAACCAGCTTTCATGATTTTGAGAGCTGTCACTCGTGGAGCAAAGTGGCCTCCTGCTTCCCCGTCATGGAACTCGTGTAAGATCTTCTCAACTTGACCTGTTCCAATGCATCTTAATAGAACACCATTGATGTCCTTCTTAAACAAAACTCCGTCAACAAGCACATATGGAATGGCTTGTAATCTGAAGTATCTCCTTTTTGCTTTGCTCACTTCTGGGGGGCACAAGCCTGTTTGGAGGTAATGCACCAAGTCTTGAGTCCAACATGGGATGGGTGCATCATCAGCTGGTTGTTCTTGATCATTCTGTAGTAGCAGGACAGCATCCTCTTCACTTTTTGACTCGTCTGGTTGTTTGGAAGCGAGCTGCTCACACAAGCCTTTGCCACGAACCAGCTTGGTCACTTTGATTTCGATATCATATTCCATCACCCGAGTGATCCAACCTGCTCTCTTCTCATTTAAATCCTTGTTTAGGAGGAAGTCCTTGACACCAGCATGAGACACCAGCAGCTGAATTTTATTGTTTGAGACCAAGTGTCTGAACTTCTTCAAGCTCCTGATGACAGCAAGGACATGCTTTTCGATGAAAGAATACTTTATTTCGTAATCTTCCAAGGTCTGACTGAAGAATGCTATGGGCTGTTCTGAACCTTCTCTATTCAGCTGTGTCAAGATAGCTGAGATTGTATCTGATCCTCCAAATGCATACAACATGAAGTCTTTTGAGAAATCTGGGTTGATGAGAGTTGGAGCTTGTGATATTGCATGCTTGATGTTTTCAAAACTCTCTTTTCCTTCTGCTGTCCATTTGAATGCCAAACTCTTCTTCAACATCATAGTTAGGGGCTTCACAAGAGTGGCAAAATTAGGCACAAATCTGCGGACAAAGTTTATCCTTCCTAAGAAGCTTTGGAGAGATTTCTTGTGGTGTGGTAATGGAAGCGTTCGGATGGCTTCAACCCTTTCAGGATCAATTGTTAGCCCTTCCCTAGAGACAATGTGGCCCAACAGTTTGCCTTCGTGTGCGAGAATACACACTTCTTTGGATTGATGACACTCCAGAACCTTCTACACCTCTGAAACACTTGCCGAGGTGAAAGAGATGGTCTCACTGCATTCTTTGAGAAGACAAAGTGATATCATCCGGGTATACCAAGCACTATCTTGTTGATCAAGCCTTTGAACGCCATATCCATAGCTCGCTGAAATGTTGCTCCGGCATTTGACAGTCCAAATGGCATCTTCTTGTAAGCATACATGCCCCATTTTGTAGTGAAGGCCGTTTTGAATTGATCTTCTTCTTTCACCAATATCGATTATAGCACTTGAATATCCATCTAGCAATGAAAACCTTTACGAACCATTTCTGACACATTGCAATATTTGTTCCATTGATGGAAGTGGATAATGGTCTTTGAGTGATGCTCTATTTAGATCGCGGAAGTCCACACACAATCTTATTTCTCCGTTTCTCTTTCTTACCGGCACCAAGTTTGCAACCCAACTTGAGTGTTTGATGGGAAAGATGATACTAGCCTCAATGAGCTTGCTTAGCTCTTTTCTCATGAGAGGCTCGATATGAGGATTTACTGGCCTTTGCTTTTGCCTGACAGGCTTGGATTCCGGATCCAACTCAATAGTATGTTGTGCCAAATTTGGATTGAAACCTCTTAAATCTTTGTAAGTCCAAGCAAAACATCAGGAATTCTTGACAAAGTTTGAACAAAATCAGATTTCTCTTGTGGAGTACTTACTTTGCCAATTTGTAATGTCTTGCCTTCTTCCACTAGAATAGGCTCTGAATCTTCACCCTTTACTTGAATGCTCGCTTTCTCCTTCTGGAACTGATCATTCGGGTTGAATATTGACTCCAGGTTATGAGGCCTTTTGGTAATTTGTTAGTTCTCACTGCACCACTTGGTCACCATCTTTTTGTTCCAGCTTGTCTTGATTTCTCATGGAGAACTCAAAAAATCTTCTTAGAAATTAACAATCTGCTGATCATTCTCGAAGACTTGCCAACTTGTGTTGTTATCGGAATAGCTGGTCTCACACCACTTTGATATGAGGCTGAGTTTTCTCACTTTTGATACTTTCTACAACATCAAACGCAGCCCCAATTCTGCCGATCATCCAGTGACTTCATTCTTTTTCTTGGGATGGAAATGATGCTAAAAGCTTCAAAATCTTCAATAAGATCCCATACCCGATTTTTGTAGTTCTTCAACAGATCATTTTTGGCAGCATTTTTCCTTTGACTTGGTTTATGATCAGCTCACTATCACCAAACACTTGTAAATTCCTGATGCCTTTCTTCTTTGCCCAGTGCGAGTCCATGAATTAAGGCTTCATACTCAAATTTGTGTTGTTTGAGCAGGGCTGGAAGCGAAAGGTGAGTAATACCTTATACTCTTGCGTGAAATGAGCATAGCTCCTCCTCCTGCACCTTGTCTACTCCTTGACCCATCAAAGAACAATTGCCATACTTCATTCTTGTCCTTATGATCTGGCTTGGTGATCTTTAGGGAATAGGTTGAATTTCTTCATGTATGCGATAGACTCCTAGCTCGAGATTCTTCTATCTCTTGATAAGGATCAAAATCATGCACTTGCTTGCCCATTCATCAAGAGTCAAATCTGGGATGCTTCCAACCTTGGTGTCAGCTTCATCAGTGCTTGGATAATCTTCTTGATCAAATGCGTGAGCAGGTTGGCATTGATTTGGCTTGGAGTGTAAGGCTCAATGTGGAAGTTTGCAATAGGTTCGAGACCTGATTGTGGCTTTGGTTCCATACCTTGTTCTGAACAACATGTGTGACCAATCCGCCGAAAGATAGCCTCCAATTTTAGCAGTGAAGTCTCTTGACAAGCATAATGCAAAGAGTGGTGGTAGGTCTATGACCGACACATCTTGCAACACTACTACATTGGGACATGCGTGCAGTGTGAGGCTCAAACCTTTGATTACTCCAACCGTTGTCACTGCTGTCCCATCCAATTGCACTACACCCTTGGAGATGACTTCATATTGAAGCCCTAACTGGTCAGCTATCTGTTTTGGCATTACTGAACTACTTGCCCCAGAGTCAATCATGCAATTATGCACCAGCTTATCTCCTATGATCAATGAAACATAAAATGGAGGGCTTCACATTTTACCTTCTTTATCCTCCATGATTTCCTTGAGTGGGCAGCATTTGTGAGTACCTCCTCTTGCATTTGGACATGGTGATTTGAAGTTGACCAGTCCTTCATGGCAGCTTATGTAGCAAATCTCTTTGGCACAGGATGGATAGTGATTGCCACATTGATATGTTGACATTTGTCTTCTTCATCGATCGATGATGTTGAATGGAGATGAAGTATCCCTCTCTTGTCCCTTGGCCTCGCGCATTCATTCCTTGCAATGGGGTAGCGGCAATTTGGCATTTGAGTTGGCCTAGGGGCCGTTTTAGGTGCTCCTTGTATGTTTGGAGCTACAGTTTGTCTGCCAGCGGCTTGTGGAGTGGTAGAAGGTTGTGGATTACTCGAAGCCAATGGTTGTTCTTCACCCAAATTTCTCCTCTTTGACCTTGTGTTGGCTGCAACACTTTGAGAGGGTATTTGATTCATACCACAGAAATCTTCAGCCTACCAATTGACAAGAGTAGTTTCGTTCGGAGATGTTCCTTGCTGAGGTGCTTCCTGCTGCTGATCTCCTTCGTGGCTGGACTCTTGCGACCCACCAATGGTTTGCACCATTAGAGCCTGATTTAATGCACCGTTAAAGCACATTGATTGGTTATGTGGTGCACGGGAAACACCAATCATATTCTTGGGCCATATTATTTTGGACTGGCACCAAAGCTCTGGATGCAGATGCAACATTGGGGTTGTAGGGCTGAAATGGTCTGTTGGTAGGAGGCCTTGCTTGATTCTGATTTGCAGCTGGATTGGGTGGTCTTTGAGGTTGATATGGTTGCCTATTTGGTTGAGCTTGAGGCTGATAGGAAGGTCTAAAACTTTGAGCTTGCTGTCTCTTGAGTGTGACCAGCTCATTTCCCAAATTTTGCAATTGTTTCATGACCTCTTGAAGCTCATTTGAAGCACTAGAGGATGAAGTAGAAGCTTCATTTGAACTTTGACTTCTAGGAGTGGGAATAGGAGCTAAGACAGGTGCTTGACTAGTACTTGGGCTCTCCAAACTTGGGTATAATGGCATTGGGGGCCAGGAGCTAGCTTACTGGCTTGAATAAGACATTTTCAGCCCTAATGGCAATACTATAAGCAGCGGCAGTAAGGTTGTGCCTCCCATAGATTGAATTAACATAGAAATATCGAATTCAAAGCTTTAAGATAGTATAGAAAAGCACCTTCTATTGTTGCTTTATTGGCCCGATTACTGGAATCCTATCCCAAGACCTTTGAAATCTGAAGTTGAAGTCGGTCAATTTTGCTCGTTGGGAGCTCTCTTGATAGTTGTCAATTGTTCTAGAAGAGACAAGTTGTCTCCCTTCTCTCCAAATTTCTGCTCATGGAGAACTATGCATAACCGATTCCAATTCATGATAGAACCCGACTTCAAGGCTTCTGAACCATTGCAATGCCTTCCCTTTGAACGATGATGCCAAGCGGTTTGGCCGACCACATCCATTTCATTTATCTCATGGATTGCCAGAGGACGTTAGCAATGTCTTTGACATGATCACCAGGAGTGGTATGATTTTCTCAGGTGAAAAATGGAATGTTCTTGATGCTTAATTGGAACCTGGATTACGTGCATTGAGGGCAAGTGGGTTCTGCCGGTGAAATTGACAAAGGGATTTAGTGGTTGCGCCATTCGATTGGCTTTGAGAACCCTTGTTGATGCGAGAAAGGTCTAAAGGTGTAGACAAAGTTCTATTAGGTGGAGATGGAGATCTTTGAGCTCTTCTTCCCCTTCTTTCTGCTGGAGATAGATGCGAGATAAACAAACAATCCTTCCTCCTAGTTCTTGACTCAGTGTATTCTTCTCATAAATTCACCGGGCTTGGACTGCGAAACCAGCTGGATTATGCCTCTTTGGAGTCGCGGATGTGCGATTTTAAAGCTCCTTCAAAGTGGAACTTTACTGAACAAGTGCACACATCAATCTTGTTGTAATGAAATTAAAGACCTCTTCCGTCCCATTAAAATCTAATCACCGAATCACGGCACCCCGGATGTTGATCGATTTCTAGTTTGATCACTCTAAGAATCCAGTGTGATTGGATAACATGGGTACTATCTCCAAGTTATGGGACTTGCTTTGAGATAGACCTCAAGAAAGTTGGTTTTGCTCCTAACTACCTGCCACAATCTACTCTAATGCGGGAGAAACTAGCTATTCTAACCTAAAATTCCAAGGGACCCAGAGAGAGAATGCATAAAATGAAAGCCTACACTAAAGCGGTGATACACCGAGAAAAGAGGGTGTGAGAGTAATCTCCAAATGTGTGAAATACTCATTTCGGCAAAGTACACACTAGAAGAGGTGATGACATTTTGTTCACCATAATCCCAAATTTTGGAATGCATTCACAAAAATATTCCAAGCACACACAATAATAATGAATTCTCATTTGCATAATAAATAGACACAATATACTTGTAGAAAGATTAAAGGGGCAAGAAAGAATGCAAGGAAACACATTGCCAATTTTTCTCCTTCGGCCGGATCGGCTTTTCGCGCCCGCCGCGTACTTTTGGCCCGATTGTCCCAAATGCAATTTGGACTGTTTGTGCTGATTTCGCCCGGTTCGGCCGGTTCGCGCTTTTTTGTCCCAAACGTCCCGAGGTGACCTTGAGCAGGACTTAGCCAATTTTCACGATTTTTCCTGGATCAACCTATTTGCCTTCTTGAACCCTTTTTTCGCATTTTCTCAGAACTTACTCTCTTCCTCTTGGACAGGGGAGTTAGACAAATATGAGGGGACCCTAGAAACATGACTTTTCGCCCTGAATCAATATAATTGCTTGCATGTTATCAAAATTACCTTGGGGGTGAATTTTGGATAACAAAGCTTTTAATGCAAATAATATTAACTGGTCTCTGCTCAACTTATATTATTCCTGAAATTCTTAGTATGAAACTATGCTGAAATTGATCTTATAAAAGTGGCATCTCATCTTGTTACCGATAAATCATAGCAATAAATTTCTACAGAGAAGGTTAAAGACTAGGGTGCAATTGTTTTGGCATATGAGCCTATTGTATGGGCAATTAGAACTAGAAGAGTTGTAACCCCATCCTAGGCTCAAGAGTTAAACCTTTTATATTACAAATTTTCAGCATGGCAATGGTTACAATTTGTTATTATAGTTAAATTGCTACAACATTGAAATATATGGAAGTAAGAAGAGTCTAGATTTGAAAATCAATGTCCTTAGTCCTTTCACTATATGGGTTTAGCATGATAGGTGAGGTGGTATGTAAGTTTTAGGATTTTATAATAACATATGTATGAATAATAGTGATGAGACAATGTGTGGTAGCAGAGGAAGTGGTAAATCTATATAATCTGGTTGAAACTTGATATTAATTCCTTTTTCTTTAATTATGGGAGGCATTTTTCTAATGAACAAAACTTAACGTCCAACCTTTTAATCAAGTCTCTTTCTTGAGGAGCCTTTACATAAAATGAATCACTAGAGATATTAGTAATTCTATTACTTTTTTATAATAGTATATTTAAAACAATACTTAGTTATCATAGCTCCCTTACTGTTAGATCATGAGCTACTAATCAAAAGAGGATTATTCATAGAATTAGATCTTCAGAGACATCTCATAAAATTGGAATGATAGAGAGAAGATAATATGGCCCATGTGCAAGGATGAAACTCCAAAAGAAAAGAATTAAAATTTAGATGAAGACAAAATTACAAAAGAATGGGATGTTTGGTGATGCTATGGTCAAGAGTTCTGACTATAGCCTAGCACACTTGAGTCTAGTTAGAAATTGATCATAGTGATTCTTTCTACATAGGACTTGTGGGTTCATTTTATATTTTGCCTCGTAGTTCTCCTATGTAATTTTGATCAACGTCTCTATAGTTTTCATGTACTATTGGATGTGAATATGCAGTGATAATATAAGTGATCTACTTATATTTTGCTTTCTTACTTTTCGTACTTAGTGGATTGAATGGACACAAAAGTATTCTATCTTTTGTACCATTTCGTGTAAATTTCAAAAAAAGTGTTCAATCTTACTTTTCTCTTGAGATAATGTTCTGCATTTCCTTGGCTCATGTTTACTCAAATAGTAATGAATTGGCTTAAAGTAAATGTCATTCTAAAATGATAGCAGAATCAATCCAAATTATCTATGGTGGTAACTAGCTAGCTTCTCTCAATATTTCTATCGTTAAAATTTGAATGATTTTTTATTCTTATCATCACTATCATCTTCTTTTGGGTTAACGATGGGGGAGGAAACTCCTGAATATTGCTGAAATTTTAAGGTCAATGTAAATATTGGATAAATCATCTATGTTCATGTAGGATGACAAGTTATTACTCACGCTATGTACAATTGATTTAATATGTGCCATCATCTTCTTGTTTGACTCAAATAAATAGACAATTACTTGTTTTGCATATGCGGGTTCAAGATTACATGTTGAAATTATGTTGAGTTTGTAGTAAAATCTAACATTG
This sequence comes from Taxus wallichiana var. yunnanensis, assembly GCA_018340775.1. NCBI lineage: Eukaryota > Viridiplantae > Streptophyta > Pinopsida > Cupressales > Taxaceae > Taxus > Taxus wallichiana. The sequence goes on from CM031236.1 coordinate 587,670,075, forward strand.
TTGGATTTCTAGTCGGAGGACTTCTCTCGAAGGTTGGTTGCAACTATTTTAACCTCTTCATACCTTTTCTATAAATTTATTCAAGCTCTTCACATTGTGTAGTTCAATACAAAATTTTCTCATCACGGCCTACAAAAACTCATGGTCAATTTTTCTTGTAGGTGGCTATACTCTTTATTACGTGATCTTGTTTCATCAGTGTAGCTTCAAGTATAAGTGCAATGCTATTATTTATTGTCTTTTCAAGTTACCGTCACATTATGCAAAGTCTCGGCATATAGGCATGCCTTGTTATTGAAGATGACCTTTCTTATGAAAGTATAATGGTTTCTTGTTATATGTTTAGTTCAACCTTAGTATTTTAACGATATGTTTGTTGCTTATAAATTCTCAAGTGAAATTCGATAAACGTAACAAGTCATTATAATTTTTATTTTTATGTAGACTACAAATGAGTTGTTGGTGCTTTATTGATAGTAGAGAATTGTATCAAAGTTGAGACAATCAAAGTGAAGAACACGAAATGACAGAGTTTTGGCAAAGAGGAAGTTGCTCAAAATAAAATTTAAGATACTTAACCTCAATGTAACACCAGGGAAGCATATGATCGCTTTGAAAGGGGTGGAGAGAAGATTTTCATATTGTATGTTAAGGGTTAATGACATTTATGAACCCTTTTGTATTTTATCATTGTTTTTAAAGGGTTAATGACATTTAGACACCCTTTTATAATTTATTTTATTTGATATTAATAAAATGTTTGTGGACCCATTTTTGGGCAAAAGATTCAAATGAAATTGTTTTTAATTTAGAATATTAATTATTATCCCACTCGACATTATAGATGATATGTAGCCTTGATTACACTATATAATATTTGGTTATTATTTATTCTTTAAATTCACATTTTTCATTCTTTAAATTTGTATCGTCTCTAGAGATAATAAAAGTTAAAATTATTAGTGTCTCTAGAGAGACACAACAATAGTATTCTATAGTTTCTCTATGGAGACAATATTTATATTGTCTCTAGAGAGACAAAAATGATAATGTCTCTCGAGAGAATAAATATGTATCAATCTATATTGTCTTTAGAGACATAATAATTAGAGACAATGTTATAGACACCTGCTTTGAGACAATAATAAATACAATATACCACTTTTTTATTGTCTCTATTTGAGAAAATTTGGTCAAGTATTGTTTATATTATTGTCTCAAAACACCCTCCCTTGTATTAGTGATTCTATAAAACAATTTGAAATGTACCTTGTAAAATATAGCATGAATTGAAAGATGCCCTCCCAGAACATTTAGTCTTTGATGCCAAAGAGGAATTGGATTCAAATGCTCACTCATAGGGCTTTGCTAAATCAATCCCAGAAACTCCTTTCAATGAGAATCCAATGGATGGTAACAAGGGATACTAAAATGGTGAGATTCATACAAAAAAATGTGGCACCATCTACTTACATAAAAGTTAAAAAAAATATTCCACCTTCCTTTCCTTTGGAAAACAATACATATGTTCTGATCGATGCGTTGGAAGTTTCTCTTCCTATTTTGGAGGTTTCTAATGGGCAAAAATGGTAAAAATGAAGAAAAATCGTTTCCATAAGAAGACCGTTGTTCTACCTAATCCTCTCTTTCGTTTATGGGAAGTTGTTTCTTTTTACTTCTTGTGCATTATTGTTTTATCCGGGCTTTCAAGCCTTGTGTACTGTTGATGTATTTTTTCATCCATATTAATTTGATCCCTCTTCTATACTTTGGGGTATGGTCCCCTTCAAAACCATTTACCAATAAGAAAAATATATAGCATGGATTTTTATGTATAAGCATGGTCATGGATAGGTCTCACATTCATTTGTACAAGTGTTTGGAAAACAAATTATGCTTTATAAAATTGAGAAATCACCTTAATGTCATAACATGTCTTTTAAAGAAATATGTAGATTATATATGTTAACTCTTCCCTTCAGACTATGAGATTAACTTATTTCTCTATAATTAGAGACATTTCAACATTGTTTTCAATATACTTGTGCCTTGTCTAAACTATTTTGGGACAAGGATTTTTGAGATCTTTTATTGTCTTAGTCATGGGAGGACTATCAAATGTTGTTAAATATTAATAAATCCATCCTTTTGATTTATGCTTGTGTGTTGAGGTTCATTGTCTTATGACCTAATCGTAACCGTCATTTTGTCTATTGAAATTGTAATTTACATTTAATTTTATTTATTGATTTAGGAAATACATCATGGATGCAAATTTGGGACACACCTAAGCTCATGACTCCATTAAAATCTTGTAAAAATAAATATAAAAAGAAAATATTTTATCTTAAAACGATTTCTTCTCCATATAAGATTTTACTCAATATCATTTTGATACCTCAATGATACTATGTTGTGAGCAATTTGTTTATCTTGTTTATTTTTATAATATGTTGATTTGAGAGGTGGTTGGTTGTATTCAACTATTTCTTTACATTTTATTTCAATTTGTATTTAAAAATTAGAGAAGGGTGTTAATAAAATAATTCTCTCCCTTCCTCTTTGTAATCGAAAACTTTAGTAAAATAATGAATGCTAGAAAATTCCTTCTCTCTCTCTCTCTCTCTCTCTCTCTCTCTCTCTCTCTCTCTCTCTCTCTCTCTCTCTCTGGGTAAATGTAATTGCATTATAATGTTTGTAGTTAAGTCATATCCATGCTAGCTTTAGCCTTTATGGTGACTCATGTTTATGTAGGTTGAAATTCATCGAAAATGAATTAAAGGATGTTAGCCTAATGTATTATGTAAATTGATGTTATAGTCGAGATGGACAAAAAGAGTCTCGTAAAATATTATTTGATGAAAATGTGTAAATGAATATTCTTCATTTATGTGTTGATTTGACGATGAGATTCATTGCTTACACCTTTCGATCTTGCTTAAGGAACTCTTACCGGAGGATAATTTAGTAATCTTAGTAGAGTCGACATTTAGTCCCTCATTGACATTAATGGGAATCGTGGCTACCAATTTAGCAAGGCTATATTAGTAAGGTCTTGCATGCACCTTAACTTGGTTATAGTTACTAACATTTTGAGTATAGGGTGGTTACCCTTTTATTTCTTCTCGATGTTATGGTAAGTTGTTATGAAAGGAATCTCTTTGCATTGTTATAACTAGAAAACCAAATCCCATAGTTGTGCATGTACCAAAACATGTACATTGGTTTTCACCATAGGTTGTTGAAAAAAGGACTAATAGTTGTTCACTTTTTGATTAATGACACTTTTTAAGAGCTAATGACAATGTGACACATAGGCACTCGGTCATTGGTACCTCTTTAAAATGCTTTATATTAATTTTGTAATTGTAAATCAATTTGAAAACACTTTTCCCTCCAAATAAACACACACATGAAAATGCTGATGTCGAATGATGATACACTACATAATGATATAATTTTATGTTGATAGATCCCTACATATATCTGCATGCCCCTAAAGTTAAGATCCACGACTATGATCATTTCTCTTAGTAAAATTTTTGGGAGTGTAAATTTCGAACATAAAAGAAAATTCCATTTGTGGGAAAGTCGTAACAAATTGATTGTAGTTATAATTTTTTGTACTTGGTCGTAGCGTAAATAGTAAGGGAACAAATAATTAAACCTTGATTAGCATATAAAGAAATTTTAACGTGATAAAATATTTTCCATGTGAATGATTTGTGTGTAATGCAGAAAAATCAAGTACACTTTGTTACGAGATTTGTTTGTATGTGGTTGTAAAAGTGCAAACTAGATGTTGCGGTCTTGTATGGAAGTATTGTAATTTAAATAATAAGAACAATTATTCTATTTTACCTATAACTTTTGGTCCAAAATAGGCGGGCATGAAAAAACGGGTAAAGAGAGGGTCAAGAAACTTATGGCATACATATGTTTCAAGTAAAAATCAGGTGGTTCAATGGAAGACAGTCACAAGGATTTGAATATAACGAAGACACCTGGTAGAAGTCTTAATGACCCGCCAATGGATTTAATTTGGTCGTTACATTATCTCTCTCTAGTAATGGGCTAGAAAATGAGGACATGTTGATCAGAATGGATTCGACTTGTAAAATTACAACGTGTGGTATTTTCACATTCGCTCTAGTTACGGGTTCAAAAATGAAGACACGTAGATCCGATTTCAATAGTAGGAGAGGATACATGGGTCAATGCTGTGATTTAAAAGTTCACTATAATGACGTACTTGTGATGTTACAGTAAATCAAAAAGTTCTGAACTATGACTGGAAGCAAGGTCTTGAGTTAAACATTGGCAGATTAACGAGTAAATGAATCATTGGTTCTTAGAAAGTTGGTTTCACATTATCATTTTTTTATTGTGCAGGTTATAAGTAGGTATAGCGTAGAAAGGACGGAATTTATAATATAAAGATGATTTTGATGGTGTGGATGCTTTTTAGTTGTAGTTGTTTAGCTGAAAGTTGTTACTAGTTTAGTTTTTTCACTTACTTTTCATTGTTGAATTTATACGTTCCCTCCAAAACTTAGGCAGATATGCCATTAAACTATATAATCCAATGCTCATTCATACCACCCTTAGAGGTGCTCAATAACAAAAGTGATGTGTATGGTCACATGGTTTAAGGGATTTGACATAAAGGTTGTAGGTAGAGGTAGCACAGAAAGGATAAAATTTAGAACTATAAATGTGATGTTACGTCACATGGTTTAAAAATATTTTGGAGTTCAAGAAATTTGACATCTTAAAGTATTATGGCAGACTCCTGAGAATCGATATTTAACTTGGTGGTATATTTGAGAATTGTTTAGTTAGATATGTCAAATATAAGTGAATGTTGTGGAAGACATTATCCGTTGATGGATATGAGAACCAATAAAAAAACAAGTGTAGGTTTTATCCTACAAACAAAGTATTAAGGGTTTTGAGCGCCTAGGCAATATTGGAGCTAACACCTTCTTTAAATAAAAATACTATAGAAGATAGTAATTAACCATCATTGAATATTATATTACTTGAGATTTTATTCCTCGTATCATCAAGAAAAACTTACTAAGTTTCTTGTATCTATTATTTCCTAATATTCCCAATTAATTCTATAACATATAGTCTATAATAATCCTCCTTTTATCATAATTTTATGTACTATTTTTTCCAAATTCTAGACAAATTTTCCTTTTCCGATCTCTCCTACCCAAAACCTACAAGGTTTCACAACAATACAATGTATGAAAAACACATGAGTATGAATTAAATTAAAAATATTGCAAGAAAGGAACTTGCATTAATATTTAAGGCCTCATAAATATCATGATATTAATATAATTATGTAAATTTAATTTCTTTTGAATGAAATGAATTGAGTTCATTTGTAAAGTTGATCACTAACTGCTACTAGCATATATGGTCAATATTATCTACTCTTCATAAAAAACATCATAAGATCAAATAAATTATCACCACCTCAATGTTGCTTCCCTAAGTAGATGCCTAATTTTTGTAAAGCTTAATCCCCTCTAGTTACGATATAAAAAAGAAATATACATCATGAGGTTTAGAAATGGACCATTTTGTTAATTATAAATATATAGGTGTTCTAATCAAAATCAAAACACATATCGAGTGTATTAAAGGTGTAAAAGGATGTTTATACTATATGTGGATGGAATAAATTAAAAAATTAGTGGAAAGATTAATTTGGATATATTTATATGAGAATTTTTTAACAATAAATATTGTGTGTGTAGCATAATCTCATGAATAGAGTTCTATGCATAACGGAATGCATTTTATAAACAATTCACCTAGCTATCTTAATAGACGTGTTTTTCAAGATAATAGTTAACAAAGAGTATATTCACAATAAAGTTTCTAATTGAAGTATATGTAGAAAATATGCAGTCTAATAGAATGAACAACATAAATGGAATAATGAAATAATCAAATAAATAAAAATAGAGTAATCTGAAATCAAACCGAGTCCTGTTGTGCATAAACAATTTTTTTAATTCACTATCAATGTCGAAGCTTCAACTTGTATAAATAAAAATATGCATGCAAAACTTTCCTTTACATAGATAGCTTCAATTGTATGCAAACAAAGTAATTACAATTTATGGTAATTAAATAAAAATCTTTCCCTAAACTTAGCTATGAAATTCTCATAAACAAAAATTTCCAAATATGAACTAGAGTCTTCTAATTCCAATAGATGCATAAAGCTAACTTAATCATTCTTAATTACTAAAATAAAAATCTACTTCAACTAGAATTCTAACATGCTACAAAATATATGAAATAGTGAAACTCTTATTTTCTAACTCACACTTATTCTACGGGAGAAATTACATGCATAAATTATGCATATTCAAACACTCCCTTAATTTTGAACTTATCATTCACTATTTAGGAGTTGCATTTTTATTTCCAAATCTTCCATATGCAAGATCACAAACTCCTAAATAAGATCAAAATTCTCAAAAGTGTCCTTTCTTTAAAGAGTTTGTAAAAATGTCTTGATACTTGATCTTTGAATTTGCAAAATTCAAGAAAAATTTCCTTCTTTTTACCAATTCTAAGATGAAATGATATCTTATATCAATGAACATTCTCCTCTTTTAAAAAATGATTTTTAGATGATTTTATTGTTGATTTGTTGTCACAAAAAATTATGTAGCGTCCTCTTGTTCTGCCTCCAAATCTATCAACACTATTATCATCAAAACAACTTGATATGCTACTCCTATTGCTGCTACATACTCTACTTCCATTGAAGATAATGTGATAGTGGGCTGCTTCTTTGATGCCCATGAAATACATAAGACTTCCAAAAACTTTCTAAACAATGTCGGATCTACTAAAGATCCACTATCATATTTTCTTAACTTAAAACCTATTGCAACTAGTGTTGGAAATGGCTTATAATTCAACATGTTAAACCTCTTCAAAACATCATTTGCACAATTTTCTTGTAAATAAAAATTTCACCTTCTAATTGTTGAACTTCAATGCCAAAAAAGTAATGCATAACACCAAGATATGTCATCAAAAATTCCTTCTTCATGGCTTATTTGAATGACTCTGTAGATAGATTTCTAATAATGATAAAATCATTTATGTATAAACAAATAATTAGAATCTTACCTTAATAATTTATCTTCGTATAAGGTTGCCACACTACTTCTCTACTGAAACCATTCTCAATCAAGTATGAATCAATTCTACTATACCAAGCTCTTGGTGATTTCTTGAGACCTTAGAGCACTTTCCTCAACTTGTATACTTTTCCTTCATGACCTTCAATCTCATAATGTTCTAGCTAATTCACGTAAACTTCCTCTTCAAGGAAACTATTTGAATAATGTTGATTATACATCCATTCGATAAATAAGCCATTAGTCTTGAGATGAAATTTCTAAAAACTTTGTTACTGATGTTCAAACATAATATTAGTGAAAACGTTTCATTGTAATAAACTCCATATAGTTGCATAAAGCCTCTTGCTACCAGCCATTTCTTTTTGTTTATATAATTTTTCATCAACATTTTATTTAGACTTTTAGACCCACTTCACTCCTATTACATCCTTTCGTTTAAGAAAATATATCATCTCCCAATGTGTGATTATTATCTATAACATCTATCTCATCATCCATGGATTATGTCCAAACTTCATTCTTTATAGCCTCTACAAAATATACTAGATTTGTACCTTGAGAAAACAATGTAAAAACTGAAAATGAAATAGTTGCATTGACATTATTAATTTTTATAAGAATGTGTGCTTTCTTTTGCATAGGACTATCAGATGATGGATTGATTTTTGGTGATGAGTTGCATCTAGTGTTCTTTGTGGTGTCTCTTTCATGGCTAAAGATGACTAGAATCTAGGAGACCTCTAAATTGTATATAGAGGTGTAGCTTTGTGATACAACTTTTGGTTCTTGTCCAAGATTTGTAGATAGAATACCTTTCTACTTGAAATTTTTATCTACCATATCATCATGTGGAATAACCTCTTATATACTAACTATTGTCTCTATACATACATTCCATGCTTCATTTTCAATGAACTCTACATCCCTCCTGATCAACACCTCTCTAGTGACCAGATTATAAAACTTGTTTAATTTTCCATCCTCTGAATAACCAACAAATATACACTTTTCTCCTTTTTTTCTAACTTCTTCCTTATCTCTTCGGTACATGTACATATGCCATACAACAAAAACTATGATATGTGAAATGCTATGTTTCTTGTTTTTCCATGCTTATTGAGGAACCATGTTCCTAAAATTTTGTTGGATGCCTATTTAAAATGTAAACAAAAGTTTCTACTACTTCTTCCCAATAGATGCTTGGAAGGTGATTTTCCTTCATCATACTTCTCGCTATTTCTATAATGGTTATTTTCTTCCTCCTTGCTACACCATTATATTGTGGTGTATACCTAAAGTAAATTTCTTGTGTATACCATGATATTTGCAAAAAATCATAAATTCATTAAAAACATAATGACCTCCTATATTTATCCCGAGGAATTTGATGTAGTATCCACTTTTCTTCTCCAAGATCTGGTTTGAACTATTGAAATGTATCAAAATCATTTGATTTATGTTTAAGAAAATATACCCATGGCTTCCTTGTGTGATCATCAATGAATTTCATAAAATATGAACAACCTCCAATAGAACTTGTTTGCATGGGTCCAAACAAATCAGATTGTACTATCTCAAGAGGTGCACTTTCTCCTTCCATTTTTCCAATAGGAAAAAATATTTATGTTGCTTCCTCAAAATACAACCTTCACATATCCTTGCTATTTTTAAAATCAATGGAACACCTTTCACCATATTATTACTATGAAGTAAAATAAAACCTTCAAAATTCAAATGGGATCCGTAGCTTAAATGGCAAAGCCATGATTCATATTTTGTTATTGAATGAAAAGCTAATTGCAATCCTTCATCGTAGGACTCAAGATTTGTATTAGAGCATGAATCACTTGTGTTGGCACAAACCTCCTTTATGTTTTTGTTGGAATCAATGCAATACTCATTAACCTTAGTGCATGAATCATTAGCTTGAGCCAGGAATTAGAACTTGAATGATTTGACTTAGTGCGGGAATTGGCTACATACTAAGATGCTGATTTTTCTGCAAAAAAAATGATTTTCTCTTTTTTATAGTTTTAATATCAAAGGAAACATCATATTGCTCATCATATTCACTTTTTCAATAAAATGAGCTCTAGGAGCTTTGTCCACAATCACACACTCATTATCAAGTATATAAATTTTATATCCTGTTTGTACCAATTGTCCAATACTCATAAGATTGGGCTTCAAACCAAAAACATAGTAAACATAACGCATATTCCTTTGTTCACCATTTTATTTACAATAATAAGCATGCCTTTTCCTTTTATAGACACAATATTGTTATTTCTAAGAGTAACATCACTCTTCAAAGATTCATACAAACTAGAAACTAAATCTAGATTACCTATCATCTGAATACTTGCACACCTTAGAATCCAAATAGCATACATCACATGGAATCTCTTTTGGTAGATTACCATCATTAGGGGATAAATATGGATTTTATTTGGAAATCCTTATGATTACAATAAACATAGGTCTAGAAGTAGAACCTCCAATTTGATTTTGATTTTTCCTCTCTTGATCATATTTCTTTTTAATGCAATCATAAGCATAGTTCTCATACTTCTTGCAATAATTGAACCTGAACATGAAATTTATTTTTTCTCTAACCATATATTTGTTATTGATACTTTCCTCATGAACTTGAGTTTGAGTTTCATGAACTATTACTTACATCCTCTAAATGAAGTTTTGATTTTCCTTTTGGACTAAAACTACCTCTTCTTTTCCATGACTACCTATTATGCGAGATGCAAAAGATTGATTTACAACAACATGTGATCTATCATCCACTATTCATGATTGATTATAAATGTGTGCAACTCATCGATAGAAAACCCACTTAGATCCTTAGTTTCTTTAATAGAAACAACTATAGGATTTAATTTAGTAGGAAAACTACAACAAAAAATCAATAATCTTTTTATCCAAACAATGGCACCCCCCTAATCAAGGTAAACTTTATATTTATCCTTCTGCCCATGGCATTTTTGTTGCATTTTTTGATAGCTCCTTTGATAAGGAGATCATTTTTGGGAAAATTTGGGACTTCCAATCACATCTCCTTCTCATGAAACCATGGTTTCCTTAGTTTAATCCTTTAGTTGAAACATTTAATACCAGACCAGTATGGGTTAGGTTACCTTATCTGCCCTTGCACTTCTGGAGCGAGGAGTGTTTCAAAGCTATGGGTGACATGTTGGGTAAATTCCTTAAAAGCATTTGCTACTTGATCCCAAAAGGGTTTCCTTTGATCATGCCACTTTTTCCCAGAATTTCTCACCAGTCAATAGTGAGATGGATATGAACATAACATCTAACTTTCTAGCCACTATGGAACTCTCTGTCAAGGACTCAATATGGACTCAAAATTTATATTATGAAGGGTTCCCATTTAGATGCAGATCTTGCTTTTCTCTAGGACATCTGGTTGCTGATTGTCAAATGGTTAAAAAAAAATTAAAGGAAGGGTTTCATGGTGGAAGGATTTTAATCCGGAAAATCTTGTGGTCTATGGACTTGAGGACAATGATTCAAAAAATGTTTCAGTTAGTCTTAAGGTTGAAATGGAGGAAAATTTGTGTGAGGATGCTCCTTCTCCCACTAGTTTAGCTAAGTTGTCAAATCATATGGTGGGTAAGGGTGATGCCTCCTCGCCCTCGATCTCCGAGTCTCAAGCGGAATCAAAATACTTTTAACAAGAAATTTCTTGAAATTTAACTAGCTACCACGCAGATGAGAATGTGGATCCTAATGTAGGTGATGGTTGGAAGGTGGTAAACAACAAAAAGAAAGGAAAATCTGCAAGCTCTCCTACAAAGATGAGCCTTAGGTCTCAAAGAGGGATTCACCAAGGTTGTTAGGTTTGCTCCTTGTGGGAGGCCAAGCCTCTTTGTCTTCCTACTTAGGAGTCCTCTCTTCTTTTGGTGCTTCCTCTTTTGGGGTTTTGGTTTGTCTGTTTGTTTCTTCTTTAGGCCTAGCTGGACCTTTTTCCATGTTGGTTTCAACTTTGTGCCTTGATTCCTATCTTTCGGTTTGTACAGGGTTCTCTCCCTTCAAAATCTATTTTTTACCTTATCTAATAAAAATATTATAATCATGGGAGTTGATTTAATTGAATTGGACACTACATAAGTAAAAAAAAATAGAGAAATTCTACGGAATACAATCTTTCATTGACATATTCTCAAAATCTCTACAAAGTATATGTGCTTGGTGGATTTTACTTTCTCCTTACCTTGATATGCAACTTTTAATGTGTCCCATGCGGTGTTTTCCTAACAGGATATTTCCACTCTTGTAATAATGATTTCTTACATAGCCTAATGAATATAGAAAGGGGATTTTTAAATTTCTTTGTTAATTATTTTAAAGTGTCTTTACATGAAGAAAGTGTGTTATACGTTCTTCGCATCTATGGGTTTTGTGTACTCATTCTCAACACTCTCCCACACATCTTGGGATCTGAATACTACCTTCATGGTCAATGACCCACATCTACTGACTTGTAATTCTTTCCATTAAATTGTAAATTTGGCATACCGGATGTAGAAACCATAACTTTCTACAAATTTAATAATTTGCTAGTAAAACTTGATTTAATACCAATTTGTAGAAAATCAGAGTCTTAGAAAGTGAACAAAATAAATAAATAAATAAAAACAAAGTAATCTAAAATTAAACCAACACTATTTTTCATAAAATAAATTATTTTATTAATTCACGATCAATGTTAGAGATTTGGCTCATACAAATCAAACGTGTGTGTAACACTTTCCTTTACATATACAACTTTAGGTGTATGCATACAAATAAATTAATGTTTTTCCTAATTAAATAAATTTTTTTCCTAAACTTAGCTATGAATTGCTCTAAAATAGAACTTTCAAAATCTAAACTAGAGTCTTTGAATTCCAACACATGCATTGAACTAATTGACTCATTTAGAATTACTAAAAAAGGAGGCGAGAACTCTACTTCAAATAGAATTCTACAATTCTATGGACTATATGAAATAGAAAAGTGCTACTTTCTAACTCATACTTATTCTACTACGAAACTACATGCATAATATATGCATATTCCCACATTATACCCATTATTCATCCATAAGTTATGTGTCCAGATCAAGATTTATGGCTTAAATATAAGGAATTGTAAAATTTACTCTATCAATACATGATTATATAAATATAAATATTATGTCGTGACATATATAATGTCGAAAGAATAATAGAAATTTGTAATCATTAAACTATTTACTAATACAAATAAATAGAACTTTTCATTTGTACAAAGATTAAAACTTAATGTTTTATAAAATTAGAATACATATATTTATTAGTGATCAATCAAACTTTATTTCCTCTCATTTGTATTAGTTCAAGTGATTTGAAATGTGGCCATTTATATGTTTTCACATGTTAATTATATTTATGTTTTATATATTTCCAAAAATAAAGAGGATATAAGGATTTGTAGCATGGACATATGATGATATAATAAATATACCATTAATCATTCATAACATAAATAACATGTTAGTACATGTAATGTTTAATAAAATGAAAAGGATTAGTTCAAATAAAAATACAAAAATGATTACATGAAATGTGCCTACAAGCTCGAATGTTAGGGCACTAGCACGGGATGGATTAATTTTTTATTTCAAGAAGAGTTGTATTTGTAAAAGGTGCTTTTGGGGGCACCTTGGTTTTATGGGAAATGTGCTCTTAGCCTCTTCCGTTGGAGACCTGACTTGGTATCAGAGTTTATATTTTATGAAATCCATGTTTTGATTCAACTTCCAGCTCTTCCCTTGGAGTTGTTAGAGCTCAAAGTCTTTTTGTGGATTATGAGATATATGCGCGTCTAATCATTGTCAATCCTATAATCAAATCCAGATCTAGATCAGTCTCTTCTACGATACCTATCAACATTAAAATGGGATCGAAGGTCCCAAAATGATTTTTTAAACTCTTTGTATGAAAAATAGGAATAAATGATTGATATTAATAATTCACCGATTATTTGTGACAAATGCATTGTCTTGGCTACATGAAAAATACTTGTTTTCATGTTGCTCTATTATCCTAGGTGGAAAAGGAAATACATGTGGTCTTCTATTGTTTGTTTCTTAGGTTCATGAAGATGTCGGATGAGTAAGGGGAGGAGGATTATACTAATGCGAGAAGAGGTAATGGAGGATGATGGTGAGCTATCATAGTGTTTTCGTGGTTCCATAAAATTGTATGGCATCTAAGGTGTCGGGATAGGTGGTGACATCGATGTTGCGGGGATGATGGATGTTGGTGTCGAATTTGGTTGAGGCTAAGTAGATCATGGTTGGTGGAATTTCCAATGGTGATGGGTTGGGAAAGTCCATCGGGTGGGATGGGCCCAATTCAAATAAAACTTTTGGCATCAATACACTAGTTGGAGTAGATTGGAATTTAGATTTTGTCTCCAAGTGTTTCTGAATAAGTGTGAATTGAGCCATTGCAGGTGGAAACAACTTGGAGGTAGTTCGGTGGTTAGTAGGTGACATGGAGATTAGGTCGAGGTGGTCCTCAAGTTGGATAATGTTTTTCATAGGTAGGATATGTGGATGCTAGATGTCTCGACATCTTTGGGATGGTTGGTACAATGGAAACCCTAAGAAACAAAAATTCACATAGTCCACTCATGTGACATGGAGTTGAATTCTTGTGGCTTTAGTCATCGAGTCTTTATGTTTATCTCTCTCATTTTTGAGGTCAAGTTTCTTTTCCATAAATTTTGGTGTAGCTATCATCGACCACGACCTTTTGTTTTGTTGATTATCACCCTTATTCTCTTTTTGGTCACTTGTGACCAGGATTTTCTTAGTGTAAAGGGTTTTTTTCCCTTCAAAATCAAATATTATGTATATTATCTAAAAAGGATAAAAATTTAGTCAAATGTACATATTAGAATATAGATGATATAGATGTTTAGATAGGTTGGAAAGCTATATCGAGACTAGGAATGATTTAGTGTAAGATATGTTAATGGAATCTTAGAAGAGGTTAAAGGAATATACCACTATTAATGTTATAGAATGAAATTACATGGTGTTGACATGGGTTTATAGGTCTTAAAGTAATTAGTAGTTAGGGTCATACACATTATATGTTTTTCACATACCCAAAATGACGTTCATTTTGAGTGAATATTTCTAAAACAAAATTTTTAATGACATATAGTAACATGAAATAATGTACAAACCGTAGAAAATTGTAGAACACTTTATCAAATAATTAGCAAAAAAAAAATATAAATCGTAATTTTATGGCAATGTTCTAATACACATGGAGGTCAAACCAAGTAACTTAACCAATACAAATGTTGCACTAATTTCCCTCATGTGGGATCTAGCCTCATGCAGTTGCCTAAGGTAATTTTTAATGCATGAGTTTAATCAAGCTAAACCCCATAGGGGTCTCAAAATTTATATTGACATCAAACAATATGATAACTATATAGTACATAATATACCTATCATTCATGAAGTGTTACATTGTAGTCTTCACCTTCATGAGATAACCCTTTTATCCTAGAATCGATTAAATATTTTTACGAGTGACTTTTCTCTTGATAAGCCATGACTATATGATCCTTACATTATAGGAAATGGAGCATGATAGACTCTTTGGCCTAGTTGAGTGCTCCAAAATAGTAATAAGGACTACTCTATTTGATAGACAACTTATTTCAGAATATTAAGAAGACCATTGAGTGAGTTTGGAATAATATTTTCTAGAAAATATTATAATATTGTTAGGTGAGTTATAGTAATTTACAAAAATCTTGTATATATCCTTCCATATGTTAAATATTCTAATAAAAAAATCCAAGGAATATGAAATAACCTAGTAAATATATTCACATAAAAGTATATTCAAAGTAAACAGGTAGTTTCGATTTTACATGTCATCCAACACCAAATCCCATGTCTTGAACTTTTGTATGGTCCTATAAAGAGAGATGTAAAGTGAAATAAAAGGTTGTCACAAGCATTCATGATATAATAGAGTGTAAATATAACCAAGTAATGGTAGAACTAGAGAAAATACTAATTATATTCTTCATATGAAAATTTTCCCTAGTAATATAAAATGGTATAACTTGAAAAAGGACTAGCTAAATAATTATAGTGTATAGATTTACCCCTACTAAGATTATAATTTAAATGAGATTTTAAAATAAATAATTACATTAGTGTGCATAAACATTATTTATTTTCTCACAAATAGTCATTTAATATTTTTGATTGCATGCTACATGATTAAACTTACAAAATAGATAGAAAATAAACTATAACGTCCTACATACATAACACTTGTAACTTTAACCTATCATAAAGAAAGTAAATAACATGAAAAACATAAAAAAATTCACTAGTATTTTTTCATAGAGGTAGGATATTCCCTTTTTTTTATTTGGAAAATTATAATTATTCTAAGATGCCCAAGGATTGTAGATCATCAACTTTCAATTGATGTCAATGGATAGGCAAGAGCATTTAGTACAACCCAACACCGGATAGATAAAATACGCATCAAGTTCCTTCTTCAAGATATTGTAAAACAAGAAGGTCAAGCTACTAAAATATTAGTCACTTAAATACCTTCCACATTTTATCGGGTCAAAACTTTAAATTATGCTCCACTTGGTAACAAAAATTATTATTAAAACTAATTACTAAGTAAATATTTGTTTTTAGATACAGTAAAAATTTGTTTGGTTTAAAACGGGACCAAAACACCCTAAGTACAAATGGAGAAAAGATAAAGCACTTAAGCCTAAGACAGATGGTCTCTACCAGCAGTCAAAGACATCAGAAAAAAACCTTAAACCTTAAGAGGAGCGCCCAGAGTTAGAAAGAGTATCGCTTCATAAAGTGTGATTATATTTGACATTGAAACGTATCTTTGGAAGGACTTTACTCCATCCTTCCACATCAACGTCATGAGCAGATGGGGCATTCATAATGATAGTATTAGGTCCACATGCATCCACCCTGAGGCACACCATAGTATTTCCATTTATACGTTCTATTATATCATCCCTCGAACTGCAAACCTACAGCCTACCAACTACATCCACATGTGTAGAGGTGACAACATCCACGTGGTCCAAATATTTTATCTAATTTTAATTTTGTAAAATTAAACCTAGCCTACATACCCAAAATCCTATAGAAACGACTAATCTGGCACCAAACTGTTCCCCCTTTTTTCTTACATAGGAATGACAAAAGTAATGGTTTGATTCAAAATTTGAAAATCCCACTCATTGGTTCCTTTAATCGTAGTTCCCACACAATGATTAGGAAGACCGGATCCCACCACCAAAATGCCAGCAGGATCAGCGTCACTCTGTGGAGAAGTGGACCTAGTCAGAGCAACATCTAAAATCACCATACCAGATCCGACACCCAATTCCAATAAAAATCAGGTAGAGCCATCTGCAAATCCTCTCGTAGATCCACTCCGCACTTCAAAATTATCCTAATCGACTATTGAATCCACATTAGAATCATCTCCTAACTATTATATGGGCTTCCTCATGTTCTCCTTGCATCATCAAGGAATTCATGGCTTCGCAACCACATATACTTACTTTAAAATCCACCACCCTACACCTTTCGCAGATGACTGGGGAGGATTCGATATCAACTCGTTATTCCCATTTGTCAACCATGGAATCCAATAAGATTTACTTGGGCACAGTTGCACCATGAAGAACAATGATACAGAGTTAGGCATAGATCAGTTGAGAGTGAGCTTTATTGGCTGGGTCAACAACTATCAAAACATCCATTTCTCTGAAAATTTCTAGTAACAGTTCATGTTTGCAAAAGTCCAATAGGAAAAATGAAGCCTGATCAAATTGGAATAGCCTAAAATTTTCTTCCTTGAAACACTTTGGGTTTCTACCACAGGATGTTGAGTGTTCCTTTCCATAAACTATGGTTCCTAGAAAACACCCTTTGCAAGGCCCTATTATCCCGGAAACAGAAAAGAAATTTATCTTCCGCTAAGGCTCTTACCTGCAGCTTGCAATCCCACCTCCTTCTACACCAAACCCTAACAGAAACAATATTGCATCTCATCAAAGTGAAATATCCCAAAATAGTGTATTGAAATTGATACTTGGCCCTTTCAATGACCACTTTAGGAGTCTACATCTGTGGGCCTTCATCTTTCTCCGAGGGAAACAATTTAAAAGGATTTCATTGGAATGATCGGAAGAGCCTATAAAACCAAGACGGGTTTGTGTTTATACTCCGATGTTCCATTCCTGCATGAAGAACCACCCTACCCTTTGCATTTGTTGTTTCACTATGTTGCTCTATTCACTGTTTCACTATGATTTCATTGTGAGCTACATGTATGATTCCTAAAATGAACTGTATGATTAGTTGTGGAGCTCAATTACTTCAAATTATCATGCAATATTAAACTTGTAAGAAAACACATTCACTAGCATTTATTATGTAGGACCGACATCGACATCGGTCGGTCGAGTAAGAGGAACCGACATTGGTTAGGGATAACCAGAGTCGATTACCTATGCATGGTTGTTTTATTTAACTCATGGGAATTAGATTGAATGTTAGCATTAAAGAGGATCTATTGAGTATAATTGGATGGCTAAATGTCATAATTTTGTATATGACTACAAAAGCATGAAATCTAGGGTTCGAGTAATAAGGATTAGAATTTAATTATTATTGCGAGAATAATTGTGAGAGAGTGATTTCTTTGAGAGGAAGGAAAATCTTGAGAGAAAGAAATTATTGTACATCTCATAAGTTTGGAAGATTATAGATCTTCAATTGTATATCTTTTGAAAGCTTTGGATAATAAATTGGCTTGTTTCTTCCTAGATGTAGCCCAAACTAGGTGAATCACGTTAAATCTGGTATTTATTTATGTAATGCCCACTAAAACGACCACTCGAGACCCAAGAACAACCTAGGTTTAGATAGAAAAATTATGGAATAATTTTTTTCTTTCCTTTGAAAAGCGTGACCACTACCAGGCTTTAAGCAATAGTTGTCACAACAAAGATTCAAAGTCAATTATAATTAATAAATAAAATTTTCCCATTATAACAAATATTAAATCCACATCACAAAATTAATGAGTGTAATTAATCCAATATAGTTAAATTTCTCTTAGGTGTTAATTTAATAAATAATTAAATTAACACTATATTTAAATGTTCCTTAATTAATTTTAGAGGGTCAAAGGACCAAAACATTTAAATGCCCAAGTTATTTAATTTTACTAGGTCTAAAAAATAACCAAGATCATATTTACATGGGTTAGAAAAAAATTCTCTTATCCCCTATCGCGAGGCTTCAAAAAGATCAACCCATGCTCTAGAGTTACTCATGTAAGTTAAAAAGGGATAATTTCCCACTTACCCACTCTCGAGGCTCATGTGTGCACTTGACCTAATTTTTCATATATTTAACGCACTTAAGGTTTCCAAAAAACATTTCCATTAGATAGGAATTTTTTTCCCCTTTCGAATGATATAATGAAGTCCTCCTAACTCTTCATATTTCTTAAGTTATAGGTCAGCGGACTCGGGAGAAATTTTTCCCAAAGGCGGGCATGCGGGCTTGGGGAGAAATTTTTCCCAAAGGTAGGCCAACAGGCCTAGGGAAGAAAATTTTCCCAAAGGCGGGCTGGTGGGGAGACTTAAGATTTTTTGCCCTTTTTGAAAAAGGTAGAGTTTGAAGGTGTGGGCCCGCGAACCCACACTAAGCATTTTTTTCAAAAGTGAAGATACGGGGTCGCGGGCCGTGGAGGAACTTGTGAATTTTTTAATTCTTGCAAAAGTTACCCTAAGTAATTTTTGGGGCACGCAGATCCCATTTGCAAAATTTCCTCTTTTTTTTTTTTTGACAGTTAGTCTTTTCTTGAAACCAACCAAATTATAAACTTCAGAAGGCCATAACTTTTGAGAAGCTTAGATTTGGGAAAATGATTTTTTTTGGGAAAAGGATGGAACTCCACTTTTCATGGGAAACTTAAAATTTATTTTCATCAAACTTAGATTGGGTGAATTTTAAGAAAACATCTTTCCTGCCATAAAAATATGAATTAAACTTTTTCAACTACGCGGGTGGTCTAATTCAATTCTTTCTCCTTCAACACCCCAAATAAGCATGGAGAAATGTACTTGAAATATTTCTAATGGATTGTAAGGATTAATTGATTACTGTTGAGATTTCAATATGAATTTATTTTCTTTTCTGTGAAATGGCATTATTATTCCTCTTGCCCAATTACTAGAGTTCTGAATTATTACTAGGGAAATGCAGTTGTTTTATGATGTGCTTTTCTCATCATTAGTTCATTCCAAGGTTTCATTTTTTATTTCAAGTTGTAGAGTACTCTGTATATTTTCTAATATTTATTTGCAGATTTACAAAGAATCCAAATGGAAAAACATACTTAAGCCCGAATTGATCTACTTTTCATTATCATACTTTAGATATTTAAGTTCATTCCATTCCAATTTTACAATGCTTAACTTTACTTCAATCCATGCGTGAAAACCCAAAATATAGTTCTACTTTCAAAACATGCATTTCAAATGAAATAGAGAATGTAATATTTCTTCATATGTATTTTTTTAAACAGAGATTTCACAATATATTTCAAACACAGATTTCAAATGAAAACCATACCATTTTTGGTAATTAAAACAACTTCTATTGAACTCCAATAATTCTTTTACAACTTCCTTTTTCATTCATCAAATACAACTTACAGAATATACATCTCTCACATTAAAATGTAGGTTCCGTTTCCAAAATAGAGCAACTTTCCAGCATATATAATGTTATAATGCCATCCACTTGAAGTGAGAAATTTCACAATAACGAACCCAAGGAGAAACTGTAAAAAAATTCTTTATCCTCGTCTTTATAATAGTAATAAGAAGATACACCATATATCTTTTGATCACAATAGAAAAAAATGAGGAGAGGCAACGGTCTCCACCTAACCAAGAATTCCAATGAAGAGGAGAAGTCATCCTCCTAATTGTCTCCCAAGCCCCAAACACAAAGCAAGAAGAAATGTATTTCAACTCATGGAAACAAACTGGCTTCCACAACACAAAAATAATTTGCACAAATAGAACATAGTCCAAATACATACTGCAGTTTACAACCACAGGAAGAACAACAACCAATACTCTGGATTCATCATGCACAAGCCAAAGGAGCAAGACCTATGGGGGAAGCTGCTTATACCTCCCAATGGAGAAATGGGTGTCCACCTTAAAATAAACCCACCAACACACACACACACACACACACATATCATTTCAAAACCCCTACTTGCCCTTATGCCTCCCCATTACCCCTTATACCTCCCATTCTCTTATGCCTTTCTTACACTCGTATGACACCCCATAACGAGTAAAGAAATGAAAACTATTTATTTTACAAGGTTGAACCCAATCCCAAACTCCCTCCACAATAACACTTATACCTCCCCCAAAACTCTTATGCCTCCCCACAAGAGATCCCCATAGTCTTCTCCTACACCATACCTAGGCAATCTACCCAACCAACCAACAACATACCAAAATATTCAAGCATTCACATATGCATAAATAAAAGGAGAACATTATAAAGAGCCAAGCTCCTACCTCTCCATGGTAGATTTTGCTCCAAAGGTTCAACAACAATATTTTTCCAATCCAAACAGTCCAAAATCTCTAGTAATCCACAAGCATTCAACAAAATCTCTAACTCTCTTCCAAATTACAAGAGCTCAAAACCAAAATAAGTAACCAAAAATGAAGTCACCAAATTAAAGTAACCCCTCCAAAGTAACCCCCAAAATAGCAAAAGCATCGAATAAATAGAAAAGGGAGGGAGGAGGATGAGGTGGCTCCATGTAGGATGCCACATCACTCATCCTCCACTC
This sequence comes from Taxus wallichiana var. yunnanensis, assembly GCA_018340775.1. Lineage (NCBI taxonomy): Eukaryota > Viridiplantae > Streptophyta > Pinopsida > Cupressales > Taxaceae > Taxus > Taxus wallichiana. The sequence goes on from CM031236.1 coordinate 587,691,247, forward strand.
CACCTCACAAGTCAACTTCAAACTCCAAAGCAAAATTAAAAATGTGGGTGAATGAATGACATTTTACTTACACACACACAATCCAAGTCCACACCCCAAGGACCAAAATTAATTTCATGCAAGAAGGTGCAATAAAAAGACTTACAACTTGCCTTCCCAAAATACATAATAAGGCCTAGTTTTGACTCCCCAACTCATAGGTAGGGTTGGTGTATCAATTTAAGAGGTGTGGGACAAGTTTAACTTGTCCCACAAGCCTCCAAAATCAGCCCCTAAGGATAGATCCGAATTTCAAAGGAAGGTGGAGTGTTTCACACTCAAAATTACTTACATATTACTTACAACACATAATCCAAGAGCCATCATCTCTAATAAATGCATTCTTTTGACCCATTTTAATTTATTTAACAACATGATTACTCACTAATCTAGACACAAATAAAATAAATAATAAAGGGGAAAATACATCACTAAAATCCACATACTAAATTTAAACAAAGGAACTAAATAAAAGAATACACATAACCCCTTGGTCACATTCGAAGGTGATCCCCCATGGGGACCCCTAACATCAATTCAAACACACACATAATAGATACATATTACCATGTTGAACCATTGTTGAATTCATTTAGTATTCAAATGTGGTTGGTCTCCAATCCCCCGATGTTTGTTGTGACATGTTTACCTACAAAACACAAATACCTCCTTCGGCCTTGTGGCCACATCAAATCATCCAAAATAATTATACAATAATCTCCAAGGTCATATATATATAAATCCAAACATCATCAAGAAAGTAACGACATCATTTACAATTTCCTCAATAACCATATGATCATAAAATTAGTTCAATTTTCTAGGTTTACTCAATATGAAAACATATCACATGTATGAAAAAAACACACACACACACACATAACCATGCCAAGCATTGTATCAACATCAATATAAAATGTCTCTAATAATCCACATGCATCATATATGAATCAAATCAACCAAAGTCCATGATCTCTAATGTATGACATCATACCAACTCGAAAGCTATAGTAATGTCCATAAGTATAGTCGACAGTATCATAATCAATAACAAAAGGTGTCGAAGGGAAGTGGGCACTACAATTTATATCTCTTGTTTTTATATTTGTTTTGGTATAATAATCACCTTTATTGCATATATGCTTAGATCTGATATATTATTTGTGCAACCTTTTTCTAACCCCAACAATTGGTATCAAGCTTGATTAAAGGTTTTTGTATCGAGAGATTTACTCATAAAGAGTTTTTTGATTAATTGACATCTAAAACAATGGAAGAAGTAGAAAAGTACAAGTTAGAGAATTTTGACACATGAAATTATCAATTATGGAATATAAATTGAGGATTATTTGTATCAAAGAGATTTGTACTTACCATTGGGTGAAAAATCTAGACTTGAAGATAGCTGATAAATAATGGAAGATTCTTGATGGAAAGGATTCGGGGTTTATGGCATTGAGCTTGGAAGAATTCATGGCTTTTAATATTACTAGAAGTAATATCTAATGTAGAACTAATGAAAATCTTTGTAATTTATATGAAAAACCTAGTGTTTTAAATAAATTTTATTTTATGAAGAAACTATTTACTTCTAAGATGCGTGAAGGTGGATTTGCATCTTGGCATTTGAACGATTTCCAATCTATTATAAATTGGTTAAAATCAGTTGATATTATATTTGATGATGAAGTGAAAGAAATTTTATTCATATGTTCTTTTCTGATAGTTGGGATAACATGGTAATGGCTATATTAATACAACATCCGCTAATAATATTTTGAAGTTTGATGATGTACTTAGTATGACCTTAAATGAAGAAATTTGTAGGAAAAGTACAAAGGAATAATCATCTAGGAATGCTTTGAATGTAGAAATCAGAGGAAGGAATAAGGAGAGAACCAAGAATAATAATAATGTGAAATCAAAGTCAAGGGATGGAAGATATAAGTCTAGAGGTAAGGGAATTACCTTTTTGAAATGTGGAAAGAAAGGACATACAAAAAAAAGATTGTTGGTCGGAGGATAAAGAGAACTAAAATCTAAACAAAGGTAAAGAGTCAAAAAGGAGGAAAATATTATAGAAGAGGTAATGAAAGATGCTCTTATTATTTCTTTGGATAATAGAATAGAATCATGGGTTTTAGATTCAGGAGCTTCTTTCCATACAACCCCTAATAAGGGCTGGTTATTTCGTAAATTATGTCCGGAAATTTTGGGCATGTTTATTTGGGTGATGATGAACCTTGTATTATTACCGGTAAAGGGTAAGTTCATGTAAAATTTCAGAATGGAAATACATGGCTATTAAAAGATATGAGTCATGTTTTAAACCTCAAAAGGAATCTTATTTATGCAGGGAAACTAGGTGAAGGTGGTTGCATGGTTACATTCAAAGCAAACTCTTGAAAGTTACCAAGGATTATTTTTTTGTGGAAAGAGGTAAGAAGGTAGAAAAGTTATATGTATCTCCCTATGTTATTGATTATTTTTTATATTATTTAGTTCAGATTCGATACATGCATGTGGCATAATTGGTTGGGAAATATAAATAAAAAGGAATACATATATTAATGGTTAAGGTTAAGTTATCGAATGGTTAAGGTTAAGTTACCGATATCGAGCGATTTAGATCTTGATTTTTGTGAGCATTTTATCTTTGAAAAGTAAAAGAGAGTGATATTTCTCAAATTTGGGCCAACCAAGAAGGAGCATAAATTGATATTGTACACTTAGATGTGTAGGGACCATCTCGGGTAGCCGTTTCAGGGAGGAGCCAAATATTATGTTACTTTCATTGATGATGCTACAAGAAAGGTATAAATTTATTGTATTAAATGTAAATCTAATGTTTTTTAGACTTTGAAATTATGGAAATCCCTTGTTGAGAATGAATCAAACTCAAAGTTAAAGTTCTGTAGATTTGATAATGGTGGTGAATACTGTAGCATGGATTTGAATGATTATTGTTCATTAAATGGATTATGTAGAGAAAGGAAAGTTTCAAGAATACCACAAGCAAATGGTGTTGTAGAAAGAATGAACAGGAAAATCATCAAACATTTTAGAAGTATGAGGATACATTCTTGATTTCCATTGTATTTTTAGGCGAAGTAGTTGATACAATGGTTTATTTGATTAACCATGGGCCTTCAAGTTCAATAGATGGATGAATACAAGAGGAAGCTTGGATCGAAAAATAGGTAGATCTTTCTTTTCTCAAAGTTTTTGGTTGAGAATATTTTGTGCATATTGACAAAGAAAATAGGAAAAAGTTGGATAAAAAATTTAAGAGATGTATTTTCATTGGTTATGGATCTAGATGATTTCAGATTTTGTTTTTGGCATTTATGGAATTCTAAAATTATTAAGAGTCATGAAATTAAATGGAATGAAAAGAGAATGTACATGGATAAAATTTTTGTACACAAGGATGAACTAGTTGAAAATTTTGAGAATAAAACTAAACTCTCATATTTAAAAATAATACCCATAGGGTTACGTAGTAACTAGTGTCTATTAACCCATGACCGACGTTGGTCAATTGAACCAAAGATCGATTCTGAAAGATCCAAACCGGAATCAGTTATGAATGAATGGCATTGGTCATTATCAGTTTTAGAATAAATGTCCACAAGGTCCAAAAATGAGCCTCCGTACACCAAATTTCTAATAGAAGATCACAAAGGGTAAAGAAACCTCCAAAAAGACAATGTAGGATAAGACCCATATGTAGTGGGAGCATGGCATGGATGAAGAGATGGAATACTTGGAACAAAAAAAAATTTGGGATTTGGTTAAGTTGTCAATAGGTAAGAGGGCATTCCAAAACAAATGGGTTTAGAGGATCGAGGAAGAATAAGGTGACATAAAAGGTACAAGGAAAGACTTGTACTAAAGGGATTTGTAAAAATAGTAGGTGTTAACTTTGGTGAAATATTTTCTCTTGATGTTAAAATCACTTCCATACATACTATATTCAATATAGTTGCATAGACACGATTTACATTTAGAGAAATTAGATGTAAATATGAATTTCATTCATGGTGATTTGGATGAAGAGATTTATATGGAGAATCCATTTGGGTATGAAGTCAAGGGTAAGGAGAGATTAGTGTGCAAGTTAAGAAATATCCTTTATGGGCTCAAGAAAGTTCCAAAGAAATGGTACATGAATTTTGATAGTTTCATGGATGAGAATGGTTATTTGAGATGTGAATCTAACCATTTTTTTATTTCAAAATTCTTTAAAATGGGAGCTATATTATTTTTTTACTGTATGTGGATGATATCCTTATTGGAGGATCTATTATGTAGGACATTGGTCACCTGAAGGGAAAACTTACTCACATATTTTTCTATGAAGGATTTAGGAGATGCAAAAATAATCCTTGTCATCCAAATACATAGAGAGAGAAATAAAAAAAAATTGTATTTATCTCAAGAAACTTATATCAATAAGGTGTTGAAAAGGTTTAATATACAAGATTCAAAACCCGTTAGTAAACCTATCGCAAAAAAATTCAAATTTAGAAAATTTCAGTGTCCTTCATCACATGAGGAGGTCAAATACATGACACGAGTATTATATGCTTCAAAAGTTAGGAGTCTCTTGTATGTTATGGTTTATACTAGACTAGACATTGTATAGGCATTGAGATTTGTGAGTAGATTTATGGATAATCTAGGTAAAAAAATTAGAAAGGTGTCCAATATATACATAGGTTCTTGAGAGGGACATCTAGCATGTAGTTATGTTATGGAAGGTTCAAATATTTCTTTATATGGCTATGTCGATTCGTATATGGTTGGAGATCTAGATAATAAGAGGAGCACTACTAGATATATTTTAATAGTAGGTGGGATGGAAGTTAGCTTGATTTCAAGATTGCCAAAGGTTTTGGATTTTTTACTATAGAGGCAGAGTATGTTATAGCTACATAAGTTAGCAAGGAGATGATATTGATGAGAAGGTTCATGGAAGAGTTGGTAAATGAGTAAGATGACTAAAATTGTTTAGTGAAAGTCGAGTAAAATTCTTTTTGTAAATAAATTTTCATTTCATTCTAGAAAGAAACACATTCACTTGAGGTATCACTTCATATGAAAGGTATTGGAGGATGCGCAATTGAAACTAGAGAAGATTCATACGAGTTAAAACCTTGTAGATATGCTAATGAAGACATTAGGATCAGAGAATTTGGAGCTACACTCTACTTTTGTTGGTCTTCAAGTTTGAGACTTGAAGAGAAAGAAAGAAATCTAAGGAAAGGATCCAAGAATGACACTATCATGACATGTATAGTGCAGTAATTTATCTCCAAGTAAGAGATTGTTGTGTCTTGGAGCTCAATTACTTCAAATTAGGATGCAATATTACACTTACAGAAAAACACAAGCTTCACAGTTGACATATTGTTTAGTTACCTATGATTGACATGGGTCAAATAAGGAGGAACCGACATCTCATTAGGGCTAACTAAAGCATCAATTACTCGTGTGTGGGTGTTTTATTTAAATCATAGGAATTAGATATAATTTTAGCATTAAAGCCAATCTAGTGATTGTAATTGCATGGCTAAGTGCCCTAAGTTTGTATATGACTACATAGGCATGAAATCTAGGGTTAAGGAGTAAGAAGGATTAGAAGTTGATGATTATTGTGAGAATAATTGTAAGACAATTAAGTCTTGGAGAGGAAGAAAAAACTTAAGAGAAAAAAAGTATTGTACATCCGAGAGGTGTGGAAGATTGTATATCTTTGAAAGATTTGGATAATAGATTGACTTCTTTTTTGGTGGATGTATCCCACACTAGGTGAACCACGTTCAATTTGGTGTTTATTTATATCTCTTGTTTTGTAAATTTCTTCCAGTAGAATATTTGCCTTTATTGCATGTATTCTTAGATTTGATATATTATCTTTACAACCTTGTGCTAACCCCAACATTGTACAAAAATATGGATATTTTAAAAAATTAGTAAGTAAATATTAGAAATGCATTTATAACATAATAAAATAAGGTAAATTATTGATGCTCTATATTTTAGTATACTTAATCTCTCAAAAATATTTGTATTTTCCTTTTATACATGTATTAGTTATGGGACATATTTTCATGATGGACAAAATAGTTCAAAGAGGTGGGACATAAATATATACTTTGATAGAACATCTATTGATAGAAATGGAAGGAAATTGTACAAATAATTTACAAACTTTGATACGTTCCACATAACCTATATAGCACACCATTATAAACTAATCTAGGTCCAGACATTTTACTATTGTAACTATTTGAGTAGGATATAACAACAAAAAGAATGGTCATTACCATACCAACATTAGGTGTTGTACTACTGAAACTAAACATATAGGTGCCAAAATTTGATACGATGGGAGGAGGAGGCTCATGAACCTAATCCTTTTCCTGCAACTAATTTTTAATAGTTCATAAGAGAAGGAATGAAGAACTTATGCCCTTGTATTAGGCTCTAAACTAAGTAATCTACATATAAAAATGAAAGAAAAACATTCAAGTAACTGATAAAATCTTCTAAAATGGAAAATCTAGATATTTTCCACCATTTCGAGGAACAATATTCTTTTTCGACCACAAAGCACAATATTGACTATACTACATAGTTTTTTTCTTGTATTAAATTCTATAAATTGTTTGTATTTGTACCCATTTTTTTTGATGATTTCAACCTATTAATATTTATTCTTATATTGTGTGATATATATGGATCAAAATAAAGGAACTCACCAAGTTGTTTTGTGTGTGTGTGTACACACACACAAAACAACTTGGTGAGTTCCTTTTATTTTGATCCATATATATCACACAATATAAGAATAAATATTAATAGGTTGAAATCATCAAAAAAATGGGTACAAATACAAACAACTTGACGAGTTCCATTTATTTTGATCCATATGCTATAAAGTGTTTGAGAACTACTAGTGTAAACTATTACACTACAGAGATTACCCTCTACATTTCATCTATAGGTTCTGACCAACAATCCCTTTCGGTCGATTGATCTCCTCTTCTCAAGTTTGTTTTATATATACTCTCTTGCACATTGAATAAAAGATAAAATAAAATGCATCATTCTCTTCCATTTGATAACAATGGTAGCAGAGCTTTTACTCGGCATGTGAGGAAGCGTTGTAGTTTTGGAGTTGTTTTTTTCTTGAACTATTCTTGCATGACTGTTTTGGCAAAAATATTGTTTTTGTCAGGTCTGTGCATTAGAGCTGTGCTTGGACCTTCTTGGAGAAATATTCCAAACCTTGCCGCGAGGTGGAGGACAAATTCCTTAGGTCAGCTACAATTTTGTTACTATTTTGGTATTTTTCGTACCTGCAAAACCAGCTACTCCTGCGCGAAAAACAACAAATCACAACATTATCAAAGCGTGAAGTATCTCAGGGTGTGGAAGACTAGATTTAGCATGGTGAAGGACATATTAAACCGTTGAAAATAAATCAAAGCGTTGAAAATAAATTTTAGTGGAGACTACAACATTACTTGTGGCTTTGGCAGCGAACTGTCTTCTGCTACTGTACGAAGTGCGAAGGTGCTTGTCCATGGAGACTTGCAAACAACTTGTGTAAAATCTACATTTATTCACGTCATGATTGAAAGGTGTTTCTCGTGTGAAGAAAGTAGAATGTATGGAGGACATATCCTTAAGATATTGCTGGTCAAGAGATGTGTACAAACCGAGGAGAACATGTAGCACGCGTTGGTCGTATTTTCTGCATCTAATCCACGTCTGCACCAAAATTGTTTCTTTTTTATGCCCAGTTGCTGAAAGGGCCAAACTATGCAACCTAAAAAATGAAGATGCACACAATTCTAAAGTTCGAAGCAGAATGGGAACTAATTATTGGCATGATGACGCGTCCAACTGATGCTGATGGTAGAACAATGTATGATAAAGCTGATGCAAAATCCTTGATGTTGATCACTCTGGGCATCTCCGATGAGTTTTAACCACACATGCGGGATGCAACAACATCAAAGGTGTCCTAGGATGATCTATCCACCATCTACAACGTGAGCACCAAATGAAGATCCTCTATGTCCAATCAAAGCTTCATACGCTCAATATGAAAGATGGCAAAAAGGATAGGAATTCTTACATCATGTGGCAGAATCATGTGAGTAAATATTTTGGCTCTCAATGAAATGGTGAAGAGATTTTTTTATTCCTAATCATTGTGAGAGATCTTCCTTCCTGGCCCAAATGTTTGCAAGATATTGAACATCAATAAATAGTTGTGTCATTCGAAGAATTAGTAAATATGCTCCAAAGAGGGAAGAACCCTTCAAGATAGTACATGAGGAGTTTGATTGCATGGCACCGATATCAAAAAAACAAATGAGTTATAAGTTTTTATGGGACAAGAAGCTAAGTAAACTTTGGAAGATAACACAATATTAATAGTCTAAAAAAGTAGATCGTTGGTGTAACATTTGCACTACAAATACACATGAAACTATTAGCTTATGATATACTCGCTAGACTCAAGGCAATAATGGAAACTAAAGCACATTGAGTTGTAATGATTCACAATAATCTAGATGTCATATTGGTCACGAAAGAAGAAAGGACATGTCGTGACCAAAAAGATGATGAATTAAAGGAGGGAGTACCGAATCCGTAAATTATGGCACACATCGAAATGTTGTTTTAGTCTCCAAAAGATTTGTATCCATCACAAAATGTTTGGTTGATTGACATAGGAACAACTAAGCACATATCATGTGATAGAAATCTTTTAAATAAATGATTGATTACCCCACTAGAGATTAGATTCAAATTATAGATGATAAGAAGTATATTGCGAAGGGAATAAAAAATGACACCATTCCTCTCAAGATTAGAAGTTGGACCCATGAAGGTGCTATTGTTATGGGATTGAAAAAAATATCATGTCATTCTCTCAACTCCTGAATCAAAAAGATTGCAGTGGAGTCCATGGTCCAGAAAGGCATCAAATCAAGTTTGTTATCATGAGAAGGTAGGATACTTTATAAAGCTTTTTTTAAGGATCATTTGTTTGCACTAGATGCACTTTCATCCTCTATAGTTTCTCTATCTACATCCACGCTGGATTCTATTGCACTATGGAATAATCGATATGGGAACCATTGTATCCAATCCCTATATAATCTCGGGCCCAAGGAGATGTTTTGAGGGTTTTCTTCGATCTCACATTCCATACCTATCTATTCTTGATGTCTTGTGGAAAACAACATCATGTTTTGTTTAAGATGATTTCCTTCCATGTCATGATCCTTCTCAAGGTCATGCATATTGATTTGTATGGACCCTTTCCTACATCCTTTTGAGGATTTCAAGACTTCCTACATCGATAAATGACTATTATCACAATACATGGGTGTTATTTCTTTGTAGAAGTGTGAATAATTTACAAATTTTACATGCCTTCTAACATTAAGTTGTTCAGTAGACCGGGAAGCCCATTCTTGTCTGCCTCTTAGATCAAGGAAGGGAATTCATGTCAAATAAATTCATGGCATTCCTAAAAGAGTTTGACATCACCTAGTACTTGACTTCCTCAATACGCGCCAAAAAAATGGCATTGTATAATGTTCCAATCAAATTGTAATGGAGATGGCTCATTGGATGCTTTCTAATTTCATGATAGAGAACATATTTTTGCAGAAGCAATCCAGATACGATTGTGTTATTATTGAAAAGAGCACCTAAAAATATAATGTAGAACAAAACACTGGAAGAAGTATAGATTAATCACAAGCCTTTGATATCCCATCTTAGTGGATTTTTTCCTATGGCATACATGCATATCCCAAACAAAAAGAGGAATAAGATTGACTCAAAGCACTCCAATGTATGTGAAAAGGATGGTAACTTAAGTATATGCATGCTTAAAAGTGATTTCTTGAGTGGTGATATTGAATAATAGCTATACACAAACAAGCCATGATGATTTGTGGATAAGAAAAGTCGTAATAATCATAATGTATGTCTTCTAATTATGTCTCTTTATGAAATTAAATAAATACCCAAGCAATGGTCCATTGAAATATATTATCACCTATTATAACATGGATTAACCCATAGCCCTTCAAATTAAAATTTATTTATTAATAAAATAGGAAAAAATATTGTCGCTTTTGTTTTTATATGGACAATATTGTTATCACATGGATCTTAGACAATCTCATCAAAGATGTAAATAATAATCATTGAAATTTTTTGACATGATAGATTTGGGACTACTTCATTACTTCCTTGGCATGGAAATATACCAAAAGAAGAAACACATTTTTACGTAGTAGATAAAATATGAATAAACACTCTTGGAAGAGTATGAAATGTTTGATTGTAATCTTATGTCCACTCTAATTGAGAAAGTTCATGAATTTTCTAGAATTTAGCATTCACTTGTATTATAGTTACCATAGGTAACTTATTGTATGTCTCATTTACTTGAATTATACAATACCATACTTATAATTTTGTGTCTTTTATCTTTCCAAATTCATGAAGGAGCTAAAGAAATATGATTGAGTAGATACAAATAATATTTTGAAATATGATAAAAGTATTGTTTATTATTAACTAGAATATTAGAATAATTCCTTTATTTTCTTATTAGCGTATACCGAATCAGACTTTGTCATATCTATTGATGATAGAAAATCAACTTCAGGATATGTTTTTCATCTCCAATCCAAACCCATATAATGGATTAGAAATAAGAAAACTATTGTTTCTCTCTCATCTAATTATCCAAACTATAGTACCACTCGTGAAGTCACGTATGAAGTTATTTGATTGCATTGAATTTTTGTTGATATTGAAATTCATGAGGAAAATCCACATATCCTTCATTACTATAATTAGGGTGTGTTGAAGATTTTTTTTACAATCTAGTTTTCTATGAATTAGAAAGTAAGATTGAGGTTAAGTTTTATTTCATAAGAGAAAACTCGTTAACACCCAAATCTAGCTCCAATAGACTACCCAATAGATTCTCGGGTAGATGATATACTCACCAAGTATCTTGGTAGAGTTAAATATTAGTTGTTTTAGGGTTACATTTCTAAAAGTAATATGATAAGGGGGAAATTTTGTGTAAACTATCAGACTAGAGACGTGCCCATGCTTCGCTCACATTTCATCTTTGATCCACATTACTTTTTGGTCGATTGGTTTCCTTTTCTCAAGTGTGTTATATATAAAGTCTCTTGCAAATTGAATAAAACATCAAATAAGATACATCCTTCTCTTTCATTAGAGAAAAAAACATGGATCAAAATAATATATGCCCATCCATCTATAATAAGTATGTAGGATAATGTAGAATGGTATACCGTTGGTTACCATTAAAAATAAGTACCTCATGAAGGGGATGTGCATGGTAAAATCTATAAGCCTACACAAAGTAACATGCAACATGAAATAAGAAATAATACATGTGTACATAACTAAAATATATTAGAGTGAAAGGTGTTAATAATGTCATAATCTAAATTTGTAATAACATTGAAAAATCATAGTTTAAAACTAAATGATACAATAATACATAGTTATAATAGTATAACCATAAAATAAATATTGTTTATGAAAACATCAATAGCATATAGACATATAAATATATCCACACTAAGGCATATATCCAAAAACATGGGAATCGTATGGTGTCACAATTAATTTAAGTCACTTAGGTTATATAGATCAAACAATCATATATTTTTATTCAAAAAGTAATAGGTTTCATAAGCAATAAATGGTATTGTAGAAAACTATATAAATAGATAGAAAGATAAGTTACCATTTAAAATATACATTTATTAGTTCTATAAGATTAAAATCTAGCAATATAAATTAAAGGTTTTATCTTGTTTCAAGGACAAATTTCTAGTATATTTATGAAAAAACTATTTTAAACTAATTCATGATCCAACAAGATAGATAGTAATTCCAATGGAGTGTAAAGATGTGATGAAATTGTTATATAATAACTAGATAAGATATAATATAGTGTATTAATTACATACAACAATGGGTGAGAGCAGGCTATATTAGATGTTTTATGACTAATCAAGCTAAAGGTACATAATGTATAGAAAACTTAAGATGATAAAATACATGACTAATATAAAAAGAGAATAGAACATAGATTCGTATTCATCGATGTGGGTGAAATTTAAATTTTATAATATTTTATTAGTAACGGAAATAATATAGATGTTATCTAAGGAGAAAAAAATTAGAAATTATCATGCAGTAATAAGTAGTTAATACATTACGAATATGACATGAACCATTATTAGTAGATTGAGTAGAAAGATGTAAAAACATAATTTTCACACCCAATGGTGGGGTAGAAGTGTCAATTCCAGCCGTATGAATGTATCACCCTATTACTTAGATGATAACTTCGTCCATAGGGATAGTTTGTTGGGGACGATTAATATGAATTAAATTAGAACTAGATATTAGTAACCATAGTATACTCAAATCATCCTTTATGAACTTTAGACATTCATGGATAATGGATGAGACACAATCCATAAGTTGGATCCATGGATGACTTAAAAAGAATATATTGTAAATCTATGTCCTTGATGTGAAATGTGGTGGAAAATTTTAGGGTCAATAAACACGTCATTAATAATGGTAATATTTGTGTTAATAATATTGTTAGAGACTTATATTTTTAATGAAATATATAAGAAAAATATTGACATTAGATCGATTATCGATCAAGACAATTTAAGAATGTGGATGCTTCATTTTCATTTATGTCAAATGAATATTAATTACGAATAAAAATTTAGGAGAGTTAGAGGGAGCTTAGAGTAAGTGAGACAACGTAGAACATGTCATTGGCTTGAGAACACCTCGGTAGAACTAATTTCTTGAGGATCCAAAGTGACTAGCAGAGCCTATTTGGTGATGTGATATCATGTATGGATGATTTCATAGAAATTTTAATAGGTTTATGATTTGGAAACATGTTGAGAATGATGAATATAGGGGCACATGATGCGAATTTGTTAGAGTACCGCAAGATAGGATGGCTAACGCTTAGGCCTAGGTAGTAAAGTGACCTTGGAAGGTGAATTCAAAGCTTAAGGTTGATGTTGAAGCTTGGTAGAGGAATGAAACATGTAATAAGAAATGTTTAAGAAGATGCATGATGAAGAACAATTCAAAGGTGGTGATTTGAAGAGTAAACGATCTCAAATTGGCTTATTTCAAGGACCTAACATGAGGGTATGAAGAAAAAAATGCTATATCAAGCAAGTGAAAGAATAGGAAGTGTGTAGGGATAGTTTCTAAGTCATTACATAAAGCTTGAGGAATAATAGGGATGTTGGTATGACTACCCTTCATGAAAATATAAATTGTGCATCCTCCTTTTGATAAATCAAGAGACATTTTTGAAAATAATAGAGCCAAAAATATGCTGAAAAAATTTTGAGGAAAAAAGGATGAGAAATAAGAAAGTTGTATTCATTTTTATGGACATGTCTTAAACATTCCTTAAACCTCAGCTTAAAATTGGTGTAGAAAAATTTGTTTGGTTGAGCCTCAAAATGGAACTATTTTTCTTGTTTATGAACTTCATCATGTATATAATTCATCAAATAATATTTTCATGGTGGTTTATTTAATGAATTATGGTGGACCCAACAAGAAAACAAATGTTTTGTATAAAATTCAGTGTACAAAAAAATATTACAAAGTAACCCATGCTCAAATCTTTTAAGATGGATGTTGGAGACATGTGGTTGAAGTTTATGGAAGTATTTAGACCATTCCTTTAGATAAATTCGATTGTACATGTCTCATTGTTATTGTCTCTCTGCCATTTGAGAATTATCTCAATGTAATATCTGGTGATCAAGGAATAAGGGCATTGTTATCTTATTTTCCCCTTAGGTGAAATTAGACAAACATGACCTAGCACTGAGAGTAAATAGAGGGATTGATGTAGTTATGGAAGCATTCGGGCTCTGGTGGATCAAAATTTATAAATGATGAGCTTAAAATTCCCAAAGGACATCAAATTCTGAAGTCTAAAATTCATACTTCAGACATTTGAGGTTTTAGCTTTAGGAGCGATCTCAACCAAGTTAATAGTTCTTCATGACTCAAAAGGAAAAGTTGTCAAACCCAAGTCCAAAATTTAGACTTCAGGATTTTGGGATTTTGGAGGTTTCATGCATCTCGAAAGAATAAATAACCCAAATCCTGAATCCCAAAACCCAAACCCCGAAATTCTAAGCCTTGAAGTCCCGAAACTAGAAATCCTCAAACCTTAAAATTGGGAGCCCACGAAAATGAAAAGGTCTAAAACTGAAGTCTAAAATTTAGACTTCGAGCTTTCGTAGAGTTTCAGCCATTTCATGTTCCTTGAAGAATGGATAACCAAAAACCCAAAATCCCTAAAACCTAAAAGCCCTAAAACCCGAACCCCCAAAGTCCCGAAACCAAATCCCCGAAACTTGAATCCTAGAACCCTCAAAAACATAGAGGTTTGAAACCCAAGTCTAAATTTCATACCTCATGGTTTTGGAATTTCAGAAACATGTACCCTCAATGCGTGAAAATCACACCTTGAAGTTCGAGACCCGAAGTCCAAATTTCAAACTTCGGGCATTTGTAGGTTTCGAGGTTTCGGCAAGTTAGGCAGATGAAAAGAGACCTGAAATCCGATATGAAAATGTCTAAAGTTTTGAATCTTGAAAGTCCAAAAATTTTGATTTCAAAGGTTACAATGCAATTTCAGAGTCCAAAAAATAAAATCCATCCACCCGCATTTATTATAGTATGGCACTTTCATCTTTAGATGGTCATAAATTTTGATAGGAAGTGAGATTTACACAAAATCGACTTTTAGTGAGACTAAGTATTTCAAAATGCAGAAAAATAGTCCGCCATTTTAGAGGGATGTTCTAGATTTCTAACCTACCCAAATGATGAAGCTATGGACTTCCTTTCTTCCCAAAAAGGAAATATACTGGAGGTATGCATTTTGCAGTGGTGCCCATCATTGTTGTAGGAGATTTTAATGAATTTTGGGTGGTTGGAGCAGGATTTTGAATTCCTCTTTCTCTCTTTACTCATTCTTCTTATATATTGTAAGGAGGGGCTCATTTTAAAAGGTTGGACACCTTGTATATAACCCTTCCTTCTTCTTGTCTGTAAGATATTTTATGGAGATTCCAAACCTCCATACTAGACATTGTAATGCAAAATTTGTTCCTTTGACCCTAAATGTGATGTATTGTATCAACTTTGAGAGTAATAAAATCAGATATGTGGATGTTTCAAATCCTCTCTTCTCGTGTTCTATTGCCTCTTATTTTATTTTTCATCGTGCATGCAAGGTTATTGTGTATTGTTATGTTTTCATTGCAATATTATGGTTGTGATGTGTTTATTATGTAGGTTGTTCAACATACTTATTTGTGCATCACTTTCCTTAGAATATGTTTTAATTGTTATGAATTTTCTCTAACTCTTTCCCCTTGGGAAAGCATTAGATTAGTGATACATCCGGAACTCTCTACACTCTGGACAACTTGGAACTAGGTTAGGATAGGAAGGCGGTCTTCTCTGGAGGGTTATCCCTTTTACAAAGTCCCACACTTTGGGATAACTCCATGTTTAATGAGTCACATTGACTTCCTCAACCATTCACTCAAGTGAGTAATCGGGGTGTTGTGATTTCGCTATAACAGTATTCATGGTGAATTGTATCATAACGTGATTATTTTTGGTTTGAATAGAATGAATGTGTTCTTTATGATCTCTTGGTATGCTTTTTTAAGTTTGATGATGTCTTTTCATGCATAAGATTGGTTGATCTAAAACTACCATTTTGAGCCTGTTAAAAATCTTGTTGCTACATGTGAGTAGATGGATTTTTGTTCAAACAAAGTATAATTTTCAATTCTTGCATAACTTGTGTATAATTTCCTTGAAATTCTCAAAGTGTTAGTTGAGATTTGAGATAAATTTGAAGATCTTTAAACATAAGAAGTTAAAGACTAGTTTTTAAGCTCCCATAATACAAAAGATGACTAGTTTGATAAATGAAGTTGGTTAAGTGAATTCTCCCATGGTTTGGTGAATGAGATAAGTATTTTGAGAAGTAAGAATTCAAGATATTACTATTTAGGTATGATAGGTGCGCTGATGATAAGGTTTGATTCTCCAACTAATCTACTTTTGAGGATTGTTTTTTTTCGATGTTAAAATATGAGTGTTGCTTGTTTCAATCAATATTTTCTTGATTTAATGAAAATGGTGAAGCTCCTATAGGAATTTTAAGGTAATTTAGAGACCACTTACCATGTTATTGTTATCTAATTTTACCCCTCAGGAAAAATTGGTTAACACGACCATGCATAGGATAAAATGGAAGGATTCATTCATCTATGGGATCTTGTGTTTCGGGATTGTATAATTAGGTTGTAGGCGGGATCGTAATTTCAAATACAAGGTCAGAAATCAAATGGCCAAGGGAATCTAGAAGGGAATAAAATCTTGAGATAAAATAGTGGAGACCCAAGATGAAGTGTTCGGAATTTGGGCATTCAACATTTAGGAGAAAAAGTGGGGCGAAAAAGAAACAAAAAGTCTCAAACCAAAAATTCTAAATTTTGAACTTAACGATTTTGGAGTTTTAGAGATCTTGGTGAGTGCGAGTAGGTGAACAAAGCCTCGGGCCAAAAAGTAAAAATTCCTGAAATCCCAAAAGTATAAATTATGAAAAGGTTTAGCATTTTCAGAGGACAACGCGAGTTCGTGGTCAACACAGAGGGATTATCGACTTTTAGAGGTTTTGTTTTCAGACTTTTGGAGTTCTCAACTTCGAGTTTCGAGGTTAAAGGTTTGGACTTTCGAACTCTCAAGCTGATTTTTAGTGAAAAGTGCCGGTGAATTTGAAGCATCAAGGTCTGAAGTTCCGAATTTTGAAGTCCAAAATTTTGGACTTGACTTTCGTGAGTTTAGGAACTCTCAAGCACCCACGTAGATGAATCAGAACATCAAACTCTCTAAGTCAAAATTTTTAAAAGTATGAAATTTTGGATTTTAGAGGTTACAAGGAATTTTGGGGTCTCAAAAATAGAGTTAACCATTGCCATTAATGCACTATGGCACCCCAATCTTTAAATAGCCATAAATTTTGACTGGGTGCTCGCATTTTCACCGAAAGGACTTTTTTGGATTACCATAATTTAAGTGAGACTAAGTTATTCAAAATGAAGAAATACATTATGCCATTTTTGAGGATGTTCCTAGTTTCTCACCTACTATAATGATGAAGTATGGGCTTCCTTTCTTTCCCAACAAGGAATAATAGATGGAGGCATTGGTTTTTAGTGGAACCCATCATTGTTGTAGATGAATTTAATGTGTTCTAAGGTAGTTGAAGCATGAATTCAAATTCTTCTCTCTCCTTATCTCATTCTTCCTATATATTTTAAGCAATGGTATTTTTCTAATGTTGGATAATTTTTCCTTTAGTACCCTCCCTTCTTTTCTTTTTTCAGAACTAAATTTGTGGAGTTAAAACCTCCCATCTAAAATGTAAATGAAATCTTTCCTCTTGGCCATTGTAATGCATTGTATCAAGTCTATGGATCAATAATATAAGTATGTGGATAAATTTTAACCATCTTGTTGGCTAGATTTTATGCATAGCACAAAACCTAGTTAGTCATGAGATAAATCTCCCTCATTTAACCTGAGGCTCCCATTTCAGATTTTTCAATAAAAATGTGTTATTATCTATTAGGGGTTTTACTTTAACCACTTAGTTTATGAACCATAACTAAGACGTTCATGCAGCAAGTAAGCATCTATTCAAGAAAGGAAGTATTTTATGGAAGAAGGAAGTAAAGGAAATACAGAGAAGAAATGGGAAGATGTGCATCCCAATTAGTAGATAGCAGAGCTAATTGCATGCACATAGAAGAAACCGAATAGATATGAACACATAGAATTATAAAACAAAGGCAACTCTAGATTCGAGATCTAAAATAACACAAAGTTTATTAAGAGATATAAGATTAAAAGTAAGAAACACAAGACACCATGACACAAAGTTATCCAAACCTTCTCCTTTGTATTCCTTTGCTCCAAGTTTCTCTTAGGGGTTCAACACAAAGTTTAGAACACAAGATTGCTGCTTACAAATTCTGATTTATTAACACAAAGGATCTTGCTCTACTTATAGAATGTAGAAGGGCAATTACAAGTTGGAAGCTTTTAGTTGAATCTGCCACATGTGGAATTCGGAAAGAAACAACTGCAATCTTCCTCCCGGAATTCCTCTTTACGTGACATGTATGATTTGCAACCGAAAATAGAACCTTCTATTTTCAAGTGCCACCTATCTCAAAGTAGTTGACTTTTCAAGTAATGGCTTTTAAACCAATCACTTAAGTTGTATAATTTAATTGATCGCTTCAATTACTTTGTCGGAGGAATGAAAAAGAAGAGGAAAACTGCAATATTGTCCTTTTTCATGTCCGCATGTAGCCGATTCTTTTGCCTTTGATACTCACCAAACTCGGATCTCGAGATTAGCCGGAGCTGGAATTGGAAATGGCTGGAATTGGAAACAACAAGCAAGATGGACCGAGAAACAAGCAAGCTAGATCTCAAAGCGGCCGGAATTTTGCCTTCACCTTCTCTTCTCTTTTATCCTTGAAGATTTTGAAGTTATTCTTTTGTACATGCATCAATGCAATGTTTGCCATAGATAACTCATCATCCTTATTTTTAATTGCATATGAGAAATTAAAATTTCAGAAAGCACTCCAGATGAATGAAAATTCAATGAAGGCTTCAACCGGAAGATTACAAGACACATGCACAAGTTCTTGGAAGGAATTTTCCACGCACTGTCTTCTTCACGGGCTGCATTCAAAACAAGAGGATGAAGTTATTGTGCTAGAAGCTTTTGTAACTATGAGATATGGATCTGGATCTGCATATGGATTTACATCTGCATTTACATCTAGATATGAATCTGCACCTGCATAACAAACTTTGGCAACTGGGCTATGGATGGAAAAGCTGCAACTCGAATAATTCCACTGCTTTTAATCTACACGCATGAGTGAAGTTTCTCCTACACGCATGAGTGAAGTCTTTCCTACTCTGGATTTGTCTATCAATTCAACAAGAGGTTTCGAGCCTAGATCTGTGTCTCCAGTATCTGTAAATTTAGAAGTGATGCATAACTCTGTTGTGCTTTCTTTTTCATCTTTCTTCGCCATAGCTTTGTCTATCTTTGTCTGAACAATTCTTTTTCTTCTTATTTGACTAGAATTCTTCAAAATCAAAAGCAGATCTCGGAAAATTCTTTAGATTCAGAGGATATATGCAATGTATTGGACATTGATAAAAGCTCCTTTTCCTTTGTAAAGCACCTGTAATGAATTCCTGAGCACCTGTAACACTTATGCAAACAATTATGCAGACAAAGATCAACCTCCTTCAAAGCATGCGACAAATTTGGAAGTTTTTAGCCTTGTTGCCACTTTTCCTGAGCAAAATCCTTCTTCAAAAGCCTTGTTACCACCTTGCCTGAGCAAAATCCTTCTTAAAAAGCCTTGTTGCCACCTTGCCTAAGCAAAATCGTTCTTCAAATGGGGGCGTAATTTTCCTCTTGCTGTAATTCTTTACCCGTGAATCAAATAATTCACCCATATGGCTGCCCATGCTTATATAACCTTCACAATTCTATAATTAATAATTGCCCTAACAATTAAAGGCAATTAATTAATTAAAAATCAAGCTCTTCTCTTTTAAATATAACATGTTTATGGACAGCCATCCAATAAATTAAATTAATTTAATTTAATCATCCACACTTCACTTCACTTAAGCTTCACAAAGGTGTGCTTTGACCATAGCCACTAAAAATAGGAATTAATTTATCATCATTTAATACTTTAAAAGTATTAATTCCTTCTCAAAAGGGGCTGCATTAAATAAATTAAATTTATTTAATTTTGGAATTCTATTTCCAATTGATTTATTCCGCTTTGCTTTTGTTGATTTTTCCACAAGCCTAGGTGCCAAAATTGGATGAATGAATATTAAAAATATTTATTTAATGCATTATTATTCACCCAAGGTGGGTTGCACTTTTTGCATAATAGAATTCTATTTTTAAGAATTTATGACAATGGGATTTTTACCCTACAAGTGATTTGACTTTGACAATGGGATTATTTACCTGCAAAGTGTGCACATAAAATCCTGTGATTTCACTTTAGTCACTTTTCTTTATTTCACCATGGAAATTTTTACCCTACAAGGGCAGGAATAAATTCCCCGCCTACTTGTAGCCTCTAACTTTCCCACCGCAGCTTAAGTGAATTTTCTATCACGGGAAAAGTACCTGCAAGGTGCAATAAAATCCCACCCGCCTCGCCGCTTCTAATTTTCCCACTGTAGCTTAAGTGAATTTTATATCACGGGAAAAAGTGCCCTACAAGGCGTGAGCAATAAAATCCCACCTTCCTACCGCTTCTATTTTTTCCATTGCACTTAAATCCTTTGTTTTCCAAAAATGTGCTCAACCCGCAGGGCTTTTCTATGCACGACTTCACCTTTTCCCAATGAACCGACCTCCGATGGTGACTTGCTCTAGGCATAATGTGCGTATATGTTCTCTAGCTACTCTAGACCAAAAATCAGGGATTACCCTAAGAAGGAATTTTTCTATAGAAATTTCACAGAGTTAAAACAGAGTGCAAATAGCCTCATACATGGGATGAAAATAATTAAATAAAAATTTCTGTGAGACAAGTCCCGACGACTGAATATAACAATTTTGGGCATCTGCGTATTTGGTAAAAAAGGCTAATATGGCTCTTTGGGAATATCTTGACACAATACATGAACTTTTAGGAAATAAAAATACAAAATGACTCATTATTTTAAAAGTACGATTTTTTTTTTTAATAGGGTAGTCACAGATTTTAGGATGAAATCTAGGTACACCGCCTGGCTCCGTCTGTGGACATATTTTTCTCTATAAAAAAAAGGGAAAAGATGAGATTCCAACATCTCTCGGTTTCGTATCTTGTCCTTTCGGGCATGGGGTCGAGCAAACAAACACAACACAAAAAAAAAAAAACAAAACAAGGAAAAACATACAAAGTTTTATTTATGTACATACACGTTTTACCCTGCTTCTTCAATTCCTGAACAACTTCAGATGTTTTCTATTGAAAGGAAATGGTAACTCAATTCCATCCCGATAGGCAAGGAAAAAAGTATCCATTCCTAGCTCTTTTGATCACGAAGGGCCCTTTCCAAGTGAATCAAATTTGTCGTGCATGCCCTTCGGTTCATATCTCTTGTCCCACCAGAGTACCCAGTCTCCGATCTCAAACTTCCTTTCTTTGGCCTTCTTGTCAAATACTTTGGGAAAGTCCTTATCAACTTCATCTAGTGGTGGCTAATCCTTTCTTGTCTCTGTGGCGAGTAAGTCCGCATTAACTTCCTCCATTCCCAGTTTACCTGGTTGTATCTCTAAGGAAGAACTATCACCATATTCTTTGTTCTTCTTCAGATATTGATCATGCTTGTTGAAAGTCTCCACTAAGGAAACTAAACCCTTGGGGATTTTGTTACCTTTTGGTTGGACTATTCCACTATTATCATCATAACCTAGATCAGCTTTTTCTGTGATTGTTTGTCATGGTGGTGATTTACTCCCTTCAACATGCGCATGCGGATGATGTTGTTCAGTGGACTCGGGGTGGTAGACCATCTCCACTTTATAGTTTCCTTGTCTGAATATGGACGGTGGTCTATCTGGATTCCATAGTATAGTTGTGACTACCAAAGAATCTGCCTTGGAGTTTTGATTTATTGGAATGAATTCAATAGAGAAGGCTGCAAAATCGAATGTGGCGGAAAGCACTTTATCTCTGTAATGCTCCAACTTATCTCTTTTGACTTGACTTTGCCCTCGAACCTGCTTTACTAGAAGTTCAGCATCTCCTTGGGCTTTGAGGATTTTTACTCCTTTCTTTTTAGCTTGCTCCATTCCTAGAAGCAATGCTTCATACTCCGCCATATGATTGGTGTTCTCAAACATCAGCTTGTGGGAGTATGGAAATACCTCATGATCTGGAGATATTAGTAGAGTGCCGACTCCTGATCCAAAAGAACAACATGTGCCTTTAAACTCCAAAGTCCAAACTTTTTCTTCTTTTGCTAGCTCTGGTTCTGGTTGAAGTTCTTGCTCTGGAATGCCTTTATCCATTTCCAAGAAGTAGACCCCATGGTCAGATCCCTGAAAAAGAATATGAGATCTAGGATCCTCAGATTTTGTAACCGTGTACCTGGACTTCTTTTCCGGCTCCAACTTATGGTTAATCCCTTTGATAGGAATATGTGCACAGGACCAGTCCATCTTTACTTCTCCTCCCAACTCTTTGCAGATTTTCTACTCAGCAACATCCCGTAGGAGATAAGAATATCTGCAACTAGAATTTTCATCTTTAATCTTTTGTTAGGAAACATTACCGTAAACAACTTGTGCATCTTTGATTTATCTGATTAAAGGGACTTGTCTCTCCATGGAGTAGCACCTTTTTATGGTCTTTGTCAGGGTAAGCCCAAGAGCATCTGCAACTTTAGCTGACATGACATTGTTAGACGCACCTGAATCTAAAATGTAGTTTCTTAACTTGAAACCATTAAGCAATAGGGAAACATAGAACGGTTCCACTCTTTCAGAAGATGGTGAGGATTTAACAACTGCAGTGTTGTTTTGGGAGGAGTATCTTTGGGCTTAGGAAAAAGGCCTTTTGATGTATTGGATTTTCTTGGTGATTGTACATATTTGACTAGCCTATTTAACTACTCAGAAAAGCTCTTAGGTATTCGGCTTCTGACATTTGAACTTTAGTTTTCTTGGCATGATCAATAATGTCAAAAGAAGAAATAGATTCAGATACCTTAGCCACTTTCTGTGGTTGAGATGAAGAACTTGAATTCTTATCTCTAGGAGCTAAATAAGAAGGTATAGGGATGCCCCTTCTTTGTTCGTCAGCTAGTGCCTCAGCTTGGTGAGTTTTTGATCTTGTAAGTCTTTGCGTATACGCATGACCATGATTATCTTCATGAAGTTTCTCATCGTCATGTTCAAATTTGTAGTTTAGGTAATTAATGTTGGAGTCACCAAAGCAGGACCTATAAAATCATCATCCTCGAGCTGATCAACGCCGCTTCCGTGTCTTCTTCATTCATCTCCAAGTTGTTTCTAGGAGCAGCTTCAATTGCTAATCTTTGGGAACTAGCAATGCGATTCCAGCTTCTTGTTGTTCAAATTCCGAAGCGGGATATTGTTTCCTTGAGCCATTTGAGCCATTTATTTCTTCATCTGCATCATCTCATTTGTTAACTTTTGTAGTAGTGAATATGAAGTAGTAGCAGAAGATGAACTTTCAGCTCTAGAAGTGCTGCTCTTTATATTTCCAAATGTGCCATGATGAGGTCATCTTCAATTTCAACCGCCATGTTTTGAGCCACTAACAAATCAGCGGGCCGTGCTCTTCACAGTTGATAGCTTACTTCAGGAAGTAAAGCATTGATGAAGAACACCTTTTGATTCTCGTCATTTAGAGAAGTAGAAGCCAGAATTTTGTAAAGTAATCTTTGGAATTTTGTAATAAAATCCTGCATGTGCTCATGTGGTTCCTTCTTCAACTGAGTGAGCTAAGTAATCACACGTCTTTGGAATCTTCGGCTGCCTTGAACCTTTTCAAGGATGCATCCCACATAGTAGCCTCAGATTGGTTATGGTGCCAGAGGAGCTAGCCGGTGATCCATTCTCTAGAAAGTCATGCGAGTCTCTATGAAGAGTCTGACAAATACATCTTCATGTTCGACTGTAAGCACTCCACAGGATATGAAAACGCAGCCAAGTGGTCATCTAGATTACTTGCCATCTCCAAAGAATTTTGGAAAATTCTTTCTCATCCCTTTAGGTAGATCATGCATAGGAGGAGTCAGATTCAAAGGTCCAAAGGCTACACCCCATGGAATAGGTGCTGCAGGGGCAAGTGGGTTTTGGTTCAGCATGATGAATGGGGCACGTCCTCTCCAAGAGTAGACTTGATGAATAATTCCAGCTTCAGATTATGCTGAAGATGATCCGGATCTGGATGTGTTTACACTCTTCTTCCTGGTGAAAGACTAGATCTGCAGCTTCTAACTTAAGGAGGATGATTGAAATTGAATTGCTCTGCAATCGGAAGAAATTATCAGTCCTTCCTTGCGCCTTCAGCTGCATTGTTTCAATGGACGTCAAATTAGGTTGAGATTTGTATGGAAAACACTCGAATCTTCAATAGGTAAACCTTGATCTCGTGAATATAGTTTTTCCCGAAATGAGTCAAGCAATAATCGTTGGCTAGATTTTCTGCATAAAGCACAAAACCTAGGCAGTCATGAGATAAATCTCCCTCATTTAACCGGTGAGGCTCCTGTCAGATTTTTCAATAAAAATGTGTTATTATCTCTGTCAGGTTTAACTTTAACCACTTAGTTCATAAACCATAACTAAGAAGTTCTGCAGCAAGTAAACAGTTGTTCAAGAAAGAAAGTATTTTATAGAAGAAGGAAGTAAAGGAAATACAGAGAAGAAATGGGAAGATGTGCATCCCAATTAGTAGATAGCAGAGCTAATTTCATGCACATAGAAAAAAATTAATAGATATGAACACACGAATTATAAAACAAAGGCAGCTCTAGATCCAGATCTAAAATAACTCAAAGTTTATTAAGAGATCTAAGATTAAAAGCAAAAACACAATACCCCCGTGACACAAAGTTCTCTCGGAAACTTGCTCCTTTGTATTCCTTTGCTCCAAGTTGCTCTCAGGGGTTCAAGACAAAGTCTAGAACACAAGATTGTTGCTTAGAAATTCAGATTTATTAACCCGAAGTTTCTTCCTCTACTTATAGAATGTAGAGAGGAAATTACAAGTTGGAAGCTTTTAGTTGAATCGGCACATGTGGAAGTCGAAAGAAACAATTGCAATATTCCTCTTTACGTGACATGTATGATTTACAACTGAAAATAGAACCTTCTATTTTGCATGTGTCACCTATATCCAAGTAGTTGACTTCTTCAAGTAATGGCTTTTAAACCAATCACTTAAGTTGTATAATTTAATTGATCGCTCAATTACTTTTTCGGAGGAAAGAAGAAAGAAGAGGAAAGCTACAATCTTGTCCTTTTTCATGTCCGCATGCAGCTGATTATTTTTCCTTTGATTCTCACAAAAATGGATCGAGAGTAGTGGAGTTGGAATTGAAACAAATGGAATTGGAAACAAAAGCAAGATGGATCTAGAAGCAGGTGCAAGCTAGATCTTGAAGTAGCTGGAATTTTGCCTTCACCTTGTCTTCTCTTTTATCCTTGAAGCTTTTATAGTTCTTCTTCTTCGTATATGCATCAATGAAGTGTTCTACCGTAGATAACTCATCATCCTTATTTTTAATTGCATATGAGAAATTAAAAATTCTAGAAAGCACTCCAGATGAATGAAAATTCAATGAAGGCTTCAATCGAAGATGACAACACATGCACAAGTTCTTGGAAGGAATTTTCCATGCACTGTCTTCTTCATGGGCTACATTCGAAACAAGAGGATGAAGCCTTTGTGCCAGAAGCTTTTACAACTATGAGATCTGGATCTGGATCTACATATGGATTTGCATCTACATCTACATCTGGATATGGATCTGCACTTTAATAAAAACTTTGTGCAACTGTGCTATGGATGGAAAAGTCAGTGCAACTCGAATAATTTCACCGCTTTTAATCTCGCATACGGGAGTGAAGTTTCTCTGCACGCATGAGTGAAGTCTTTCTGCTCTGAATCTGTCTATCAATTCAGAAGAGATTTTGAGCCTATATCCATGTCTCCAGATGTCTAATGAAAATTTAGAAGTGATGCATAACTCTGTTGTGCTTTCTTTTTCATCTTTCTTCACCATAGCTTTGTCTATCTTTGTCTGAACAATTCTTTTTCTTCTTATTTGACTGGAATTTTTCAAAACTGGTGCAGATCTAGACAATTCTTCAGATTCAGAGGATATATGCAATGTATTAGACATTGATAAAAG
The DNA here is from genome assembly GCA_018340775.1 of Taxus wallichiana var. yunnanensis. Lineage (NCBI taxonomy): Eukaryota > Viridiplantae > Streptophyta > Pinopsida > Cupressales > Taxaceae > Taxus > Taxus wallichiana. The sequence continues at coordinate 587,717,482 of CM031236.1, forward strand.
CTCCTTTTCCTTTGTAAAGCACCTGTAATGAATTCCTAAGCACCTGTAACACTTATGCAAACAATTATGCAGACAAAGATCAACCTCCTTCAAAGCATGCACCAAATTTGGAAGCTTTTAGCCTTGTTGCCACCTTGCCTGAGCAAAATCCTTCTTCAAAAGCCTTGTTGCCACCTTGCCTGAGAAAAATCCTTCTTCAAATGGGGGTGCACTTTTCCTCTTGGCTGCAATTCTTTACCTGTGAATCAAATAATTCACCCATATGGCTGCCCATGCTTATATAACCTTCACAATTCTATAATTAATAATTGCCCTAACAATTAAAGGCAATTAATTAATTAAAAATCAAGCTCTTCTCTTTTAAATATAACATGTTTAAGGACAGCCATCCAATAAATTAAATTAATTCAATTTAATCATCCACACTTCACTTCACTTAAGCTTCACAGTGTGCTTTGACCATAGCCACTGAAAATAGGAATTAATATAATCATTTAATACTTTAAAAAGTATTAATTCCTTCTCAAAAGGGGCTGCATTAAATAAATTAAATTTATTTAATTTTGGAATTCTATTTCCAATTGATTTATTCCCCTTTGCTTTTGTTGACTTTTCCACAAGCCTGGGTGCCAAAATTGGGTGAATAAATATTAACAAATATTTATTTAATGCATTATTATTCACCCAAGGTGGGTCACACTTTTTTGCATAATAGAATTCTATTTTTAAGAATTTATGACAATGGGATTTTTTACCCTGCAAGGCAGCCCCGGAAATCCCATGATCCACTTAAGTGATTTGACTTTGACAATGGGATTATTTACCTGCAAGGCAGGCAATAAAATCCCGTGATTTCACTTAAGTCACTTTTCTTTTATTTCACCATGGAATTTTTACCTGCAAGGCGAGGCAATAAATTCCCATCTACCCTCGACCTCTAACTTTCCCACTGCAGCTTAAGTGAATTTTCTATCACGGGAAAAAGTACCCTGCAAGGCAGGCAATAAAATCCCACCGCCTTTGCTTCTAATTTTCCCACTGTAGCTTAAGTGAATTTTATATCATGGGAAAAGTTCCTGCAAGGCAGCAATAAAATCCCACGTGCACTGTTGCTTCTATTTTTTCCATCAAGCTTAAATCCTTTGTTTTCCAAAAATGCGCCTACCCCGTAGAGGCTTTTCATTCATAAATTCACCTTTTCCCGAGTGAACTGGACCTCCGATGGTGACTTTCTCCGCATAACGTGGCGTATATGTTCTCTAGCTACTCCAGGCCAAAATCGAGCTTACCCAAAGAAAGGAATTGTTCTAGAGAAATTTCACGAAAATGAAACAGACAACACAAAAACATAGAAAATTGCGAAAAGTCGTAAATAAAGCTCAAAACTTATTCCAAGTTAAAACGCTTATGGTACATGGGAATAATGACATGTTTGATCATAACAGAGTTAAAACATAGCGCAAATAGCCTCATACGGGGCTGAAAATAATTAAATACAAATTTCCCACGACAAATCCCGAATGCATGCAATATAATAATTTTGGGCATCTAGGTATTTGGCAAAAATCTAATATGGATCTTTGGAAATATCTTGACGCAATACAAGAACTTTCTTTTGCAATAAAAACACAAAACGACTCATTATTTTAAAAGTACAATTTTTTTTTAATATTGTAGTCACAAATTTCAGGATGAAATCTAGGTACACCACATCTCTTGTGTTCATTGATTTCATTTTATCTCTCATTGAAATCTTGATTGTCTTTGCATGGTTATTGTGCTAGATATTATATGATCTATGTTTAATGGCGAATGAAATGGTAATAAGAAACTAATTTGTGTTGAATTTTATCCTCTTCAATCTTATTTCCATTCTTTTCCATGCAAGGAAATTATTCAAAATTAGTTTTGGTGCATCACATCTATTATTCAAAATTAGTTTTGGTGCATCACATCTATTAGTCAAGGTTTAATTTCTTGCAATATTCTTAACCCTATCTCCTTGGCAAGTTAGATTAGATTTTATGGTAGATCCTCTTCAATTTGGATGTGTGCATGGAAATAGAGGAATAGGAACTGGCCTTAATATGGAGAGGTTTCTTGATTGTAAAGTCCCACACTTTGGGAAAAGCTCCATGTTATGCAATCACACTGATAGTTTCAACGTATTGAGTTATAGACATTCAAAGGTGTTTGATTATGTATCAAAAGTTATCAAATATTTCATCTCCCTCATAAATATTGTATAAATTGTTCCACATTTCCATGGTAGTTTTGTAGTGAATGAATTTCACAAATTTAATCTCAGGTAGTCGATAAAGAATAGCATTCATAGCTCTTGATTTATTCTCATGGGATTCCATATCAACTGGTGAAGTGATGGGTGTACTAGGAATTGTGTAGCGCTTGTAAACTACTTCCCATATATCATGTCCAAGATATTGAAGATATATAGTCATCCTATTCCTTGAAAATTTATAGTTTCTTTCATTTAATAGAGGTAACCTAGTCATTGAAAGGCCTTGACTATTTTCCATGCTTTTTCAAGTACGATATCCTTAAAGTGGTTAAAATTTATCTTAAGGAACCTTCTCTTATAAAAATGTTGAGAATTCAAGCAATGAGAGGGGAAGGGGTGAATCAATGCTACTTAAAAATTTTAAATTTTACCTTAGCAATCAAGAGAATAATCACAAAATTCATACACTAATTAAGAGATGCTATGAAATAGAGAAAAACATAGCAACACATGGAAAAAAACCCACAAGAAACAAGAAATATTGTTAAAACGTTTTCTTCAAAAATTACAACTTCTTGGAGGACCAAATCCATTTGAAGCATGCACTTCAACTATCCTAGCACCCTCTGGATTCAATTGATAAGCACCTACTTGTGTGAAAGTACCAACTTTTAGTTTGTGACCCACAACTTAACATTTTCATAAATTCATGTTGATAGTCTTTTGACATTGTTCATCAAATCATATGATCTCCATTTTAGCACTTTTTCATTCTCCTTTTTCTTATTGATTACTTTCTATTTATTCTCTCTTGCAATACCTTATTTTTCATTTCATATCACTTTCAAAGACATTTTAATGACACTAAATTTAGATATTTTATTTTAACTTTCATCAAGAAGAATTTTGAATTTTGAATTTCCCCACATTATGGTATTTCATATTACTTGTTATCCAATTTTTCCCCTTGGGAAAAGTTTAATCAACACGACCTTCAACACTAGATAAATGAAGATGTCAATTCATTCATGTGAGCCCACATTTTAAATAAAAACAATCGGGGTAAAGGAAGGATCAAAATGGAAATAGAAGGTGGGAAAATGAATGGCCAATAGAAATGTTGAAGAAGACTAAAGCTCAAGTGAAAAAATGGAGAAAGGATCAAATTTTTCAGACTTCACATTTTCGGGATCTTGAGGAAACAGATGGTATAAAAATGAAGAAAGCTAACTTGGTAAGTCAAAATCAATCCTAGAGTGAATCGACTAAAAGCAAAGAAACAGAGTGAGTGGAAGCCTCCACGTGCCTCATCAACATAACTTCAAAGGTAAAATCCAAAGGTAGGTCCCCAAACGAGCGCAAGCCCTCCACATGTCTAGGGTCCAACATAGTTGCTCCTAAATAGGTGAAAAAAAAACATAAAGAAAGCAGAGCAGGCTTGCGGATGATGCCAAATGTCTAACCACAACTTCAAGAGTGAAAGGAGGGGATAATGTCTTGGAAGCCCGTAGGGTTTCCACATGGAGCTAACTACAAAGGTCCCACCCGAAAAGGGGTTTTGACATTATATATAGTGGGGCCCATTACTCACCCAAGGGAATGAAGCAACATGTTTGTGGATGGTGCCAAGTGTTGGCACGTCACATTCCTAGGACCCTAAAAGGTAGCAAAAATATTAAGAATGCATGGTGCTTCCATGTGGATCTTGCACAGATATACTCGAAACCTAAAGAAATTTTGAAAATATTGGAAGAAGGTCAATTCAATGAAAGATGAATCATGAAGCCAACCAATAATTTTAAATACCTAGATCTTTTAAAATATTGTGAGAACCCATGTGGAACGCCCGACCCTGACCTTCAGATGATCATATCTTTCAAGTGGAAGCTCAGATTTGAGTAAGAGAGGCATTTTTGAAATCTCTCAAAGTATGATACTCAACTACGAATAGGTTATTAAATATGAAAGAATATAGTCTGCCATTTTTAAGTCAAGTTAGGCTTCTCACCTACCACCATAATGAAGTATGGGCTTCCTTTCTTTCCCAAAAAGGAACAACACATGGAGGCATGGGTTTTGCAATAGAACCCATCATTGTTGCAGGTGAATTCAATGCATTTTATTGGGTGGTTGGAGTAGGGTTTCAAAATTCTTCTCATCTCCATCTCTAATTATTCCTATATATTATAAAGAGGGGAATTTTTCTAGAAGTTGGACATTTTTTCTTTGCACCCTCCCTTCTTCCCTTGTTTGCAAGTGATTTTGTGGAGTAAAAACCTCCCATTCAAGTTGTAATGCAATTTTTCCTCTTGGCTACTGTAATGCATTGTATCAATTTTTGGAGCAATAAGATAAGTTTGTGGATGATTTCAACCCTCTCTTGTGTTCATTGCATCTGCCTTAATCTCTCATTGTAGTTTGGTTATCTATGCATGGTGGTTGTGTTATAGTTTTAATGGTTTGTGTTTAATTGCAAAGCAGGTGTTCAACATTCCTTTGGTGCATCACCCTTGTTAGTTTAGGTTTTATTTCTTACATCTCCTTAACCCTATCTCCTTGAAAGTTAGAGTAGGTTTTAGAGTAGATCCTCTACAATATGAATGTGTGCACTCGAACAAATGTGGAATAAGAAACTGCCTTAATCTAGAGAGCTCTCCCGATTCGTAAATTCCCACACTTTTGAGAAGATCCATGTTATTTAATCACACTAAGAGTCTCAATGCATCAATTTGCAGACATTTAGGGTACTATGATTATGCATCAACATTACTCTCCCCACATACAAGGTAATTTTTTTGCCTTGCAAAACTCGCATTCATTCTTGTCATATTATGTGCATGACATTTTCAGTTTAGTGATTTGGTTTGTAGGCTCTTGATATATGATGAGGAAGTTTGAACATCGACATCTAGAAGAACCTTCTAATATTCTACCCTATACCTTTTAAAATTTTATTTATAACTCTCAAGACACCAATTAACTCTTCATTTACATAAAATGTTCTTTCCCTTTTAGTGGATTCCAATCCTCTAGCATTGACAACTTTTGCTAAATAGTTACACAATCCTATTCTGGTCACATACATTTTATAACATCCTTTTGATCCTTGTTTATCCTATCATAATTCGTTACTTTTCATGTCATTTATCCATAATAGAACTATTTTCAAGGTCTCAAATGGTCTGCAAATATTCCTTGGTCAAGTAGGACTTTAATGACATCCTCTCAATGAAGTAAAGAAGCCACTACAATCTTCACTTATCCTTGCAACTTCACCCTTCATCTGTGTTCTCTATTTATGATATAAAGCTGCAAAAGTGATGCATTACAAATGTGATGACATGTAAGACACATGGTTGTGATCTTAAATTATATTTGTAATTCAAGCATGAGATGTGATAAGATATTATCACAAGTTTCAAGTACTTGAAGATCAAGGATAACAAGGTCTAGATCATTTTTGCCACATGTTTTGAACCCATATTAAGATGCTTCATGGTTTCAATAATTTAAGAACATTCTCTTTCAACAATATATAGTCAATCTATGTTTCCACATTAAAATTATATCAAGAATACATATCTTTAGCATCTACTTTCAGAAAAATAAATTATATTACAAGATAACTATTCTTACAGACTTTGAGATGATTATTTACAATCAATAAAATTTTAGTAGTTGGTAACAATTTACTATCCCATAAAAACCCAACCTTAAACTCTCTCAATCCATTTATGCATTCCTTTTGATCCATATGCTCAACAAACATAATCATTTATTCAATCACTTGTGTAATCTTGTCTTCAACACAGAACAATTAGGTTTTGAGATCAAACCCTCTCTCACTTAATGAGGTCTATTAAGACTGTAATATGCACTCTTATATTAACATGATCAATCAACCTTCACCATGATCAGCCTCAAATCATGTTCTAAGCATCACTCTACATGACAAGAGAAGATAAGCATAGGTATGGTCATGAATGATACAAAGTATGCATAGGTAGGGTTTGGTGAAGAAAACCATAGGTATTTGAAAAGAGAACTTATAAAACCTAGTAATAACCTTGAAGAATTACAAATATGAGAGCATCCATCTGTTTGTAATAACTGAAATATATCTTCAACAATTTAGAGAATCCATTTACTCGTTACACGAGTATATGCCTCCAAACTTTGAAAGTAATGCATAAATATTTTAAATTTTCACATAAAATATGTTTAACCTTTTAAAGACAGCTATTTTGTATATAGGAACTACTATATTTTTCACCAAGTGCATGTCCTTCGATTTAATTAAGTGTCACCACACCTCAAAACTTTAGTTTCACCATTTAAGCATAGGTATGCCATGAAGAGTTTGCATTCATCTAAAAAATTAGTCAACTAATCTAGATACTTACAACACAACAGCTAGAAGTATGATAACAAGTTCCATGCAACACTTTAGTTATGAAGATAAAGGCTTCATCGACTCATTTTTGTGTATACACGTAAATTCGGTACTTCTATAACTTGTGCGCCTAGATGTGCATATTTTTTCTAGGATCCTATCCAAGTTGTATTTAACTAAATCCATCTCATGTTACTTAATTTAAAATAACTACTTAATTATCTTATCACCTTTTATGCCCATCCAATTTATATTAAGTAATTAAATCATATAATTTAATTAATTAATCAATTCATATCTCACATGCCCTAACCAATATTGTATTCAACATGCTTTTATTCTAACACATACATCCCCTTGATTTTTAGCCTTTTTATCTTCCCTATCTTTATCCCTTAACATCACTAATAATACCTTTCCCACCTACATGCTTTAAATCATTCTTCCAATCCTTAAGAGATCCCAAATCCTAAAAAAATCAGAAAAGTAGCCCCATTAGGAAAACTTTCGCTATAGTCAAAGTAAGAACCCAGAAGGAATTGACATCGACCCTATAAAAACAAGTCTTTTCTTTCGGTATCCATTAGATGCATGCAATGTTTGTAGCTTATTTTTTACTGTGAACTCTTCCTCAATCCCGATCTCCCATGTAATAATTACATATCTCTGGACATTATTTCAATGTGCTTGCATCCCTCATGATCATCATTGATGAGATTTATCAATCACCGTTGTGTTATTTATACAATATTTATCGTATTATTTAAGTATTATTTGCATCTAACGTTTTACAAGTTCATATCAGCTTCTGAACCCCATAAAATCCCTCGGAAACATTCTTTACATATTATTTTCTTGCATATCTCCCATCTTATCCTTTTGACCTCATTCTTACCCTATTCTACTACACTCGCCGTCAATGCAACTGATTGCCATCTACCGGTCCTTCTTTCCAATCAATCCTTATTATTTTTTTCTACCCTTCCTTGGTATTTTTACCTCTAAGAACATTCTCGCATGTATTATTTCATCATCCACAAACCTATTTTACCTTCCATTTTGCACTCAAGCTCTTTCAGGCCTGCATACTCAATCTACATTCCATATCTTCTCTTGTAGGTTGTGGTAAACTTGCCTCTGCATAGTTTTTGTTGTTGTTGACCAGGACTTGGTAACATTTATTTTACAATAATTCTAATAAAATCAGCCCTTATATTAGATAATAATTGTTCTTAGATTCAAATATCACTTCTATTTTTTCATGTTATTTATAATTTAATCCTTTATTTCACTTATTCTTTAAAATAGAGGTTGACATCCACCAAGGATGTTAACATATCTTAGATCCTCTTTTCAAGAAACCCTCGCATATCCCATCTAATCTATCTCCTTTTATGTTTTTCCTATTTGTAGGTCATCATCAGATACAATAAGGATAAACTATTTGGTTCCCATTCCTCCATCACATCTCATTAGAGGTTATATAAACCCTCCATATTACAAGTTGTTAGTTGCCTTAATTTCTAGTTCATTCATTTGATTAGGAACAAAAGAACTTGTCCAACATTACTAACACACTTGATGGGATGACCCTTAGTAATCCCTTTTCTTTTCTTTTCTATTTTATTTTTTTCTATATTCTAATAACAAAGGCAACACGAGGACACCGCTTCTTGCTTTCTTGTGTTTGTTTGGCTATTGGATCACTCTTTCACAAAACTTGAGATAAAAAGAAATATATTTATTTAGGTTTCCTCTTCTTCCTTATTTTCTCTTTTCTCCATCATATTTTCCTTTCCTCTATGTGTCCTCATTGAAATATAACACTTGGATTTGGTTTTAAAAATAACCTTTCTTTTCTTCATCCTGCTTGCTCACGTAGTTTAAGTAGTGGTAAAATGTTTACACTTCACAATCCTAACACATGACCTAAAAATAAAAACTCAATTAACACATAAAATAAAACATATTATCTGATAGAATTATTGGTGTTTTATCACCCAATAGGAAACTACCCAAGACTCTCCTAGCCTAAAAAAAAACATAAACCAGACATTTCCTTCTCTTAGATACCCCATTATCCATCCCCATTTCAATTTTTCACATTAAAAAGAATAAAAAGAATTGTATTCTTCACTTGCATGATTTGAAATGGAACACAATTATTCTCCATAAAATTCTCCTTAAACCACAATTGATATCTCACACATTTCTCCTTCTATCCCGATCCATGATTTATTTCTCCGTAGATCACGCCAACCAATAGAATCTATCCCACCACCTTGGACCACCCCTACTTCATCTGAAATCCCCATGCCTATCCCATCTATTGACATCCCCATCCCTCATTTATGATACCTTCCCATCCAATCCCAACCATCTTATCATGTTTATCCTCCCCAATATCTTACATCCCCTCAACCAATATGATCTCGCACCACTTTAATAAATCTTCATATCACCCTTTCATAACCAACCACTAACAAAACCATCTTCATCAACCCCACACAATATATATATATATATATATATATATAACTCATTTTAAACCAAAACTAGACACCTCCTTCTATATCTACGCTACTTATATCATCATTACTTACTTCCATCCTTCATATTCTACCTACGCCTCCTTTAAGAGCTATCCCAAAATCAATCATACCCATAATTTCCTTACCTACCACCATAAATTCCATTTCTTCTCTTATATCTACATTATGTCCTGTTCTTTCCACATCCACACTATCTTCGATCACCGGCTTCTTTATCCACACCTATCCTACCCAAACTTAATATTCCTACCCCATTATCCACATCTATCACAAACACACCCATCACTACACTTATATCTACTATGCCAAAAAATCCACCCGTGTATGTGTTGACATAATTATCACACATCTCTTTACCCATGCCCACATCATCAACTTTATCCCACTCTTCCACATTTACAAATCACACCATCTCAATCAACACAAATATTCATACTCCATCCCAAAACACATATAAAAGCACTAAAGCCACTCCTACATTTTATACTAAATCCCTCATTTCCACACCAAATGATTCAAAACCTGCATCATCTCGCTCTCACATAGTCTTCATCAACCACATGATCCAAACACCCCTTCATTTTGAAATAGGGATTCAGAGAACTGATGTGAAAAAAATGCACCACAATGAAGTTACACTCCAATGGTAATGTCAAGCTCCACACAATAAGCAAGATTCAAATCAATGGAAAGAAAATGCAAGTAATAAAACAAGTCTACTCATTCTCATAGATCAAAAAAAGGAAGTACAAATAGGGGTGTTGTGTAACCCCCATGCCTAAACAAGGAAAGAATATCAATGATGCCACTAATGCATATGATGTGACTGATGCATATGATGCCACTAAAGGAGGAGTTACAATTCCAAATAAGGAATGTAACTCCTATGATGCACATCGACACAAATTATAATGATAGATTCTATGAAAAATCTGACACTTTTCATTTGACTTCCTAAGACCTATGACTCTCACAAGGTGAGATGACTCACTAGGTGATGTGGAAGATGACTAGGCATGTCACACACACCAACATCCCCCCTTCATCGAAGCCAAGGAAGAGGTCAAGGTAAGATGGAACAAAAAAGAAGACTCCCTGAGCAACTAAGAAAGATGTGTCAATGGGCCCCGACAACTAAAGGCACGATAATATGCCCATATATAAACAACATATTTGTAGAAATAAGAAAATGAGAAGAAGGAGGACTATATAGCCTAAAGAAGATTGGCATCTTGAGTAAAACTCACCCCAAGAAGAGACTCTAAGTGAAGAAACTTCACCTCAGTAAAGGGCTTGGTGAATATGTCTGTAACTTGATCAGCTGTCTGAACATAATGTATGTTGATGATGTTTTCATGTATCAGCTCCCATATGAATTGCATGTGAATCTCATTGTGCTTCGTCTATTGATGTTGAACTCTATTTCTACAAATCGAGATAGTTCTCATGTTCTCACAATATACGATGGTAGGCCACCAAAAGTGGATGCAAAACTCTTTCAAGATACCATGTGACCAAATAGTTTACGTGCGCAGCATTAACTACTCCTATGTATTATGATTTTTCAATGATATGGTAATGGTGTTCTACTTCTTGCTGGACCAAATGATAGGACCTAAACCAAGAGTGAAACTGTAGCCTGAGGTAGACTTACGATGATCTAGATCACCGCCCAATCTGAGTCTATAAATCCAAACCAAGTCAATCTCAGTCCCTCCTATGTAATGAATAATATATGTGTGATTTCTACGAACATAGTGAAGGATCCACTTTGTTACTTTTAAATGCAGCTCATGAGGCTCTGCATAAATATGGACATGATCTTAACAAAATATGAAAGATCTAGTCGAGTGTGAGTAAGGTAGATTAAACTCCCCACCAAATTCCGATAAAGGGTACCATCAACCAAGGGGAAAATCAATAAGAAACCAACTTGACCTTGGAAAGAAAAGGAGTAGGTGAGGACTTGCAATCGAGACATGTGAAACCGAGAAAACAAATCAAGAGAGTACTTAGGCCATGTGAGATCATAATTCTGAGTTAGATTGTGAAATCTGGATCCCAAGAAAGTAATGAAGTAATCCTAAGTCAGACATGGAGAACTTGTTGGCCAAGGAGATCTTCATAGAATCAATGATAGAGGAAGAGCTACCCATGATCAACAAGTCATCAACATAGAGAACAAGAATAAGCATGGAGTCATCCTACCACAAAATATACACATTTGGGTCAGAGTGACACCGAGTGAACCCTAATGCAAGTAAAAAGGAGTCCATCTTGGCATACCAAGCCCAAGGGGCTTGTTTAAGGCCGTAGAGAGACTTCTTTAACTTGCAAATGAGGGATGGATCATGGACATAACTTGGAGGTTGTTCCATATAGATATCTTACTTTAGGTCCCCATGAAGGAAGGCACTCTTAACATCCATTTGGTGGACTCCCCATCTATTAGTGGCAGCGATGGAAAGGGTAATTTGAATGGAATTCATCTTTGCAAACTGGATCAAAGGCATCTGAGTTATCAACCCCAGCTACCTGGGAGAAACCCTTAGCTACAAATCGTGCTTTATACTTCTCAACTTCTCCATTGGCTCCATAATTTGTTCGATATATCCATGTACACCGAATGAATTTTCTTCCTTTCGAAAGAGGGGTAAGATTGCAAGTGTCATTCTTTATGAATGAGGAATAATCCTCATCCATAGCAGAATCCCACTCGAGAATCCCAGAAGCTCCTTAGAAAGAAGGTGGATCAAAAGTAGAGTCAAAGAAGGAGTGAGGCCCAATGAAACTCGGCGTGTACGTCTCTCATCCAAGGATCTCCAACTAAATCTCGAATAATCTGTAAATTATTCCTAGCCTAAAGAGGTCCCAAAGGTTTAAGCTCAAAGTTGGAAGATTCTTCATTTGAGTAAGAAGGGACATAGTCCTCATCATCACTACTTGTCGAGATCGGAAGACTCAAAAGTTTTAAGATCGGGAGGAGCGAGGGATAGGAGGAACTCTCTCAACAACATCATCATCGACTTGGAATCGAGACATGTGAAACCGAGAAAACAAATCAAGAGATTACTTAAGGCTGCGAGATCATAATTCTGAGTTAGATTGTGAAATCTGGATCCCAAAAATTAATGAAGTAATCCCAAGGGACATAGAGAACTTGTTGGCCAAGGAGATATTCACATAATCTATGATAGAGGAAGAGCTACCCGTGATCAACAAGTCACCAACTTAGAGAACAAGAATAAGCATGGAGTAATCCCTTGCACCGAATATACACATTTGGGTCGAGTGACACCGAGTGAACCTAATGCAAGTAAAAAGGAGTTCATCTTGGCATACCAAGCCCGAGGGGGCTTGTTTAAGGCTATAAAGAGACTTCTTTAACTTGCAAACGAGGGATAGATCATGGACATAACTCGAAGGTTGTTCCATATAGATATCTTCCTCTAGGTCCCCATGAAGGAAAGGAACTCTTAACATCCAATTGGTGGACTCCCATATGTTAGTGGCAGCGATGGAAAGTGTTAGTCGAATGGAAGTCATCTTCGCAATCGAGCAAAGGCTTCGAGTAATCAACCCTAGCTACCTAGGAGAAACCCTTAGCTACAAGTCATTCTTTATACTTCTCGAATTCTCTATTGGCTCCATAATTTGTTCGATATATCCATGTACACCAAATGAATTTTCTTCCTTTCGAAGAGGGGTAAGATTGCAAGTGTCATTTTTTATGAATGAGGAATAATCCTCATCTATAGTAGAATCCCACTCAAGAATCCCAAAAGCTTCCTGAAAAGAAGGTGGATCAGAAGTAGAGGAAAAGAAGGAGTGAGGTCCAACGAAACTTGAGCATGTACATCCTCTCATCTGAAGGATCTCCAACTAAATCTCTAACACGCTGTAAATTTTCCTGGCCCAAAGAGGTCCCGAAGGTTCAAGCTCAAAGTCGAAGATTCTTCACTCAAGTGAGAAGGGTTATAGTCCTCATCATCACTACTATCAAAATTAGAAGACTTAGAAGTTTGAGGATCAGGAGGAGCAGGGAGAGGAGGAACTCACTCAACAACATCATCATCTGACGAGTTAGAATCTGAATTAGTGGGCAAAAGAACCTCAATGGAAGTCAAAGTCAAGGATGTCTCATCAAACTTCACACTCCTCTCAATATAGATCGCATGGGTAGTAGGATTCATCAATTGATATCCCTTCACGTGATAAGGATACCCAAAAAGATACAAGGTTTGGATTTGGATCCAATGCCGTGTGTTTATTTTGGGAATCGAGCCATAGCCTTGGATCCGAAGACTTAAAAGTGCTCAACATTAGGCTTGTGTCCAAACAAAACTTCAAAGGGTGTCATCCCTCTTACTTCCTTGTGTGGAACATGATTATGAATGTAACAAGAACAATTCACTACTTTAGCCCAATAATGTAAAGGAAAGGACTTTGAGTGAACCATACAAGTGGCCATCTCCTTTAAAGTTTGGTTCTTTCTTTCTGCAACTCCATTTTGGGAAGGCACAGTAAGCAACTGTGACAATGATAAGGAATCCCCTCGAAGTGTAGAAATATTCAAACCTATTACTCACATACTCCCTCCATTTTTGGTTCGAAGAACCTTCATAGACCATTCCGCTTTGTTTCTGAAAGAGCCTTAAAGTTTTGAAAATTTTCAAAGACTTTAGACTTAAGCTTAAGAAAATATACCCAAGTATAACACAAAAGTCATCAATGAAGGTTAGTATATATAGACCTCTAGTGAAAGAAGGAGATGGAAAGGGGCCGAAACATAACTATGACAAAGATCTAAGGGGCGAGTAGCTCTCAGGGATTTTCCCTTATCAAAGTTTTTTTTAGGTTGCTTTCGAGGTGTAACCCTCATAAAGACCTCTAGAAAACATAACTCGGGGTAACCCATTGACCATTTTGTTTTAGCTCAATTGTTCAAGGTAACGATAATTTAGATGCCCAAAATGATCATGCCATAGCTTGCTAACCTCATTTACATGAGTGAGTAAGGCATTCGGTGTCAAATCAAAGAGAAGTGGGAAAAGGTATACAACCATGATGGTGATCCACCTTTCCTTGAGCCACGGTGCGGTCGAGTTAAGCTCACGAATGATAACTAAGTTAGGTCCAAATTCCACTCACATTTCTTCACCAAGGTGGGTGATTTGGTAAACCGATAGGAGATTGGTAGAGATTGGGAACACTCAACACTTAGTTAAATGTTCCACCTTCTATCTCTACCGATCCACTACCGAAACCAACACATGAGTGTCATCACCCAATGTGATTGGGGACATGCTACATGGTTCAATGCTAGAGAATTCAACCTCTGATGAAGCCATGTGGTGTGAGGCACTGAAATCAATAATCCAAGTTGATGATGGAGCTGATTTAGCTACCAGGGCCATACCTTTATTCTTTTCATTTTTAGACTCCTTTTCTTTAGAAGACTTGCCCTTTTGAGCATTTTGTTTAATGGATTCAGGAACACTTATTCTATTTTTATCAAGAAAATGAGTTAAGTGATCAATTTCATTTTGAAAAAATGATACTCATCATGGCTGATTCTTACAATAGGAGCATTTAAATTTTCTTTCTTCGCTTTAGGCTCGAAAGTCGAAGTGTTAGTGTTGGGCTTAGGTTTCTTTCTTAGGGGTTGGTTGGTCTTGGTTTCTTTCTTCTTTTCATTTCTCTTGCCCTTATTTTCCACAAGGGCATGTGAATTGGATTTTAGTGTCCCCATTTCAATGAGTTTTCCTATTCTCGAATGAGTTTGCATGAAACATTGTCAAAGGAGGGAATATTCCAAGTCTTACCGGCTTTCATGGCATGGAAAGTGGAAATGAAGATAGAGTATTCGGGACCTAACTTAGAAATAATCGAAAATATCAATTGAGAGTCTTTCTTTTCCACTTTACATTCCTTTATAATAGTCTAGTGTGGACAAACTCCAGAAGAAGGCTGCGGGTTTTCAAGTCACTAGGATTTAACCTAGTAGTTCATTCTCCAACTCATGAATTCTCATGTCATCTTGCTTCCCAAACATATCATCAAGTTTTTCCATGCCTTATCGGGTGTTGAGGAAGTTTTAATGTGGAAGAGCAAGTTTGGAGAGATGGACATACGAGAGAAGACCTAAGTCTTCATCACAACAGGTTGAACCACTTAGATTTTTGGGTTCATTATTAGGTTTAGTCTCTAACCCCATGGTGACACAGTATAACCCTTTACTTTGTAAAACCAATATAATTTTAGATTTCCATTCGAGATAAGTTAAAAGGTGTGAGCACTAGTACTTTAGAGATATCCATAATGAAGAGATAGAACCAAAGGATGCGAAGGAAGGAGCGAGAAAAGAACCAACCACCCCGGAACAATATCACACCCTCCTAAGTTTTTCACTTTATAGTGCAGTGTGTTGATTAAAATAAGATGTGATTTGTGTGCTTGAGAATTAGTTTGTCACTCACCTTGCAATTAATGTAATAACGTGCAATAGTGGAGACAACAATCAAGGTGCGTTGGCTACACAAATCGACGACACCACAAGCAAGCACAAGAATGAGAAAAACAAGGGGAAGAGAGGGATTTGTGAGAAACAACATCTCACGTCACGAGAAAATAATCCCTTTGTTGTAATATTGTGGCGGACGCGCTCGAAGTCCACAAGCAATAAAAGTGAATAGAACAAAGCTCAAAATGAGCCAAATTAAGCAATACAAAGACACCCCCAAAATGCAACACTTTATAAAAAGTGTGTTTACAAAAATGATAATGCCATCACATAGAGTGTGAAAAAACATGCAACTTTGACTAAAGAAGTGCTCAAAAATGAGCAACGAGTCAAAATTTATAGTAAAAAAACAATTCCCACCACTAATGGAAAAATGCTAATAAGCTCGAAAACGGATTAAAAAACGTGCCCTAAATGCATTTAAAGGGTGTTGTATGTATGCTCGTTGGAAATGGCATAAAATTTTAGATAGGTTTTGTTTTAATTACGATGGGGATTAGCCTCCTACCAACCCCCTCGAATTTCACCCTTCGTCTTCGTCACTTGAAGGAAGAAAATTAAAACAAGCAAAAATATATATGTAAAAGAATTGCAATGCCAATTAAATGTTTTACACCTTAAAATATTTTAAAAGGTGATTATTGATTTACCAATAATCAATTTTAAAGGAAGGAAGGTGTATCACTTTGAGCTATGGCGGTGTTGAGCGATTTGGTGAGCGAGAAGGAAAAACCACCGAGGAAGCTACAGAGAGGGAGATCCGAAGGAGTTAGGTGGCATGGTCGAGGTTAGCATAACAACTGGCCGAGGTGTCAAAGTGGTGTAGGCATCGATCTTCGTGCCAACAATAGCTGTAATGGTCAAGCTACATAGGTGGTGTGGAGGTTTTCCCAGGCTGTAAAAAATAGTCAAGCAGTGAGCCGAGGCGCATGTAGGAAAGCCGAGCGGTGAGCCGAGGGCATGTAGGGAAGGCTGGTCGAGCGATCGTGATCTACGATTATAGAAAATAACGTTGGCGCGAGAACCATAGTCTCTAGAGATAAAGCAGCCAGAAGAGTTCCAGGGGAAGAGCCCACGTTACATAGGAAAGGACCACACTCGGAGACTCGAGCAAACCCAAGTGAATCCGGACTAGAGTGTACGTGTAGCGACCCAGGTGTTAAATACATGAGCGGGGAAGAATCAACCACAGGCCAAAACATCCAAAGTAATCACATTCGGTCCAAGCATGCAAGCAGGTGAAACCAGTGCCGATAGTGCTAAAAAAGCACAGAGATCGGAGGTGAGAGGTATCAAAACCCAATGCACAACAAAGTAATGCATGAGAAAACCAAAAAATGAGCCTCCAAATCCAAAAACATGCCCGAGCAGTGGGTTCACCAATGCAAATGAGTTAACAGGTAGAAAACGTCCATGCAACGGTGACCTCGAGAAAATAATGAACCACAGGTCCACGCCAGAGTAAAAACGAGCTCACAAGAATAGAAGCAATCCCAAACGAACTCAAGAAACCATGATAAAGCAAACCAACCAAATACTCTCAAACTTGCAACTGCTAAAACCTCAATATGAGGTGAGCAATACAATTCCAAAATAATAATCGAAAAAAATTGCACGAGGAAATAAGAAGAAACCAGAAGTAATAAACAACTTGATAAACAAAGAGTGCATGTTTTACTTAAACCAGTTGTAATATCATGAAAGAGGGATTCAATAGAACCAATGTCGAGAATAATGCACCACAAATAAGTTGCCTTTGTGATGGTAACATCAAGCTCCATGCAATAAGCAAGATTCGAATTAATGGAAAGAAAATACAAGTAACAAAACAGTCTCGCTCATTCTCATAGATCGAAAAAAGGAAGTACAAATAGGGGTGTTGTGTAACCCCCATGCCTAAATAAGGAAAGAATATCAATGACGCCACTGATGCATATGACGTGGTCGACGCATATGAAGCCACTAAAGCGGGAGTTACATTTCCAAATAAGGAATGTAACTCGTATGACTAGCACATGATGCAAATGTCGATGACATAATCTAACACTTGTCATTTGACTTCCTAATACCTATAACTCTCGTAAGGTGAGATGACTCACCAGGTGATGTGTATGATGACTAGGTATGTCACACACACCAACACATCTATCAACAGTTACACCTATAATCAACCCCACACAAGAATATACATCATCCACTTAAATAAATATCACTCCCCATCAACATTTATTCCACCATTACCTATCATACCCTCCATAGAATCAGTCCCAGTCCCTCTTTCTGCACTTCTACCTACACCTACCACATTGACCATCATAACCACATCTCTTACATCATCATCTTATCCTCCCACATCCTTAAAATAATATTGGAGATCACTACAACTTATATTAACCATAGATTACCCTATTGTCTCAATTACACAATCGACATTTCATCACCTTTCTTAGATCAAATCATATGAAAATTACTTCCCCCTCACCCATAACATCATCTTGAGATCCACCAGCCGAAATCATTTTCATCCCTTCCAAGAGTATTACTTCACAAATGAAATCTACAAACCTTGGTACCCTTTCACAGTGGTCCCTTTATGTGTCCCAACAATAAGATAGACATTTCATCAGCCAATATCAAAGCTAAATCATCCATTTTGGTGCTACATTGTTCTATCCTAGGACCATATCCTTTATCATAACAAATAAACCAATCAAAATATAAACAATTTTACTCCCTCCTATCACCTTCTCCTTAATCAAGAACACTCCCATCCTGACAAACGAGTAAAAAAAAAAAAACATCCAACCCTTATTCTTCCAAGACACCAATCACCATCAAAACTGAAAAACAAAACATCAAGATCCCAAAACAAATTTCGCTCATCCTCGACGTCCATAACATATTCCAAACCATTTCCTTCCATATACATATAATCCTATACGGAATTGCTATGACATCTACTCTAAATTTATGCCATCTCGGTTCCACCTATCAAAGCCTTTGATCTAGACTATCTAAAGCCATCATGGTTTCACCCCCACCACATTTTCACCTACCATCATACCCTGGGTCATGACACCAAACAATGTAAGGCCATACAAACCATCATTCATGATCTTATGAAGAGAGAGGACCTTCGAAGGAATCTCATTCTCTTTCTACCATATCATCCATGACTTATTTGACTACAATTTACTCATATCCATCTATAAAGAGCCACTAGGCCTTCTCCTTCATCCATCACTTCTTCACATATCGATCCTCTTACTTGAGGGTCTTCACTTATTCATGGATACATTTAATGTTGATACATCATCCCTATGATTTTTGAACCTATAACACATCTATATTTGACATCTCTTCCATAGATCCCATCCCATTTCTTTTGACATCCACTAGCTCATCCACATATCTTTCATTAGGGGAGCACCTTACCTTGGTTGTTCATTCTTTCACATATTATTCTTGATCATGTTATACCCATAAATTATTTGATGTTGGGGGACTTCATTCTAGGAACCGTTTACTCATGGATCGGTTCATCTCCATAAATGACATTATATTATTTTATCTAGCTCATCTCATCCATCATATCATACAATTTTATTGATCATCTTCTGATCCTATTACCATATTCGTGGCCATATTTGTGCTTCCCTTGGGAGCACCATGGCTCTATCTAAGGCCCACCCTCGTGGCCTTATAATATCATCCTAAAATAATTTTAGGAAAAATAATTTTGTTTTTCACAAGGCTCATCATCCTCATTTAACTCTTCCTAAAATGAAATTTTGTTCTCGACCAAACCTTATTACATGCCTTCTTCCTAAAGCCCGTTTCATAAACAAGGGGATCTCATCACTCTTATTAATCCTTGATATTCACAACAACATCATTCCATCATCACTCAAACTAAATATTTCATGAAGGGGTTGAAGAAATTCACATGACTTCAATTAAGTCTAGTCCATCATATAATTATCAACCAACAAATCATTTTCCACTTTGGAGTTCGTCACAAACTTGTCACAGACAATGGAAATTCCTTTAAAAAAAGATCTTAAGAATCTACATTTCATTTAACATCAAAAAATATTCTATTCTCCATATTATTCTCAAGTTAGCGGTTAGGTCGAAGCCACTAACACAAATCTTTGAAACATTTTTATGAAAACTATTGACCGATCGAGCGTTACTAAAATCTCCATCTTCTTTTCTCTTTTTTGGCTTATCATAATAACATCCGTACTTTCATAGGGGATACAAAGTTTTTCATGTGTCTATGGTTCCAAATATGTCATGCCTCTCAAATTTCAAATTTCATCCTTTTGTGTGTTTCTTCACAACTTCATATTTGATGAAGATTCACGCCAACCAAGTCTAGCATAACCCGAGTTGTTAGATGAGTTCCTCCTTCTCGCTCTTGAAAACCATCATGTTTATCAAGAGCACATTAAATGTGCTTACAAAACAAACATCAAAGAAAATGAAATTAATTTAGGTGACCTCATTCTCTATGAAAATCAGAATGTCACTACTCTAGAAAGGAGCCAATTCGAGAAAGTTAGCCTCTAACTCGATTGGACCATACATTATCACACATATGTATTTTTTCAGAGCCTATCGATTATCCTCCCTTGATGGTAAAAAAATTGGAACCTCTAAATGCATTGGACTTGCTACATTCTACTATTAGCATCTCTTCCAATGAGCTCTTAGTCATAATCTTGGATCATCCCTTCATCATTAGCCTCATCCATCTTATATCCGTCATTTTCCTAGATATGACCTTAAATATGTTAGGGTAAATAGTAATGTTGCCTAGTATTTATTTTTACTATAGGTAACTATGGTAAATAGGTTGATTGAATATTAATAAAATTCATCGAGATTAGCCCTTGTAGCTCGAGGATTACATTTAGTATCGAGCTAGATGAAGCTCTAGAAAGGATGGAGAAAGGTTACGAGGAGGAAGGAAAAGTTTTAAAGAAAAGAAAAGCGCATCATTGGAGAGCCGTGCTACCTCAACAAATTTCCAGATCTCCCTACAGTCCCAAAATCTTGTTTAATATCTAGGTAAACATAAAACAATTTTTTTTTCCTTGGTGCCCTCTACACCAGGAAAATTTGCTTCTGGCACTCACAAAATAAAAAAAATCCCCATTAGGGGTTTCTCAGCTAAATATAGTTGTATTTTTTCCCTGCAAAAATTTGGAGGCCTCTGCATTGCAAGATCATCATATTCCCATCAAGTTGTTTGAGAAGGATCTACACACCCCAAAAAGATTTTTAGACGCAGCTAGGTGCATTGACTCCACCGAGCCCTTTCACATTAGTGAGCCCTTCCTTTTCTTTGCATTGGGAAACATTTGAATGATTCGAGGTTATCAACATAACATTAGAGGGAGCTTCTTATATTCCATTGATTGTGAAAAGGACAAGCTTCCTACAAAGTTGTTAAGCTCTTTGATGAGTCAAAGGACTTCACCAAGTTTTATTGCTCCCCTCCACACGAGTTCATGATTGGTAGCCATTTCTCAAAATCGGGCTGATATACACATTGGAGTTGCAACTTTTTGCATCCAACTATATTTTCATTAAGAATAGAGAGGATTGAAACCAAGTTTCTCTTCTTTCATCCGAGCTAAGTCTGAGCCCCCACCAAGTGGATAGATCCTCAATGACCCGTGCTTGACAACAACCGAGTCGGATTTTTTGCATTGCCGATTGGTGTTCTAATGGATAGTTATAATCATTGAACAAAGACCTTGCGATAAATGAGCCACTCACATCGAGCCACCCGCAATCAATAAAAAATGATCAACAACAAATCGATCACACTAGCATCTCGCCATGACCCCGCAATCTTGAAAGCAAACTGCGATGTGCACAAAGAATCAACGAATAATACAAGAACGGTGGAGTTAAAACAACGTATAAGAAAACATAAAACCACAAATTGGAAAATAAAAATAAAAAGGTATGAATGTAAGGATTAGATCTAGAAAATGAGCCAAACCTTCAAGACTCCTCCATACACTGAAGTTTCCATGTGGAATCCTCCCTGCTAAATCATTTCTACAAGGTTATCCCTTTTTAATTTTCTTTAAATTTAAATTGCTCCATTTTATATGCAAAGAGCAATTGTGGTCAAGTGGTTAGTGCAAGAGATTTGGAAATGTGGAGTTTGGGGTTCAAATCACACTAAACACATCATTTTTTAAAAAAAATTGCAATTTAGTGGTGAAATTGAAAAACTGCCAAACTTAGAGGTGACTAAACAACTTAGTCATGACTAAATAGGATCCTAAACTTTTAGCGAGAAAAACCCTAATATAGGGCCAAAATTTGTATTTCACCTAATAACCCTATTTTTGATTCTAGAGAACATTCACAAAAGGGGGTACCGTAAAATTCCATTTTAAGAGCAAAATTTATGGTAATTAGCTCACAAAGCCATTTTGGGATCCACAGGCCACGGGGCCCACAAAACAAAAAACCAAATCTTTCCATTCAAATTTTCCAAAATTTTGAAAGTAATTTGTATACTTTAGTATATTGTACTAGTTTGTACGATGTCATAGTCAACCATAATCTTTGTAGCTACTCAAAAATAGGTATAATATTGTACTCAAAAATAGTAAAATTTGGTTTAAAAACACTCACGATATCCTAGATCTCATTCATAGCAATTGGTATATACAATGCCTCTCGGAAGGACTTACCAAGTAAAGTCCTTGTGACTACTACTGCACTTAATGCCTAATATAGCTGCAATGTCCTCTGGTCATCGCCCCTTTAAATTGAAGGGGACTAATAAGGTCATGGTGTAAACACTATGAGCCATCACATCCATATGTGAACGATTACGTGACATAAATCTAGGCCGAGAAATTATACGAGTATATAGCTAAGTTACACACACGTATGAGGATATTTCTTTGAGTCGGTGTTAATAAATACACAAACCCTTTTCGATCTTGACTTGGTACCATTGATCAAATTATTTCACGTATGTTAATGCCTCTTTCTCGTACCACTAGGTATATATAGAAAGGGTGAGCCTCTTCTATGTAGCACTGGGTATATCGGAAGGGCACATATATAGAAAGATTGGGTATATCAAATTGATTGTATATAGATTGGGAAACCTTATACCTAGAATGATAAGAGCCTAACCACCTGTCGGTGATTTTTGTAAAATGGGCACCAATGCCCCCATACTATTTCTTCCAGTTCACAACTACGAGAGGAAACAACTATGTTGCATGGAAGAAAAAATCAAGACACAACTTGAGTTTGAGGAGATCTGGACTGCAGAATGGTACTTTGAAAAGATCAACTACGATACAACACAACCACAATAGTTTTATAAAGCATATCAGAATACAAAACTCATCATATTGTTTTGAGTTTACGACACATGCGAACCCCACATTTGAGATGCCAAAATAGACAAAGAACTATGGGATAAGTTGAGCACAAGATATGAGGCCAAAAACAAGAATGTCATATTGAATTTGTAGAGTCGATTACATGCACTTTGAAGTTCAAGGAGAATGAGAAAATTGAAGCTTTTTTGAGAAGAGTTATAGAATTTAGGGCTTCACTTCTAGCCATGGGAGAAGTGGTCACAGACGAAGCTCTCATTCCCATTTTTTGAGAGTTCTCCTTCTTCTTGCCATGTTTTTGTAATAACACTAAACTTGTCGATATGATGATTATTTTTGACAAGCTTGTAAACCTACTATAACAAGAGAAATCCATGCATAACAAGGATGATGAAGAGGACTAGGAACTTTGTTAACATCAAAAATGGAAAGGAAAAGGAAAAGGAAAACCTAATTCCTATCAAAAGTCCCAACATCATAATCAATATCAACATCAAGGGGAAACAGATAGAAGAAGCAATGTCTAATATGTAAAACAAGAAATGAGTTGAAAGATTTTTTCTATAATACATAAAATAAAGGTTCATCAAGTAATTATAGACCTAAACACCAATAGTCTCACAAGGGACATACAAATTATAATCAAGGGAAGAAAATGGGAACTGAAAAGAAGACCCAATCAATGCAAGGATATATGTTTCACCAAGAAGAACATTCAGATTATGAAGACTTCTTGTACACTACTCGATCAAGTGAACCCTCCACGTCATCTAGTGATGCCTAGTATGTTGATTCGGGAGCCATTCACACATGACTAACCACGAGAGATTGGTTTACTTCAATGAGGACACACCCTCAAAAACCATGTTTCGTTGGGTGATGATTCTTCATATACAGTTTAGGGTATTGGGAACATTTCTCTACCCATTGGTTCACACAATTGTAGACTATCAGATGTCTTATATGTCCCTGGGTTGACTAAAAATATGCTTTCAGTCAATCAACTCCTTGATCATAACTTAAAAATTGACTTTGATAGTCATTCTAGCAAGAAAATGTGTTTAATTCAAGACAAATCACGAGGCTCAAAAATAGTTGTAAAAGCCTCCAATGTGGGATACATGTTCCAACTTGATTTTTTCCATAGAGATGATCAAGCACTTGTGGCTAAGAACTCTACCTCAGCATATTTGTGGCATCAAAGACTTGGTCATGTTAGTTTCAAGTATGTCAAGCCACTTCTCCGGTGTAATATGGTACATGGTTTACCATCTCTTCAAAAGGATAAAGACAAGTGTCCTCACTACATAGCAGAAAACAACACACGAGCTTCATTCCGGAAAAGTAATTTTGAGCTCATGGTAAGCTTGATCTAGTTCATATAAATCTTTATGGTCTGATGCAACCAAGTCATTCTAGATTTCAATACTTCATGCTTTGTGTTGATGACTATTCAAGAAAAATGTGAATTTTTTTTCTTCGCAAGAAAAGTGAAGCTTTTGAAACCTATAAGAAATTCAAAGCGGGTTGTTGAAAATGAAAATTTTCGTCACATAATAACTCTTCTCTTAGATCGAGGGTGGGAATTCACTAGTAATGAGTTCAAACACTACCTACAAGCTCATGGGATTTGTCAAAAAATTCTCCTCCGGACACACCACAAAAAAATGGTGTTGTTAAGATAAGAAATCGTATCTATCATGGAAACCATATGATGCATGATCGATGACTCGGACTTGCAAAAAATTCTTCTATGTAGAAGAAGAAAAAGATACCGGTATATTTTGTTGAGCAGAGTGCCCATAGTTTCTCTTGAGGGAGTAACACAACATGAATCATGGTCGGAGAAGAAACCATATGTTTCATGCCTTAGAGTATTCAGGTGGAAAGCATGTATGAATATACCCAAGAAGAAAACAAAGAAGTTGGACATGAAATCACATAAAATCATCTTCATTGGCAACAATGAAGAGGCTCTTGGGTACATATTGATGGATGCAAAGACCATAAAATTCTACACTAGCAAAGATGCTATGTTTTTGAGAAGAAGGAAGAAGATTCTCCTCCTCCGAGACTCCTGATGTAGATTATTTACCGGTTGTAAAAACTGAAGGAGATGTTCCCAAAGATGATGAAAGTGATGATGGGGATGATGGTGTTGATCTGATAGAACCATGACACATGGGAACGAGTTTAGCATATGCCCAGTGGTGTATTAGCACATTACAAGATGTAATAATGGATGCTCTATGGTATACATCCACCCTTGCACCACAGACTCATAGTCAAGAAAAAGATGAAGTGAGATTTGCTTTGATCAGTGCGAGTTATTGAGTCGACAAGTCCTCATAGTCTAGGAAGGCCTAGACTAAAAATCTTGGAAAGATGCCATGGACTCGAATATCGGTAAGTAATTAAAAATAATAGTTGACAACATGTCAATCTTCCACAGGGAAGAAACCCATTAGATGCGATTGATATTCAAAATGAAATACAAAGCTAATGGGATGGTGGACAAGTACAAAACAAGACTAGTAGTAAAGGGGTATTCACAAAATTAAGGCATTGACTAAGAGGATACATTTGCTCTAATAAATTAGATCAAAATGATACGGATGATATTTTCTCTAGCTACATAGTTTGTTTAGAAAGTCCATCGATGGACATAAAAAGTGCCTTCCTAAATGGATATTTACAAAAAGAATTCTATATGACTCAACCCGAGGAGTATGTTGTACTTGGTCGAAGAAAAGGTATACGACTCGGAAATCTATGTATTGCCTTAAACAAGCACCCCAGAGCATGGTACATCAAAATTAATGAGCATATCATTACACCATGGATTTTTATAAATACATACAATCCCAATATTTACCGAGAGAAATAAAGGGGGATATTGTAATTGTCATTGTCTATGTCATGATCTAGTCATAACTGATTCGGTGAGGATGTTCAATGCAATGAAGAAAGATCTTAATCCATCGTTTGAAATGACAAATCTTGGGGTAATGCACTATTGTCTTGTATGTGATGTATGACAAAAATAGAATCAAATTTTTGTTTCTCAAATGAAATATACCAAGACGACATTCGAGAAATTTAGGATGCTAGATTGCACACCGATTGCTACACCTATGGAGAAAAAATTGTGGTTATCTTGTTGAGATCCATCTCCGAGGTAAATGCCACTCTCTATCGGTAATTGATTCGAGTCTCATTTACTTGACCTACACTACACTAGATATCAGCTTTGTAGTGATCGATCTATCCAGGTTCATGTATGAACCCAAAATTTGTCGTTGGAAAGTAGTAAGGCGCATCTTGAGATATCTCAAAGGATCGGTGGATCTTGGTGTAGAATACAAGAAGAACGAAATTTTATTCTTGTCGGGATATTTGGATTCGAGATCATGTAGGAAATATTGATGAAAAATATCCACTTCAAGATTTTAATTATTTATGGGATCGGACCACTATCATGGGAAAGCAAGAAACACCACTTTGTTTCTCGTTCTTCCATATAATCCGAGTATCATTTTGCGGGATAATTTCTCTGCATGAAGCATTATGGCTATGTAGGATACTTAAAGGACTTGGAATACCATAGGACAAACCAACCACCATGTATATTGCCAATGAAGGTGTTCTCATAATTTTTCGCAATATATTTTTCATGAAAGAATGAAGCACATTGAGGTACATGTACATTTAATACGTGACCATGTCTTGAAGCACTATATACACTTTCAATTTTGTCCAATAGCTAAACAACGAGCATATATCTTCACAAAGTCACTTACATGTGAAAATTTCAAGATGTGTAGAGAGTTCCCCTCCTCATACCTTGATACGATTCAAAATCAAGGTAGGGAATTTTAGGAGTAAATAGTAATTTTTCCTAGTATCTCTTTGCTACAATAGGAAACTATGGTAAATAGGTTGATTGAATATTAATAAAATCATTAGGTTTCTACCCCTGTTTCACAGATTACAAAATATGAGTACCACAGCTCCACTTGTAGCATATTCCTTATTTATAGGTTCTCCCTTTTGGTGAGAACTCCATGATCATTACATCAATCACCCTCTCGTTTTCGTATTGGAACCATACAAATGGTGTAGGGGCATTTCTGTACATTCATTTCCCCCCTAAGTAGTCTAGATAGATATTCCTAGATCTTCCCCATGTCAAAATGAAAATCAAAAGATGCTTGATAAAAATTTGAAGTACTCAAAATAGATTTTTCCTCGAAGTAAATTTTTCACATTAAAAAGAATAAAATAAATAAATAAATAAATAGTGATCCCTCAAAGGACAGTTATCATATATGTTATATTTTACCATCTTTATTACATATGTATAAATTAGATCATACCCTCGAAGGATGGATACTATTATTATCATGGAATTGAAGGCTTCTGCATTGATCATCCTTTTATTTTATTAGTCTCGTAAGAAAGCTTCCCACATTTATCGGCTTTCTTATAGCATTGCTCTTCCCCATTTCCCAGAGCCGGGCATAAATTTAGTAAACACCAGTAATGGAAAACCCTTTTCCCATGTATAAGTTACATCTCAAATCCATTTTCAATATTGACATCGTAGATCTATGAATTTATTCCATCCATTGTATCTTTGTGATCTTTTATATAACTAATTGATGTTGGTTACATTCTAAGACATGTTTTGGTCGATTGTGCCTTGTGTTACTCGAGATCCTATCTTATTTTAACTCCAATTCAATTTGACTTATATTTTATTCATGTGTTCCTTGATATGATTTAATTTCATTTGTACTATAGGTGATCATTTTTATGTTGTTGTAGATGGATTTTAGCATGATGAAGGAAGAAACATATAGATTCATAACTAATCCATCATTCTACAATGCATGCTACCCTCGAGATCTATGAAAGAACAAATATAAATAGTAATCATGATTGAATCAATGACATGTACTACTAATTTACACATAGAATAAAACTTAGATTGAACTAATATCTTCCATATATTAATAAGTACAAAAGATCCTTACATTATTTTCAATGTATACCAATGTGCGTATGGATCGATATAGTAATTCGTCATATGCGTATATCTTTATACCCCCATACATCCATCACACATACATACACACACACCTACCATGTACCTAACATCATAAATAGATAGGGTGGGGACTTTCCCTTCACCACTTATCTATTCCGAGAAATAGGCCACATGCTATTTGTGACATACACACGCCGTTTATAGGCATAGGAACACATGCGAGTGTGTTATCTATAGACCTCTTGCTGTTAACTGAAGTGTCAATCATATTCTTAGCTCATCTCCATGAAAAATTCTTTGATCTCCTCCTCGAGATAGACAATGCATGGCACACACATCTGCATTGTTTGTGTGTTTCACACGCCATCTTCTAAAAACAGTCTCCATCCTCAAAATCGGCTAAGTCTTGAAAGATGAACTTACCCTCCACACGTGGGTCCTTGATATCCTTCTGTGCCCTTGGTCCTCGGCAGCCTTTCTATCCAACGTGAACTCCTTCGTGATCTTTGACAAGTATTCTTTGATCAACATTACCCCACACTAATCTCATTTTCATCCCGAAAATGGGTATCTCCAAAAATTGAATTAAAGAATAGAAGAATGGAAAGAATAAGAATGAAAGAATGTAGATAAATAAAGAATTTCTATGAGGTTATGACGCAACATCCTTTGTATCGAGTTTTAAGTATCAACTCTTGATACTCCTCCTTTATTTCAGCCTCAAAACCTAACATTGGTATCGAGTGCTTGTTCTTCTTTCTCTCGGGATGTCCATAGTAATGGATTCAAACTCTTCTCTCACAATCTCTCCTTTTTCATCCTGTAGAACCAACATAATGCTCGATATTGATTCCATTCTCCCTTCTAAAAGATCCATCTTCCATATAATTGAAAATCTTTCTACGTGGCCTAATGTTTCATCCTTCATTACTTTCTCGACCTCATTGTTTTCTTCTAGGGTCTTTATGTTGATAAGTGCCTCTGGAGATATGGTTATGATTAAAGCATGGTCTCGCTTTCTCGATAATTCTGTAATTCTTGAAACAACCCTTCATAAGTTGCGATCTTTTGCATCATTGATTCTTCCTCTCATTTGACATCTTACTCTAAGCTCCTTGGTGTTGGCATGTGTAGAGTTTCATCTTCAAGTACCAAGTCCACCAACTTTCCTACATAGTGTATCGCTGAAGGAAACGTCTATGGTACCTTGGAATCCAAGTTTGGCCTTGCTCGATGACATTCTACCCAATATCCTTTGTGATGATGATAAAGTCCCTCTCTTGCATTATGTGCACTATGTCTGCATACTTTGCCTTCACTCCTCACGCAGCACTATGATCGTTGCATCTTTGTCCATGTTTCTTCTAGCCACCTTGGTAGAAACCTTCACCAATGCATTGTTAACCTACTCATCTAACATGATAGTAGGCTTTATTGTCATGTGTCTAGCTTGGGGTACCTTCTTCAGTCGTCTCGAAATGCATGACTCTTTGCACACATCAAAGTTAGGCTCATCCATGTGGGTGTGCATTGACCATGATAGTTGCTTTTGAGTGCACATAGTCGTCATATCCTCATCCATTAGCTCCCATCTGAATAAATCCTTCTATGCTATCGTGCTCTAGAAGTAGGTGTGAAATTTTTTCCTACATCCTCTACATACCCCATGGTACTGGTGGAATGTGCTCTCCACTTGTTCTTCTAGGCCATTACTACTGGGACTTTAGCTTCCTAATTTGGGACTTGTGTCTCCATGTCCCGAAAATTCTTTGTAGCTATCTCCTCTGGATTTTTCTCATCCTCTTCTTTTCCCTTTGACTCCCACCTTGTTATTTTGTGTTTGCTGCAAGTGTAGGAGAATTAGGTGTGCTTTCCTCTGACTCTTCTACCTCCTCATTTAACTTCAGTTTCCTCCTTTTCATGGTTGCCTCCTTTTGTGGAGAGAGTCTGGGTGATTTGTGCACCATGGTTGGAGTAGCACCTTGGGTCCTTGTTCTCCTAAACACCCTCTTAAACCTATTCTCCCCTTGGACTACATTCAAGTCCTCATCATCCCCCTCTTGTGGCTGAGGTGGTGTAATGGCATGCTTAGCTTCACCCTTATTTGTAGGATGTCTCCTACCTCTATGCTCCAAACCACCACTATCTTTGTGCTCCTCCTCCTCCTACACTTCAATTGGCTCTGTGGGCTTAGGTGTTGAGATGTTATCCATTGTATGCTTTCCTTTTGGTGGTGTTCAAACCGTGAAATTAGCTTCCACATACTTTTTATTCTCCATCTTTGGCTTCAGCTAAAGATACACTAGTGCTACCCCCACATTTGCTACAACTAGACTTATTGGCTTAATATTCAGCACCTCTAAAAAGAAACTCTCCGTATAAGCACTTCTTCTTCCTCAATGTATGGTAGTCACAGGTCTACCTTTTATGCATTGAATAGCGATTGACATGTGTACTATAAATATATGAATAGATGCTTGGAAATTCCTTGCGGTGAATGGATAAGGCAATTTACACCAAGGGCTCCAGACTACATCTTTCATTAGGAAGCATCAATACAAAAATGATGATATACAACAAACTATTCATTTTTCCCTACCACTACTCTTGTAGGTCCTTTGGGATACGCCACTCTTCCTCGAATGTCACGCGGAGCCTGTTATAGCATTTCTCCACCCTTGGATTTACGTCGTCTATAGTGGCCCCTTTACATAGATACTTGTTGAATCTTTTAGTTGGTGACTTGTTCTCCATGCGGTATTCCCATATTTTTTTCCTTGATGTCATGGTACTCCAATCTCCATGAATACCAGTGATAGTGGAATAACCCCAAAGTTGATATTCCCTCCTGTACGCACTTCTTTGACTATTCACTCTATAATATAGACTTCAATGTTGTAGATTTCCCTTCTAACATCTTACACGCCACATGTAACCACATAGTATTTACCTCGCGACCACTACTCCCGATCATTCAACTTTCTAACAAGGTGTCTGCTACTTACTTGCACAACCGACAGTTCTTCAATTTGTCTATATCCATACCAAGTGCGAGACCCTTCATGTACCTCAACTCCTGTCTAGTCATTAAAATCACACTTTATACTGTGAGATTAATTTTTATGCCATCTCATGTGGCCTTCAAACTTGTAACTAATGAGATAAACACAGGATCGATTCTAACTTCAGATCCTGCAAAGTAGAAAAATTCCTTGTGCACACTTTGCTCATGAGCCACGTCGATACAAGGGCTCATACTTCCTAAAATATGGAATCTCATATAATTGGTACACCCCAATTCTCTTCAAAATATTCTCACCTGCATTGTCATAAACGGGCATGTCATCCGCCATGCGCTTCTTCATCCTAGATGCAGGTGTGAAAGGAATTGAGCTCCTAGTTCTCGAAGTTTTGTGATTGTATTCACTTACTTTTCTATTTTTGATGAGTGAATCCTAGTCCTGCCAATGATGAATCCTTCTAGATATTTCATTTATGAAAAATT
Source organism: Taxus wallichiana var. yunnanensis (assembly GCA_018340775.1). NCBI lineage: Eukaryota > Viridiplantae > Streptophyta > Pinopsida > Cupressales > Taxaceae > Taxus > Taxus wallichiana. Next base: position 587,749,135 of record CM031236.1, read on the forward strand.
GCTTTTCAGTGCCATCTCTTCCTCATCGACGACCACCTTCTTCTTTCCTTTTACTTTGTTGCTGCAGGATGCCTTCTTAGGTGACATTTTTTACCTTGAAAATGTCTTCTATTTGTCTCTAACACTTTACTTAATCAAACCCTAGCTCGATTCAATCGTGCCCTATGTGGAAACTTTTAACCTAACTCTTTTCTTTCTCCCTACTTCACTCAAACCCTTCACCATGGGGATGCACGAGCTTCTTCTATCACGGATCTGGTTGTCACGCTTGGTTTCAAACCCTCGCACCTTAACTTTGATCACTTAGTTGTTCACACTTGTCTCTTTCCTCAAATACTCTCGGTTACGATAAAAATGAATCAAGTATTCCATCCTTATATAATGTTTTTCAAATTTTGATGCATTTATTTCTCCTTCAACCAAATACTCCCTTATTCATTGACCTAATTAGTTCATTCTACATTGGTACATCTTTACCTAGCTATAACATCCTAGCTTGCCTTCCTACCCTATGGTCACAGATTTCTCTTAGTGTGCACCCTTGTGCACGTGAGTACCTCATCATTAGACCTTCTCTTGGTAGTTATCATAGCCTCCACTTACCTCACATTATATTTTTCTTTCATTCATCTCGATCCTTGGGCATTTTTGAAAATCAATCTTATTTTTACTTAAAGCACACCCGTAGCAGCTTATTCCTTTCATCCTTTTAATTCCCACATTTTTTTACTTGGATAAGTACAACCACCCCACACAAAGGGTATGTGAAGTCCTTTGCACATAGACATTCTTCACATAGTAATTAGCTTCATTCATGCAAGCACACTTATTACAAATAAAACACAACTAAATTGACAAAGCGTAGTAACAATGAAGGAAATACATAATTGAAAACCTAATCTAAATGGAAATACTACCTTATTACAAACACCAAGAAGAATTATTTATAGTAGGGATTTAGCCTACTATCGTTAAAGTAATCTGGTAGTTTGTTCCATCAAGTGCTTCTAACCGGAAAGCACTTGATTCAAGTATATAAGTAATGATATACGGCCTAGTAAATGTACTTTAATCTTGCTTGGATGGTGCAAGAACTTTGAGTCATAAAGAAGTACCATTTTTCCATTCTCAAACTTCTTATCCCTTATGTTTGTGTCATGCCATGCCTTATGCCTAGCCTTTTCCTACTTTTGACTCCATCATGCTATGGCTTGGCACTCATCCAGTTGAATCATCTTCTCGATACAAGTTTTTAAATCCTTTTAATCAGCTAGACATCCAACATATGCAATGTGCAAAGAAGGTAAAATAAATTCTATAGGAGAACACTTCCACACCAAACACCAATTGAAAATGGTGTGGCTTTGTTCAATCTCTTGTAAGTTGTTCTATATGCCTAAAGAACATATGATACTTTTTCATCCCAATCCTTTCATCCAAAGCATCACAATTTTTTTCAAATTAAGCTCAAAATCTATTGAAGGCCTTAGAATTTCCATTTTCTAAGGATGGTAAGGTGTAGTTTTATGGTGTGCAACCATAAACTCATCTAATAGGATCTTGATTGTCTCATTCGAAAGTGTGTACCCCTATCCCTTGTCAAGCTTATGGGACATCCATATGTTATAAGAACATTCTCCCATTAAACCTAGCTATTGTAGCTATTGTATAGTCCTTCATAGATACATCTTCTACCCACCGTGTGAGATAGTCTGCGGCATGTACGGATATAACATGATCTAGTCCTGTGCGTGGCTGGCAAGAAATAGGTCCTACAAAGCCAATGGCCCATTTCTCGAATGGTTTGACACTATTAATTGGTCTCAAAGGCATATCATCTCTTTTCCTGGTTTTCCTAGGCACTAAAAATGATCACATGCCTTACATATTCTTTACAGATCCTTATACAATGTCTCCCACCATAATCTAGCAAGTAGGATCTTCCAGAAGTCGCATCACCTATCTAATGGCCACCCTCAATAGAAACATGTGCTTCTTCCATGATATTCTTAGGCTCATGCTCTAATACACAACGGCATAATACTTCATCTCTACCTAGCTTGTAAAGGTCACCAATGATTAACATGAATGGTGTCACACATATAGCAAGCTACTTCTTTTCTAATGCTTTCATTCCTTCTAGTGCCATACTTGTGCATAGAAAGACAATAATGTCTTCTAATTCCATGGGCACGTGTTGTAACCTATATAAATGTGCATCTAACATGTTTTCCTTAATTTTAACTAGGCACCCTCTCTTGAATTGATTCTAGATAAATGGTCTCGGTCCAGTCCCGAATTACTTTTCCTTAGCTTAACCACAATCGTGAAGTCAAACTCTTGAAATAGAGCACCCATCTCGCATATGCGCCCGTAAGATGGGATTGTTTACAAGTACTTCAATGCCATGTGATCTATATATAACACAAATGGTGTTTCTAATAATTATCAAAACTTGTGCAATGCATAGATCATTGACAAAGCTTTGTGCTCGTAGTTGTATAATTTTGTTCAGAGGAGTCACTTCTACTAGCAAAACAAATTGGATGATCTATAATAAATTTTCCAAGTTGAGCCAACATACGGTGCAATGGCCATGCCGAAGCATCCACATCCACATAAAATGGCTTATCCCATGAGGAAAGTGCAGAATAGTCGTGGTAGTAAGTTTATATTTTAATATCTCAAATGCGCATTGTTGCGGTTCTCCCCAATAAAGGTACCTTTTCCTTCATAACTCTTCCAAGGGTGTAACAATTATTGGCATACCCTTTGATGAATTTTCTATAATATCTGTATGACCTAAACATCCGCGTACCACACTTTGATTAGTAGGCACTTGGGCCTAAAATGACCGCAACCTTGGGCCGGATCAACCAATAAACCTTACTTGACGGTTATATGTCCTAACATTATCCCAAATGGCGTAGAAAATATGAATTTCTTGATTGTAAAAAGATACTCAATTGTCAGCATCGTTCAAAAATTAAGTGTAGATTATCACAATGATCTTTCAAGCCCATATACTACCCAATAATCTAGGTAGACTGTAAGAATTTTCGAATAAAATATTTGAATTCCTAAAAACTATTCATGAGAATACGAGAAAATCATTTTTCAATCCAAAAGGCATCACAAGATAGGAAAAACTACCCCATTCAGTAGTAAATGTTGTCTTTTCTTGATCCTCCTAAGGAATCCCAACTTTGATGATACCTAGAAAACCCATCTGTGAAGGAACATATTTCGCGCCCCGTAACTCCTAGTATTTTCTCGGTGAATGGCGTAGGAGTGGATCTGTGTGCATGCAAAATTCATCTCCCTTTAGTCCACACATATTCTAATTCTTCTATCCTTCTTGATTTGATCACCATTGGGCTAACCCATTCGAATTATCAATGGGTTTGATGATTCCAGATTTCAACATTTTATCAATTTCTTCTTTTACCTTTTCACAAAAATTAGGATTCATTCTGTAAGGTCTCTTTCTAACTGGCCATGCACCACCCTTAATTTTTATCCTCATTTCCCCAAGTCATTCATGCATGCCTTTAAGCTCATGATACCCTCGAGGGAATAAGTCCTTATAATCCCTAAGTAACTCAATGATATTTGATACCTCTAAGTCTCGATGAGTACTATCCAATTATGGCCTCCTTATGCTCATCCTATAAACCTATATTCACCTTCTTTCTCTTCATGGGTTCATTGTAGGCATGTGTATCCTTATGTGCATTATCCAAGAACTCAAGCACCCCTTGTGAATGTTCACTATCCAGGTTCTCAACTTCCTCATCATCCACAATGTAAACCATCTTTCCTTTCTCTTTCTCAAGGTAATCTCGTTCAAGTAGTATGGATTCCATTTCTTCTTCCTTTTCAAAACATACTTTGGATTCTGCATCACCAAATAATTCCTGAATATGCTCTTCTACTTTTGCACAAACTCCCATAGTTAAGTGCTTGACAAATTTTAATGCCTCTTTTACAGGAGGTTTAGTCGAGAATTAGTGAAATGTCCGGATCATTCTTACACTCAATTCTTAAGTTTCCATTCTCTTGATGTAGTTTTGAATATACATACAAGGCATGTGTGCATCCTTGTAGTGTAGAATACAATCTATGCACCCAGAGTGAAGGTGGTAATGCTTCCTGTCCTACTATCTAGAGTCTCTCACACTGTTGAATGTGATGCTGAATAGGTTGATCACCATGATAAGTGTAGATTTACATAAGTGCATTATTCCTTATAAACCTAGTAGACAAAGTAACTCCAATCTCTTCCTCGGTTTATAATATTATCTCCGTGGACTACCCACTAGCACGTTGATGTCTCACGTAAGGTATATACTAACATATGTCTTCTCCGAATTTGAACTATCCACTATGTTTCCATGGCCTTCAAAAATATAGGAAGATCTTTTGTCCTGTGTACCAAGGTACTATGTTGTTTATCTATCGAATCAAACAAAGTCCATTTTTTAGCACAACCATGCTTTACACCTCGTTCCTAGTAATTCATATGTAACACATGAGCCCAATTGTTGCAAAAATACTTGTAGTTTCGCTAATAGAATGAGAATCCTCCCATTATAGGATACATTCTTTTGATGGCTCATTGACCTCGGGGTCTTGAATGAGTGCGTACATAAATTTTGTTTAAGTCCTCCTCACTTTGAGGTTCAAAATATGGTGTAGACATCCCATCTAATAAAGGTATCACAACCCTTTCCTCAATTTTTTTCAAATTTAATATACCTCTTATTGAATCTCAAGTCAGATTACTATTCGTATAACATCAAGGGTGTCTACAAGCGGTCTTTGGAAAAAATTTTCTACTTCGCAAGTGCTAAGACCTCAAATGCCTAGTGAACTTGGCCCTTGTATAGTTATAGATGCATCATTAAAAATTCCTATGGAGTGGCCTTAGTCTCGTTTGCCATAGATAACACATTTGATTATGGCTGCAATGGAGCCTCCCCATTTGTACCCATGCATCTAATGTAAGCACATTACTACGCACTTGTATCAATCAATATGATTCTCAATAGCCACCTATCTACAATAGCATTCAAAGTAATTTATTTTTCATAGTCAATGCTATAAGGGGGACGATTTGCATGCAAAATTTTCATCAATATCGGGACTTGCATGCAAAGTGTTCCCTTTTAACCAACTTCCTAATAGTGGAATAATGTTCTCTTGGCGCAACATCTTGCACACCTCTCACAGATCATTGATATTAGTTTGGAATATCTCTGATGATTTCTTCTACTCCTTTAGGTACTATATCTCACACTGAAGATTCCTTAGCACTTCCATGTTATCCTGGTAAACTTCCTTCCATGAATAGGATCTAGGTACCTTCATGCAAAAAAACTCCTCCTTGGTTATCATAGGCTTCTAGTGCGATGCCTCTCTTACGTTTGCCGCTTCAGCCCTTGTAGTAATATTAAGTTTCAATGCCTCAGTCCTTCTGCTACCTTGGGAATCCATTGATCTTTTATTGTGTGCCGGATTCTAGCCATCCCGTGCCTTTGTTTTCTTTCTTATGCTGCTCACATAGATGTTTATATAAGTCTGGTCACTCTTCATAGCTATGGTTCTTCCCACGAAATAACATGCAATATTATGAGGACATTCATGCCTATAGTGGTCGGAGATCCGCACGTATAACATGTTCCACGAGGGAACTCAACTCTTCCTCCACCATAGCCTCATCCTCCATATCCACCATGATATCCATGTCCCCTTCCATAGCCTCCTTAAAAATGAACCTCATTCTATCATAGCGCATTTGATTATGATCCTAATATTGGTACTCATTCTTACCCTTAGGTTTATCGGTTATACTTGTCTGTTGTACCCCAATGTCTATAACATCCTGGATCTAACCAATCAATCGACAAATCCTCGGTATCATGGGTCGTGGAACTACAAATATTTCAAAAGCAAGATACATTCTTCCTTATCACATGCTACAACAAGGGATAGTGATTAGCATCATGATTCAAATGGTAGATCTCACGGTTCAAAAGTAATGAGTGTATATATTTGTGAGGGAAACTATTCTTGGTGTGACCTTCCACTTTAGAATCTCGTACCAAATTCTGAGCGCATTTCATGGGCTGAATTTATTGATAGCTTTTGTAACTGCTTTGCCATAGCTGAAATCAGTGACTTTAGGAATGGACTAACACCCATGTCAATGCTCCAAATTGCCTCATCACGTAAACCTACTTCCCAGGTGCTTTTCGCAGATCGAGTGTATGTCTTATGTGATAACGTGCTTCTAAAACATGTAATAAATCCTCTAACAAACCATTGTGCATGTTGGCTAGCTTTGAATATCATAAGATAGCTTAGATAGAAGTGTCTTAAAATGAGCATCATACTCATGTATGCTCTTAGTACCTTACTTGATATCCTTGAGTGCACTTATACTCTTCCCGCTCAAGCTCAGGGGATATGGAATTTTTTCAAGAAAGCATCCCTTAATGTTGCATAATCCATGCGAATTTGATCGTGGTCAAACTTCCTATACTAGATGTGTGCATGCCCCTGTAATGTACTATCAAATTGACTTGCCTTACGCTCAACATCCATGATCCATTTAGCACGCCATACTATTTCACACATATGCACATGTTTAGAACCATCCTCTATACCTCTGTATTCTAGGAGATGAAGAGACATCTCCATATAGATATTTTATGGTTTTTACAGGTCCTTGACCACCCGATCCAGAACCTCCTATGTTCCTCCGCCTCCGGTAACCACTAGATCCACTAGAACTAGAACCAGGTTATACCTCTTCATCCTCCACCTATAATTGGAACAGGGACTTGTAGATGTACTCCTCTGCTCTCCGAAAGTAGTACTATACTGAACCCCTACATTCTATGAGGTAGTTCCACTTCTAGACATAACTCCACCATTCTACGTGCTCACATTTTGTAAGGATGATGTGCTTAAGAATGTTCCTCCAAATAAAATTGAATTCGTCTATCCTGCCATTGATGTACTACATCCTTGACTTACTCCTTCTCTCGTACTTCCCAAGTTAGCTTGTTGGTTACTTATCATACTAGATACCGAAAACCAAGCACAAGGGTCAGTCACTGGATGGATTAAGATGCGCACTCCGCGTCCAGGTAGTCACTACTAGCGCACTTCTATGTGAGGCCGGGGGAATATCTATCATGCTTTCCAAGATGTGGGAGTTCTTGATGCTCTGGCTCCATGTCTTCTACGTGACCTGTAAATCCTTCATGAGCCATCTCTCTCCTCAATGCCATACTTTCTACAATGGAACGCTTCTTCACTATCTCCCCCCTTTCACGCATCATTATACTTCACCGCCTTTCCTCTCTTTTCCTCTCTACCGTTAGGTCCACCATCTTTCACCAAACATGTTCCTGCTCTCGTGCATGGTGAAGTTTAGTTAGCCATCAGTTTACTCTCTAGGTTCAAAGTTACCATCAAGATATTGATCGCCAGGCGATAATACCTTGCAAATGTGCTCCTCTTGGATATCACGAACACTATAATTTAACTACCTCCGGAAAGAGTATATAGAAATTGAATATTCCGTAATATAATTGTTTAGAACACCATGAAACCACGTATCCACAACATGAGTACAAATCAAATCAGCATTAGAAAGGGCCATAAATTCTTCTTGTGTCCGTAAAACTACATGATACCTCCAATTCTACTTAGATGCATAAGCGGTAAAGCCACTCGTATAGTTCTAGTATAAAAATAGTGAATAATCTCTCATATAAGTTGTCATATAGATTCTTCTCTACCCAAGTGTGTGCGTTAAACTTAGATCCACTTTTGAATCGCCATACATATTCTTCTTCCATATTGTGTATCCATTCCTCAATACTTGCGACAATTAACTAGTATATCTTAATTGCGAACCAACATGAAAACAATTTAGAAATAGGTCCCAGGAAAGCAGAACCAATGATGTAACCTAGAAATTACCAGATAACACCCTAGTTACGCCTGGCACATCACTCATCCTTGACTGAGTGCTCACCCGAAGTGCGCAAAGGTACCAGGTCCCTCTTTAGGGTTGTTGTAGCAGGATGTTAGCATGATGAAGGAAGAAACATATAGATTCATAACTAATCCATCATTCTACAATGCATGCTACCCTCAGATCTATGAAAGAACAAGTTTAAACAGTAATCATGATTGAATCAATAACATGCACTACTCAATTACACACAAAATGACACTTAGATTTAGCCAATATCTTCCATCTATTAATAAATACGAAGCTCCTTACAATATTTTCAATCTATACCAATGCACATATGGATCTGATATAGTAATTCAGTCATATGCGTATATCTCTATACCCCCATACATCCATCACACATACATACACACACACCTACTATGTACCTAACATCATATATATAGGGTGGGGACTTTCCCTTCACCACTTATCTATTCCAAAAATAGGCCTCTCATGCTATTGATAGCCACATGACATTTATAGGCATAACCACACACATGCAAGTGTGTTATCTATAGACCTCTTGCATTAAGCTGAAGTGTCAATCCTATTCTTAGATTGTTTCCATACAAAATTATTCGATCCGATCCTCCAAAGATATACAATGCATGGCGCGCACATCTTCACGCATCATTGAGTGCGTTTCGCACACCATCTTCTAAAAATAGGTCTCCATGGTCAAAATCGGCTAAGTCCTAAAAGCTGAAATTGCCTTCCACATGCGGGTCCTTCCTATCCTTTCGTGCCCTCGGTCCTGGCCTTCTATCCCGAGTAGACTCCTTGTGTGACCTTTGACAAGTATTCTTTTATAAACACTATTTATGCTAAATAAATCATTTTTACTTACACTAGTCGATAATCACATTTATTTATACTTTTCCATCCAGATTACATTTTATCTAGTCATCACATTACCATGATAAAATTTAACAAAAAAATGTAATCCTAATCCTTATTAACCATACAAAAAAATTCAGATCAACAATAATCCATGTATATACAAATCCAAAGTAGCACAACATCATAATCTAGCAATCAAAGTAAAAGTAAATCATTTCATTTTATACATTCCCATCATCATCAAATATAATTAAAACATGAAACCAATCCTAATCATCGTCACATATTCATATCATCATCATCATCATCATAAATTACATAATCAACATTATAAAGTACACATATCAAATCGTTACAAAATTGTATCATATATATATCAAAAATAGTACATCATGAACCTCTAACGCAGGCTCTCTCGAAGCGAGATATTAGTGAAATAAGAAAATTCAATGTCGAAATCCTAATATATATTCCCACGGGGAGACGGATCCCTCCTCTACCTTTCACCTCCTCTCCTTTAACCTAGACCTCTCCTAGAAGCGGTTGAGCCACATTTGTTATTATCTTCTACAACCCAAGCACAATCGGCCACTATGTTTTACAAATTCTCCTAGTATTAGAGTGTCTTTGGAAGCTTCTCCATCAAAATCCCCTCATAATTCTTAGCCTTTACAGCTAAGGATTTATATGTATCAATTTAGATCATATAAGGAGGTGTCATCTACCCTTCTCCCTATGGGCTCAGTTTGTCCTCCACCTGCAACCTCGATAGCAAGTATAGTAGAAAGATTTCCAAAATTGACCCTATAATCCTCCCTCTACTAATGGTATCAATCCCTATCTTGTATAATTGTGTCCCTCTCCTAGACCACAATGTATCTCTCTCACCAGAGTCTCTCCAAATCCTCAATCTCTACCTCCCGAGAGATTCCTCTACATCTCCCCAAATCTCCATCTCCTCCTTGCGTCCCTCAACAACCACCCTAGCTTCCTATATAGTTGTCATCTAATCATAAAAATTTTCTTTCACACCTTATTTTTCATATTCATCCCATGGTGTATCCTCCTGCTCTAATGAATCTACCATTAATGGGCTCAACAACTCCTCACAAACCTCTTCCCGCCTATACAAAATAGGAGCATATGATATAGTCTAGATGACCCCAAAATGTCATCATACTCAATCAAACTAAACAACCTTGATCATCTCAAGTCGTCTCCCACTGAACCCACTATGTCTACCTCATCCTATAATTATTTGTACCTACTCTTTCGACGACGGAAATCCCTATACGAGTGATATCTAATCTAATCAGTCTTTAACTCCAAAATAACTTGACATACCAATCCACTCCTTTATCCCCTATCTCTAAAGGTATGGTTGGCCCTCCATCTCAAAAACTCAACCTTTAACTCTATGCAATCCCAGGTGACCCATGGAAGCCACCGATGGCTGAATACCAACAAGATGCTTGTAGTTCTAGTAGTAAAGCAAGAAACCCATGTCTAACTCTGACCTCCTTCCTTCCTTGTACATCAATAGGGCATTGTATACCTGAGATAACAAAGTAGTTATGAAATAAAATACTTTACGGTGATCCACTGTATCCACAACCACACTAGCTAGTGCCGATGGAAACCAAACTCTTCCTAAGTAAGGAAATGTATAACAAGACAATTCCATCACAACCAAATAGATTAAATGGCTCCATGGTATTCCTTTCAGGTATCTCAAATCATAAAACATTCCCTAAAGAGAATCTAATACGGAGCGCATTAGATCCAAATAGTCATGTTAAAACTATAACTCTACTATCGTGATGGGAACTATCTCGCTCCTCTATATAGGAAATATCAATATCCTGTACACTTCCTCAAAGGTGATGTTTATCTCCCCTAACTTGAATGATAAGGTACCTTCTGTTGGTCCCATCTCTCTGCCAAAGTGATCATCGATCTTTGAATCTCTTGGGATCCACTAATAATGTTTCAATCCCCTAACCCCACTTTATCCATGTCATCCCACTCAATTTCCTATCACTTATCCTCTAATCTAATCATATAGAATATGAACTTTTCTCGCAAATAGAGGGTCTCTCTAGCCTACAACCAAAAAAACATGTAAACATCAGTTCCTTAATCTAAAATTCAATCAAAATCCATTAAATTTCATCATAAATCCAATTTAATCCTAACTAATTCCAATAAAACCCTAGTCAAGACCTACCAAAGTCAAGTTGATACATTTTGAGGTCGATCACCGCACCACGGCTCAATTGATGTAAACTCACCAGGTCGTGAGTCGTAACCAAGTTTCCTGAGCCTCATCTAATTTTTCTAAAAAATCCAAAATAAATAGTAAAAACAATAAACTAATAAAATAAATAATTAATAAAATTCAAAATTAAACTAAAAAAAGCCCGTTTTTGTTACTCACCATCCTTCGTACCTTCCCGCATTTCCTTACAAATAGATTATATTCTCGCAACACCTAGAGATCCCTCAAAAAATTATTTTCCAGCTTCTTTTCTTGAAGATCTCCCATTACATCCTTTTGACCTCACCCTTACCTAATTCTACTATATTGACATCCACTCAACCGGCCGTCATTAACTACGGTCCTACTTTCAAATAAATCCTTCCTTGCCATTGTTCCCTTCCTTGGTATTTTATGCCTTTGAAAACATTATGCATGTCCTCTTCCAATATCCAAAGACCTCTCGCTACCTTCTCGCTTCAACTCGGGTTCTCGCAAGCCCGTATACTCATTCTACATTCCAAATATTCTCTCCTAGGTCATCATCGACCTACCTCTTCATAGTATGGGTCATCGTCGACCCAAACCAGTATTATTTTACTAACAGTTATTTCAATCAAATCAGCTCTTAGATTAGGTATTAATTATTCACAAATTCAATTGTACTTTTGTTTTTGAATGTTATCTATTATTTCATCCTTTATTTCACTTCATCTTTAAAATGGGGATTGACATTTTCCAAGGAAATTAATGCTTATTAGATCCAATTTTCTAGAGACCCCTACATATACCATCTAGTCAATCTCCATTTTAATTTAGCTTATTTACAATTCATTAGCTACAACAAGGATCAACTACTTTGTTCCCATTTATCCATCACATTGCTTTAGAGGTACCATAAACCCTTCATTTTATGAGTTGCGCTAGTTGCTTTCATGAGTCGTTATTTTATTTGATTAGGAACGAAGAAAATTGTCTAACATTTGGATCTTTATTAGACTCTACCATCCATTTATAGCTCCTAGTAACATGATTGAGAATTTTGAATTCATTTCTACACCTTGACTACACATTCTTCTAAATGCGATATAAGAGAGAATTAAAGCTAGATTTTAAAAATAATCCACACACCATATTCAAGTTATTACACTTTCTATTGTTATATTTCTTGAGCTCTATCAGATCTACAACTTTCACATTGGATCTTCCAAAACTAGTTTGTACCTATAACATAGTCTAAAAACTATCCTTATGCTCTAATACAATTAGACCTACAGCTAGGGACATGGTTTTTCATAATCGTTAAAATATCTTTAACATGGAAAACCAGCAAATACTCTTTCCTAGAAAATTTCATGATCATACCTTCAACAATTCTCCTATCACTCAAATCATAAATAGCGCACAAATACCTAGAACTATCTCAAAAAAATGAATATAAATTTTCAAGTTCAACACCTTTTGACATCCAAACTTTTTATGTTGATTTTTATCCAAATTCCTAAAAAAATGAATGGCTTATTTTAAGAAATGTTTATAATTTATGACAACTTCTAAGAGTATGGGATGTTCAAATCATCATTCGTAAGAACCCAATACTGAAAAATTTACTCTACAACCTAAAATTTACTTTCTACCTTTGAAATTTCATACACACCATCAAGAATCATACCTCTACCATCTCCCATGATTATTGATGAGGCCACATATTGCATGTTTTGGCCCCATCTAAGTCCTTTTCTCGAAGCCTCCTACACATACAATTTTGAGTCTTTGATCTCCTCTTGATGGTTGATATGAGATAAAGTTATGATTTTGCATATATTTAATTTTGTATGTTCATTAAGATCCAATATACTTATTTAATGTGGTGAATCTTGTCTTTTGTACAAACTGATATGTCCATGTCTCCATGAAAAAAATTACAAGATGCCATAAGCTTTTGAAGTAGTAGGCCCTAGCCCGTAGCACTCTAGTTGTGCTCCTAAAGTAGCCCATAGCCACTGGCTGGGCAATGATAAAGAGAATCATGACATCCAACAACAATGAGGCATCATGAAGTATATGGAAATGAGCATATGAAGCTAGAAAACGAGTTAACCAAGTGGAAGCATTGTTTGGACAAGTCTGAGAAGTCTTTGGGTGATTTATCTTACCCGTAGCAAGCTCCAGACCTACTCGTAGCATCTTCAAGAACTACCTACAAGCAACAAAGTAGTATGCACCTCCAGCTGCCCATAGCCAAAGAGAACTTATCCAGCTCACACCAAAGTATAAGAAAAAAAGTACTAGCTGTCCTAATGCATCATATGTAATGTTATGGTTACTTTGTTAAGTAGTTTTGTAATCAGTTCTTATCATGTAAATAAGACAAGAATTAGCTATCTCCACTCAAAAAATATGAAATAGAAAAACTATAATCTATTTGAGTGGTTTTTGATCATATTCCTAGAATAGAATAAGTTAGTGATCTGTCTATATATATACAGAGATAGAAATGTAATAGATAGGGAGTAATAGATTAAGGAATGAAGTGATAGCTATATGAGAGAAGCATAATTGTGAATGTGTGAAGACAGAATATATTAATGTGAGTTTGTGCTCTTAAGTTCATTGTAATCTCTTTGTTGTAGCAATCTTTAATTGCTACAGCTTAATAGATGAATCATTTATCTTCTTAAGAAGTTCTATGAGTTTCTAGGGTAGGATCAAAACTCACTTCTGCACGAGGAAGGGCCCCCTTGGAAGGAATTGTAGGGAAGATCCTATTCCTCCATTTCCTATTTATGTTGTGTGGATTGATTATCAGTTATTCATTTCATTTCTAAAAGCTAATGAGTGCATAGTGTGTTGAGTTTTAGATCTGCAGATCAGCAACATCCATAGTTTACTTTCCAATTTGCACAAGCATTACTTTATACTCTTTGATGATTCTAGCCTATAAAGACCTCACTCCAAAGTACTGTAGCATATATTTTGTAGGCCCTTTGAAAATATTATGCCCTTGGGTTGACATTTAATGAACAACAGAGTATGAGACCTAATATCATTGGTTGATTATTCTGCACATCATTTTGGTGCTGTTGCTAGGAAGGTGTCCAGACAATACCATAGAAGTGATTCAATTTCCCGCTTTCAGTCAATTCACGCTTTCATTTCCCACTTTCTAGAATAACCATTCATGCTTTCTAGAATAACTCATCTCTATTTTTAGATCATATTTCCTTCCTATTATTTCAAAAGCTTTATAAGAGCTTAATGCCTACTTTCTAGGGTAAATTTTTCATTACCGTATTGCTCAATTTCTACAAATAGAATTAAAACCAACTCCCTCATATATATATATTTTTAAATAGAAAATACGAAAAAGGAAAATATACAGAAAAAGCAAGAGAGAGAGCTGGAAAATTTATGCATAGAGAATGAGACTCGTTTGGAAGATTTTTTCCAAAGCAAAAATGAATTGCTATAGCAGAGGAAGTACTTATCTCCCAAGATAAAGAGTATACTTCCACACAAATAAGAAGAATGGCAGAGGAGCTGCAACGTATTCAAGAAGAAGAACAAGAAGCAGAGAAGACCTTGGTCGTGCTAGTGAAAGAAAGAAAAGAGGAGGATTTGAACGAATCCCATACTCCATGAGGAGAAAGAACACTAGAATACCTACTCAATTCAACAAGTTCTGTTACAACTACTTCCACCCACCGTACAACACCTCAAGTATCTATACATTATCGTACCAAGGGGGAGGTTGATCAGGAATTTGAGGACATTATTCTAAAATCTCTTGGGATCTGTATAACAAGGAAATACGCCATGGATCGAGCATCAAGAAATGAAGTCAAGGTAGAGAAAATAATTACCCAATTTTGAATTCCCAATTGTAGAAACCACATAAGATACTCCTATGAATAATATTCCACCCTCATCCCTCCCACACTTTAGGGGGACATCCAATGAGGATCTAGATACATTCCTATTTGAGTATGATGTGTTATGCCAAAGCTACGACTCTGAATGGATGAACAAAGCTCAAGATCTTTCCAGCTACCCTGAAGGATGCAACACTAAGATGGTTCATGGGACTAGGGGGAACACAATCAGTAGTTGGGATGAGATGAAGAAAAATTTTCTGACCAAATATCAGGAATATGGCAAAGGCAGAAACTTCAGAAGAAATGATATATTCCGCATGACTCAAGATGAGGATGAATCTTTGGAAGACTACACGAAGAGGTTCACCTTCACTCTACAGAAGCATAAGCAAACTAATCTCATCTCGTAAACTCTCAAGCTAGTATTTATGAAAGGAATCTGAGATGACTTCTTGGAAGCCTTAGAACTCATGAGTTGAGGAGATGCAACAACTAGGGAAGAATTATTCAAGATCAACGTTGGGTAAACTTTGGAATAAAAAAATGTTGTTAGCATCAGCCAATGGGATCTCTAAAGCTGATGTAAGTAATCTACTACGGGACATGAAGATGGATATAATCAGCCACATGGCCACATAACTAGATACGCTGCACACCACAAAAATAGCAAGCAATGGACCAAGCCCTTATGGTCTACTACCCAAATTGTCAGAAGAAGCAAGCTGATTGCAAGTGTCAAGTTATAAAGACAAAGGTAGCAAACATTACATCTAAAGAACTAGATTCTGTAGCACTACATGCCATAGGAGGAAATGAAGACCAAGTGTTCTACATGGCACAAAGGAAACCTTGGTAGCCAAGGAAAAACTATCCAGGTATGGGATTGAATTCACCATTTTCAAAATCATCATTTTTCAATCAAAATGCAAATAACATGCCCAGATGAGTAATCCCTAGATGTCCCCAGCCCATCCCAACCCATATTTTCCTATGCAAAAACCATATAATCCCAATCAATGGCAGCGTAGATCGTACTCCACCCCCGTAAAATCAACCATGGCAGCCCCTACACAATCAATGGAAAACCACCAACTCAAGGTCCACAAATCTTGCTAACCCATGGCAGAACCATAGAGAGGGTAAGCAGCCTTGGGGAAAACAGCAAGGTGGGTTCCCTCAACAACAACATCCTACAATAATGTTCAACATGCAACTAGAAAGACCGACTCAAATATCTCGCTCAACTCGTGCAAATCCTCGCCTATAAGTTGGCTCAACCAACATGTACTGCTGAAATAACATAGTACTCGCTTATATAGTGGACATCAATGAAGTACATATTTGTTTAGGAATAACTCTACCACCTCCAAGTCTCCCCATAATGAAAATCCCTACAATATCCACTCCACAGCCTACACCAAAACCATAGGAAGATCCCCGAACCACCAATAAAGAGAATCCAAACAATATCACCACCCTTCTAAGAACGCTCCGAACCTTTCGATGCACTCCCTTGCTGAACCTAAGTTTGATATCCTAGGCAATCAAGAATGTTTGTGTAAAGATTCCTTTGTTTCACGCCATTAAAGATGTCCCCATTTATTCCAAGGCAGTTAGAGATTTGTGCCTTTGGAAACCTGGAAGGAAGAAGAAGGATCCTAACAAACCCATGTCATTGACAATTAGCGTAGAAATCATGATGGGAAGAATGTTACCACAGAAATATACAAACCCAAGCTATCCAGTTTTCACTGTTCGATCAATGGACAACAAGTCCATAATACCTTGATCAATTGGGAGCTACCATTAATGTTATAACAATAGAATACAGAGCACAAAACATCCCCAAAGAGAGCCCGAGGTAATACACTTTGACCTCATTTCTGAAAATATCTATTCAAATGGCCCTAAGGATGACCTATATACATTCTTAAGATAATTTACTTGAAGATTATAATGTTTTTCAAAGGCTAGTACAAATATTTAAAGGGCATGTTGAAACAAGGCGTAAACATGACACATTGGTGGAGAAAGTGGAAAACAATAAGCAAAAATAGAGGGACTCAAGATGAAAGTAGAAAATATGTATGATCTTTCTAACAGATTTTAGAATGCGGACACTCCACCATCGAGATATGCTCTATATCTGCAGGAGAAATGGTTGCATTTTAGATATGAGAAAGTATATAATAACTTTCCCTAAGTCAGTGGATGACCCCAAAACATTCTTTAACATGTATAGAGAATTTGATCCTAACACTCATGCACAATTGAGTGAGTTTTATATCCAAAATTTGATGTTCCTTCTAATGTAAAGTGGAATCCTAACATGTACTCGTGTGACATACTTCTAGATGCCTTCACATCCTACCCTCGAAAATGAGAAGAGAAGAAAAGAAGAGGTAGATGAGTATCTGAAATGGAAAAATAGTCCACCTTAATGATAATGGGAGAAATTGGTTACCTAGAGGACATCAGAATAATGGGAAAAGTTTTTATCAAAGGATAGATTGGCTACATGGGTTAGGCAAAGGCGGATAGCTGTCCAGAACCGATATTTGATATTCCTAGAAAAAGAAGGTAAAATAGCTTATGTATCCTAATCAAGATGGGATGAGTTGCCCACTATATTGAGAAATAAAGAGCCAAACTCATCTCGCAAATTTTTAAGAAATTAAAATGGGTTCATGATTACATAGAACTAGTAAGAATGAAAAAGGAAGGATGGTTAGGATTGAGGTTTCATCCTCCCATCTTCTGGTATCCCATTCTAGATTGGAGGGAAATAGTACCTTTGGATAAAGAAAAAGAAGCATCCTTATGGCATGAACTTGGGATAAGGGGAGGTCTCTATGGATATGGCCAGGTAGGTAATCAGGACCCCTATTACTACGTAAAATATTGTGCCCTCAAGATGAGCCACTTGCTTGTGGATGAGAAAGAAGCTGAGTTAGGGGGTGTGATGAGGCCACATATTGGCATGTTTTGGCCCCATCTAAATCCTTTTTGAAGCCTCTTACACATATAGTTTTGAGACTTTTATCTCCTCTTAATGGTTGATATGAGATGAAGTTATGATTTTGCATATATTTAGTTTTGTATGTTCATTAAGATCTAATATACTTATTTACTATTGTGAATCTTATCTATTATGAAAACTGATGTTTATGATGTCTCCATGAACAAATTACAAGATTCCATAATCTTTTAAGTAAGTAGGCCCTAAATTCTCAGTAGCACTCTGGTTTTGTTTCTACAACACCCGTAGCAGAACTAGCCGGGCAATGATAAAAGAGAATCATGACATCCAACAATAATGAGGCATCATGAAGTATATGGAGCTAAGCATATCAAGGTGGAAAATGAGTTAACCAAGTGGCAACATTGTTTGACAAGTCTCGAGAAGTCTTTCGATGATTTATCTTACCCATAGCAAGTTTCAGCACCGCATGTAGCATCTTCCGCAGCTACCGCAGAACCGAGCACTATGCACCTCTAGCTGCCCACAAAGCAAAGAGAAATTATCTAGCTCACACCATAATATAAGACATAATTCTTAACGCATCATATGTAATGTTATGGTTACTTTGTTAAGTAGTTTTGTAATCAATTCTTATCATGTAAATAAGACAAGAATTAGTTGTCTCCACTCAACAAATATGAAATAGAACAACTATAATCTATTTGAGTGGTTTTTGATCATATTCCTAGAATAGAATAAGTTAGTGATCCGTCTATATATATATATATATGTATATATATATATATATATATATATGTATATATATATATATATGTATATATATATATATATGTATATATATATATATGTATATATATAGACATATATTCGAGATAGAAATGTAATGGATAGAGAGTAATATATTAAGGAATGAAGTGATAGCTTTATGAGAGTCGCGAGAATGTGAATGTGTGAAGACATAACATATTAATGTGAGTTTTTATCTTAAGTTCATTGTAATCTCTTTGTTGTAGCAATCTTTAATTTCTATAGCTTAATAGATGAACCATTTATCTTCTTAAGCAGTTATGTGAGTTTCTAGGGTAGGATCGGAACTCACTTCTGTATGAGGAATGGCCCCCTCGGAAGGAATTACAAGGAAGATCGTATTCCTTTATTTCCTATTTATGTTGTGTGGATTGATTATCAGTTATTCATTTCATTTCTAAAAGCTAATGAGTTCATAGTGTGTTGAGTTTTAGATCTACATATCAGCAACATCCATAGTTTACTTTCCAATTTGCATAAGCATTACTTTATACTCTTTGATGATTCTAGCCTACAAAGACCTCACTCCACAAAGATCAGTAGCATATATTTTATACACCCTTTGAAAACTTATGTCCCCGGGTTGACATTTAATGAAAAACAGAGTATGAGACCTAATATCATTGGTTGATTATTCGCTTAGTCCTCATTTACATGTGTTTTAAAGAGATGAAATGAAGCGTAATTGAATGTAAATTCAAAGAGACAGTTTAAACATATCTTCCTCGATACTAAAATATATTTCTTATTCTTGTATATATTCTTGATAGATATTCCATTAAAGGTGGTAATGGTAATGAAATATCAAAACATGATCAAATGCATAAAGGATTGTAATTTTGTAATAGATTGTGACCATGAAAGATCTTATGATTAGTAGGTGTACTTACAAAATAATCCTAAAGAAGTATGTATGTGAGAGGCCTTAAGGTATAGTGATAGCAATAGATGGATGAGAGTGAGAAGAGAAAAAATTTATCTCGAGAATTTTTCATAATTATTTGTGAGTGAAAAAATAGGAAAACTGATCAAAACAATAGTGAAAGTCAATGTGAATGCTTAGCACAAAGGGAGTTAATGTTTCATCAGAAATGGAAGTTTAAAGAATATCAAGTTATAGCTTGATGAAGTTTTGAAACTTGTATCCTCCAAGTGGCAACTTGACTAAATTTGGGAGTTGTAACTCCATCTTGAGCGGATGCTCAACAAAGAAATCATCAGAAAATTTACAAGACATTTTTTCTAATCTAGTTCTTTGGTTTTAATGTTTTTTTCTCCCTTGAATGGTTTCCCACATTAAATCTTATCTCTCTCTATGTGTTCTCTTGATGCTTTCTTGTTAATTAATTTTTGGGGTTTCATAATTTTTGATTAGATTAGGTAAAAATAGATTTTGAAGGGATCGAAACCCCTGTACAAAACGAAAAAAAAATTGGGGTTTCATAATAACAAGGTTAAGGAAATTGAATTAATTGTCAAAATTTAGATAAACATTGACTCACTCCAATCTCATTGTCTACAATTTGAAATAATTAGTATCATATCCTAGTTCTCTTTAATAAATTATAACAACTTAGAGGTGGTCCTGTAGATACACAAGTATTGTTATAGACATAATCACTCAAATAAAATCGAGAGATAACAATGTCATGAGGATAAAATATTAGATGAAGAATAAGATTTTGTAAGTCTTGAAGTAGAGTTGATAAGTTCCCAAGGAATTGAAAAACCAAAGGAAAGAGAACCATAAATTTAAGATAATGTTGATTTAATATGAATAAAAAATCAATATTTTGAGGAAAGGTAGAATTAGAAAGATGAATAATATGTATATGGAATCAAATAATTTGAAGCTGGTTTAGAATTGATCTCAACCGCCTTAGTGTTAGAGAAGAAGAGTACCTAGAACTCAATTCCGAGTTGAAGTATCAAGTTGAAAAAGTAATAAAATATATCAATTCCAAAAATTACACTTGCATGAGAAATGAATAAGAACTTATATCCTCGAGAGCTAATCTAGAAGAAGAAAAGGAAAGGTTAGTGATGCATGGAAAGTTGAGAAGGGATCCGAATATCTATATGAATTTCTGGATAGTCAAAGAGAAAGAGATAAGGCAAGACTATGTTTTAAATTTGAGCTGATGAAAAAGTGCGAGGATGAAAATTTTGGTTGAAGTAGAAAGAAAAACATGTATCCGAACCAGGAACAGAGTTAAGAAGGCATAAACCAATTAGGAAACCAAATGCATTCTGGTATGAAAAAAATGTTAATTTTTAATTTTTAATTTGACACAAAGCTAAGGAATAAAGGAAACCATGTCATGGATTACCATCCATGGAGGGATAGTAGAGATGATAAAACAAATAAAAGAGTATTATTCAACCGTAAGGAGAAAGGCCGAGATAGCTCAATATTTCCTATATGAACCATACAATCATTTGTGGAGAATAGAATACTTGAAAGAAGTATGAATTAAATAATTTATTATGATCAGAACACTATTAGACATGTTTCTAGTAATTTCAATGGTCATAAGAGTGTTATGTATGGTTAGAATTTCATTACACACTCATATAGAATAAATAATCAAGTTCGTGTTTCAATTATAAGAAACATGGAAATTTTTAAAAGAATTGTCGTCAAAATAAATCTCCTACGGATATTAGAAGAATCCAAGTAGTCAAAAGGAAGATTAAGAATGTATATAAAGTTAAAGAAAACCCTAAAAATGTGCAAGATATAGTTATATGATATACCATTTAATATGAGATTTGAAGTTGTTGGTCGATGAGAAAAGGGAGAGCAAGCCAAGTGTCACTGAGGACATCCATTCATAGCCAGGACAACACAAGGGAATGAAATTCATCATATATGTTTTAAAATTATTTAATATGGGTATGAAGACTTAGAATATGGAATTAGCACATCTAGAACTATAGATAATAATATGGACAAGGATTCAAAGGAAAGAAAAGATAATATGGAGTTATCATGTTGATTTGAAGACTACCTATTGTTTTACGGTAATTAAAAAGAACAATGTTCCTTCTATAGGATTGTAGAAGGCATATACTATTAACTAGTAGCATTTTGTGTTTGAAATAGAGTCACCATTAGTAGGTGCTGCTAAGAGACCTTTGATATTGAAATTTTTATGGATTCAAAAGTATGTTCTCGCTTTCTATTGCTCTCATTATATCGTTGTATATTTTATATATTTAAGATAATTATATGTTATTCTTGATGTTCAAACCATGAAAAAATTTTACCTTTACGTCATAAGGTTTGTTCTATCTTAAAATATGTTGTAAAGTTTATTTATGTTCCTATATAACCTATCAAGTTAAATCCTAATCACTACATGCAACTCTATTTAAGAATATATGAGTGAAATTTGATGAAACTTTTCTTAGTTGATGTCCATATTACATGTGATCCCAACTTGATAAAATTGTGTAGGTGTTAATGCCAAATTAGTCCTCAAAATGAAATAATTCATAAAATGTGTCTTATTTCACAAATTCTATGCAATAAAGGCTAAAATAGTCATGAACTCCCCTACAAGGTCTTGAGTTCCTTGGAGTGTGTAAGATTGTAATATCAAGTTGTCTTATGTGTCGTCCAATGTCATTAATAGTATATGATACTAATTAAGGATTAGAACTACAAATTTACTACTACGATATTGAAGAGGTTTTGTCATGAATGATAATGAAGTCATGAAGTGTGCCACGGGTTCTCAAATGAGTCAACATTGTAAAATCTATCAAATTTTTCATGTGAATCAAGGATTTGATGTGCCCATGGTCTGATATATTCTATTGTTAGGAATATTTCAATATTGTGAACATTATTATTGTGCAAATAATGAGTTGGTGACAACTCGTAGAGATCTCTTAGAGAGATTCTAGGTTTGTTGAGTGAGAATAGGTATTGGGAGAGATAAGTGGGATGCTGAATGATCATGAGAGAGATATGAGGGATAGAAGTTGACTCCTTACTTTAAGGATGTCATTTACCTATATATGTGTACCTCATATTATTGAATGTAATGTTGAATTGATTGATTAATTGAGCCTTTGGCTCTTCTCAAATATGGGGGTTTCCCCAGATTTGGTATCAGAGCAGGTCATCCAGGCCTCTCTGGGTATTTGTTAATGTTTCTCCATTCATTTTTTTCACACAACACTATGGCTATGCTATGCACACCATGAGCAAATGCCATTTTGTGTTTGTCCAACCTGCTTGCATGCTGTCCACAAAGTGCAGTGAAGACCACGTGCATCTTTGTTGATATTCATCACCCATTTGCATTCACCTCTCTGCTTCCATCCTTTTCACTCCTTCCGTTGTCTACATTCCATTTTGTTCACGTTTTCATCAAAAAAAAAAGAAAAAAATATATAGTTTAATTTTTTTGTTTTTAGCTTGTTTTGCAACAAACTGGTGATATACATTGAGATCTGTTTTTGGAGACTCCTATTTTGCAGATCTGGTTGTTTTACAGATCTTTATTTTGAGCTGCGTAATTACAGGTTGTACCAGCAAATATGTGGATCACATTTACAAAGCCGTACACTTTCACTTGCAGGCCATACGTGAGGGTTTAATTTCATTTGTATCAGGTTGAATCCTGACTCGGTTTGGTTACCCCGATCTTGAACCCATCATCATGGGTTGCATTGATCCTTGACTAGCTTGGCTCGCTGCTTCTCTAATTTGTCTCCCACCTAACATCAGCAATAACAATGCAAGCATTTCATTTGGATCTTTCTTTGGCTCGGTTGTGTCGAATCTGGCTCAGCCTTACTAGATTTTTCGCAAAGCTTTAGCATTTTGTATTGTGTTATTGAAGGCGTTGAGCTCAACCCTATATGAATTTTGGTAGATTCTGTAAATGAACCCGACTCTTTCATTTGGCATACACAAGAACCTGATAAACAAAGAGCGACGCCCACAGTCCATGGTATCTCTGCGTCGAATAAGGTCAGTTTTGTCTTTGCTTCAAACTCATCAGGAATTCTCCAACAGCGGCTGTCAAAATAGAAACAGAGGCTTCAACGAGCTCAATAGTATTTTGGCTTGGTTCAGTCAACTTGAATCAGCTCTCATTGACCTCCATGGAAGCCTTTACTTTCGGCGTACATAACTCAGGGTGGTATCTCCTCCAAATCGTGGTAAATAGAAAACAGTAAAGGTATAACGGCTCAACATGCAGATCACTAAAATACATTGCGACAGAAAGAATTCGGTGTTGGTTGCTTCATCTCAGTCAATCCACTCGGCACTCTATTCAGCGTCAAATTTCTATCCTTTTCACAACGGCATATGAGGGAGTGGTTTAAGGTTTTGTATTGGTACTTTTCGAAAAGGGGGGAAGAAATATGCTTTAGTTTCGAAAAATCATAATGAGGATGAGATTGTATTTGGATGCATTTTCGGTTGTAACCGACATCCAAGTGTTATATATCTTGGGGGGGCACTTATGAAACGATTCCAAGGATGCGTAATGTTCCTCTCCCCATGTTAGCTTTAGGGGAGTGTATATTTGGAAATAATAATGTTAACAATAGGGGAGTGAATGTTAGGAATATTTTAATATTGTGAACATTATTATTGTGCAAATAATGAGTTGGTGACAACTCGTAGAGATCTCTTAGAGAGATTCTAGGTTTGTTGAGTGAGAATAGGTATTGGGAGAGATAAGTGGGATGCTGAATGATCATGAGAGAGATATGAGGGATAGAAGTTGACTCCTTACTTTAAGGATGTCATTTACCTATATATGTGTACCTCATATTATTGAATGTAATGTTGAATTGATTGATTAATCGAGCCTTTGGCTCTTCTCAAATATGGGGTTTCCTAGATCTATGATATTTAATTTTTAAAATTCATGCTGCTAAACATGTATGAGAATGAGGTTCATTACACTAAAAAATTTCAAATGACCCATAAAAACCTGGATTTTAAATTCAACAAGTAGGAAGTTCTCATAGATTTGTGATAAAAAATCAAAAGGAGAATTGGTTCATGATCAAACTAAAGGTTTTTAGAGTCATTAAATTCTTTGCAAGAATGCACGATCATTAAGAATGAATGCATATAGCTCCATGTGTAAGAAAGGCTAGTCATTCAAAGATACGTGTGATTTCAAAAATCATCAACATATCATAGTTAGATCATGTGATTAAAATGAAATTTATCAATAAGGGAAAAGTAAAAATTTTTGTCAAGAAACTTGGTGAATAATAAGGACAGTTGAGTAATAAAAATTATGCCTACTACAAAGTGACGGTGAGGAAAATAAATTTTTTAAAATCTTGAAATAAGTGTCCTCATGGGAAAGTAACACGTGTCCTAGTTATATCCACATTGTTTCTAAAGAACTAGAATTAGTAGGAGAAATTTTTGTAAACAAAAATAAGTCACAATGTTTTAAGTTCCCTTTTCCCTACTTATAACTAGGGTTTATAGAATAGATAAAAATGAGGATATCTTAAAATCAACCATGAAAAAATCACAAAAATTTAATAACCTTTGTTAAGGTGTATTATAAAGGATTTTATTGGTAATAGCATTCAAAACTCTCATATGTGTCATAAAAAACAATTAGTTTATGGAAGGAAGATTACAATATTTTTGAGGCCTAATTAGTACAAGGAGATTACGATGGAAGTGGTAACTATCAAGGAGATGGAACTTATAAATTGGAAATTATATGTATAGGAAAAAATAGTTTCAAATTTAATCATTATATTTTGAATATCACTCTCACACCATGATCGCTTTGTTGACTTGTGCATAGTGTAGGGCTAGTGGCCTACAAGGGATAGTTTGGATGAAGAATGACCTAAAATAATGGACAATTGAATATAAGGGTTGAGAAGTGTAATAGAAGGTAATAGGTGTTTCAAGTAAGATGAAAGGTCCATTAGCTCAACTTTCATGAAACCTACATAAAGAAGAACATATGATAAGCATAGTTAATAATTAAGACAAGAAGGCATAAAATAAGCTAACATGTGATGAAGAATGAAGACTCTTAATAAAGAATATTGAATTATACATTGATTATATGATCATTTGAGTTGATTTAATAAATTTAGTAGTTTTTATGCTTTAAAAAGTTTAATACATCAAATGATTATGAAGGAGAGAAGAGAGATAAAAATGCGTCATCTTTGTCTCCAGCACTTTGTATAATCAAGAATAAACATGGAAGTAAATGCAAAGGTAGAAAGTATGGTTGTACTTATGAGGTTAACAAGGATATATAGGAAAATAATATTGTTGATGTTGATGACCAAGGTACCA
The DNA here is from genome assembly GCA_018340775.1 of Taxus wallichiana var. yunnanensis. Lineage (NCBI taxonomy): Eukaryota > Viridiplantae > Streptophyta > Pinopsida > Cupressales > Taxaceae > Taxus > Taxus wallichiana. The sequence continues at coordinate 587,775,250 of CM031236.1, forward strand.
TGGAATGTTGAAAGAGCACATCACATTCTAAGCATGTTGATGGTGGTTGAAACTAAAGATTTACATTGTAGAGGTCTAAATTGATCACCTACATGTCCGAGTACATTGTCTAAGGTTTGGGAAGCCTTTTGTGATGACCAAGAACATGAAAATGCACAATTTTGCACAATAGAAATACTAAATATATTATTCACATAAAAATAAACAATTTATAATCGATTGACTATTTTATAGCCATAAAGGTAGAAAAACAACTTCCTAGGAAATAAGAAGTGAGTAGAACAATCAACTCGATAATAATGGCTATGGGTATAATAACTAACCATTCATAATATATTGTTATTTCAACAATATATATGAGTAACTAACTTACTAATATTCATATAATAATGATAATTACCAATTTAATCATTATTCATACTTATAAAATGTGGAGCACTAAAATATTAATTTCATAACATTCCTCCCCTTAGTGCGAACATGGGGAAAACCTACCTTATACTTGCACTTGCTCATGGTCTTGTTATTTTCACAGGATGATCACAAACCTCAAGGCTGGTTTGTGCAAATGGTTGACCAAAATCGAGAATGGCGGTTTTGTAATTGGTTTACCACAAACCACAAAGTGATGGTTTTGCGAATGGATTACCAACAACCAAGAATGGTGGTTTTGTTATTGGTTTACCACAAACCACAAATGAAGGTTTTCAAGTGGTTTAACTACAACCACATCATTATATGCCAAGTCTTATTCTCATCCCTCATCACATCTCACCGCAGGGAATAACATAGAAAATTCTATTAAAATTTGTTGCTCACGTACATACATAAAACAATTGACATAATGAAATGGAAAATTGGATCATGTTCCCCCTCATTTTGAAATTTCCACTTATTGAAAACTACAAATAGAACACTGATATCGAACTATAAAAAGCAAGACATAAAGCACACATCACAAGCTAAAAGCAAATACACCACAAAAATTTCACCAAACCATCTGATGCGGCCGTTGTTGGCGACTAATGAGAGGATTTTGATTGATCTCCAACTCCAATGCCCCCTTCCACTAGTATACGATCTTCTAACTTAGTCGGATATGATTATGAAGCACAATTACAACTCGGAGGTCTGACTCCACTAAAAATGCGCCCATAAGAATTTTTTTATTTTTTTAGGGACTTTTACAATGACACAATTTTTGACACTTTGACATTGAATAAACACATATTTACTTATGAACTTGACTTTATGGATTTTACAAAATAAACCCTATATTTTAAAGATCAAATGAATGACTAAAAAAATACTATAAAACTAGAACTTTGTTTGGTAATCGACTCAATGGAAAGACTTTTGACTCACAATAAATGACACATTGTTAACTTAGAATGAATTGACACGTTTAATGTTAATATAGAATATCTTTTAACAAATACTAATGAAATTGAACAACTACTAAATAAACTATTTAGAATACACCTATTGACACCCCCATAATACAATTTGATTTAAAAATGACAATAAACTAAATATTTGATGTTTAACGACATATATTTTTATATAATTGACAAACTAATCTAGAACTATGGCATTTCACTTTGACTCAAAATCAATTTTGGACTCATTACAAATGAATTTAATATAGAGAAAGGATATATTAAAAATAAATAAAAATAAAATATTTACCAATAATCAAAAAAAAAAAAAAAAAATAACAAAACTTAAGAGTTACACAATACAGCATAACAATTTATGACTTTTTGACAAACCAAAAAAATAATAATCTAAATAAATAAATAAAAAAAAACCCTAGAATAAGTGTAACTTATTCACATAGACAATGGTTTGAAGACGACCAAGAAGACGTTGATCACGACGAAGAGGTGAATGGATGCCATGTATAACAATCCTCAAGAGTTCTTGCTTTGACTCGTGCTTGGTGCTGCCTTCTACCACCATTACAGTCAACTGTATCCCAAGTTATATGAATGTAGAGAGTCTTCAAAGGCTTGATCAACTACATGTGACAAATTTTACAGAGTTTGCAAGAAAAAAGTATGATCCGGTGGCTTTCAAATGCATTCAACTAGAAGTTTGCACTTGATGAAAAATGATGTAATTTTCCAATCTACGTAGGATTGGAAAAAACTGAAATAGATCTCGAGCACCCAGATGAAAATGGGTTGAATACAGCGTCACAAGTGCATACAAACTAATCTCGACTACCTATTCAAGACAAAATATTTTAGGAGAAAAGATTTTAGATCTCTGATCCAATGGTATGTCAACTAGGAATTTTTAGTGGGCATGTTTAAACAGATATTGGAGTTGATTGCAGAGTAGGAACCAAGGAAAATTCAATTATAAATATGAATAAACACAAAGATATTGGCAGCCAAAAATTAATGAGATTGATTCTGCATATAAATAAATCTTTTGGTGCTTTTCACGTAATGCAACATTCTTTGACTATAGAAACTTACGTTCAGATTTGAATGATTCCAATGCAGGATGACATGCAAAATATACAGTATTCCCACCCCAGCCCCAGGCAGGTGGATGGGCTAGTACAAAACTAAACTGCACATTTTTTTAGTAAGTCCATCTACAGGAACAACAGATTGACTACCACTATTATTCCTTAAGGTTCCATAATGGAAAGGATCACACATTTCTCTGATACCAAATCATGAAAATGCACAAGTTTGCACAACAGAAACACCGAATATATTATTCACATCATAATAAACAATGTACAATAGATTGGCTATTATATAGCCATAAAGGTAGGCAAACAACTTCCTAGGAAATAGGAAGTGAGTAGAACAATTAACCCGATAATAGCTACGGGTATAACAACTAACCATTCATAATATATTGTTATTTCAACAATATATATGACTAACTAACTTACTAATATTCACTATAATAATAATTACCAATGTAATTATTATTCACACACATACAAATGTGGAGCACTAAAATATTAATTTCCTAACACAAGAAACTATTTTTAAGAGTTAAGGAGGACTAATAAACGAATGTGAAATATATCCGTGACTCATAAAGTTAAATATATTTTCTTATAACACACGCCTCTTAACATGATAGCAATAACGTAAGGGAAAGAATGGGATGTCACAACTTGCATGATAACTTGTATTAATGTGTAATAGGTTGAAAAAGACAACATAATAATTATACATAAGATATGTTTCTTTATATTTGAAATTTTTCAAGACAAATAATGGTGACAGATATTATTAATAAGAAATTCGAAAGATGGTCCTATAGGTCCTGAAAGGAGTCCTTAAAGTAGGGGAAGATGATGGTGTCAATCCATTAGAAAATTCATGTATTGTTAAGACTAAGATAAGTAGAGTAAGTGGTCATTTCAAGGCTTGTGATCCACTTCATGGAATAAAAACGTTAATTATTTAAAATAACAAGGTATAGGTTAGAAAGAACTATTTGTGGAAATAAAAGTTATATTTTACCTCAAAAATGTGCTTCAAGAGTCACTCAAACTAAATAAGTAGATTTGATGAATTTTGATTAGAGAATTGAGAGGAGAAGAAAATATTGTCACTAAGAAGGTTCACTCAAAATAAAAAAGTAGGATGTAAACACCGCAAGAACAACTCAGGATGGGGATATTTTGTGGAGTCACCTAGATGACACAAGAACAAGATATAAAGAAAAATCATTTCATAATAAATTAAGAAATCATAGAGCTATTCTAGGGGTGAAAAAATAATATATTTCATACAATGTATGATGTGCCATAGATACAAAAAATTGGCCTAAAATTCTCTCCGAAAAGTTGTTTTAGGGACAATTTATCCTAAATGCTTCCTACAATCACAATATGGAATAATTAAGACTAATTTTGCATTTCCTAAGTTGATATAGGTATGTTCATGTGTTAGGAGGATCCTTTTAATCGAATTTCATATTTTTGGCATGTATATATGGTTCAAATGTACATTCTCGGGGGAGTACTAGTGAATTTGATGAATAATGAAGACCAAAACAAGGTTAATGAAGACAAAGAATAAAGGAATATTCTTAATGATTAGTTTGGATGTTGTTTGCAACAAAGATACAGATCAATTGTTTTTGTAGAAGTAGGCCATGAACAAAAATAAATAATTTATCATCAATTCAAAGGGGGAGAATAATCATGATGTTATTACATCAATGAAAAATCGAGATTATCGGCACATAAGCTTATAACTTTTCATTGATGTAAAAGGAATATTAATCAAAGAGAATAATGAAAGGGACATAGATGGAGTTTGGAGTTATTTAAATAACATAGAACATATCAAAGGTGGCTTGAGATTGCCTTGGTAAGAATTGAATTCGTAAGAAGATAATACCAAGCAGGGCTAAGTGGTGATGTGAGATAATTCTTGTATGATGTTATGGAAATTTTAATAGGTATGTGATGTGGAAACATTGTCAAAATGATGAATACATGGGCACATGAGGGGAATTTTCATACTAGCTGAGTTAAGGATAACTAACCCTTAGGCTCAGTGCAAAAAAGTGACTGGAAAGGTCAATTGAAATCTTCAAGTTGATAGTAAAAATGGTAGAGGAATGAAACACATGATATTACATGTTTAAGAAGATTAAAGATGAAGAAAAATTCAGAGGTGGTGAATTTCAGGTGTAAACTAGTTCAAATTATCCTATTTAAAGGTCCTAACATGAGTGCACTAATTATAATATGCTATACAAAATAAGTGAAACCATGGGATGTGTGTATCAGAAGCTAGATGTCATAATTCAATAGTTAGAGGTCTATTTAAGGTCATTGGTATGACTTCCTATAGGATGGGTAGGTTTAACATGAAAATCGAGATAGGATTGGAAGTTTCAGAGTGAACCATGAAAAATTAACCATTAGAGATTGTGTAGGAGGTATTCATTTAAAGGAACGATAAGAATATTGTTCCAAGCCATGATCTCAGATGATAATATCACACCACATTAGATTTGCAAAGTAGAAGAGCTAAAATACCATATATGGAAATCCATCATAATCCATAATGCTCAATGCTCAATACATTACAATAGAATGACTTGAATTATTCAATAAGAAAGATGTACATATAGGAGGAGGGAAGTGCAAATACTACCTAAATAAGTGGTGAAAAATCCCACTAATTGATACTGGTAGTTAAGTTAACTCTAAAAGACTAGTAAGCTAACTTCACATAACTGAGAAGCTAACTCAACACAACTAGTAAGCTAACTCCACACAATTAGTACACCTAAGCAAGCTAACCCAACAAGTGTAGGGCTAACAAAAGTGTAAGAATTATCCTAATAAATAAATAAAAGGATAAATAATAACCTACACTAACATTCATGAAGGTGAAAGGAAAATTTTAGGACCTGATGAGGAGTCTTGTGCAAGAAATTAAAATTTTACCAAAACTAGGTTAAATTATGTATGCTAGAATAACACTTTGACTTTGTATAATTCGATCTAAATCAGATCCTCCTTTAGATAAATCATAAGAGAAATTTTTAAAGACCATAGATATCAAAAATATTTTTACAAGAACTATGAGGTAAAATGGATGTGAAATATGATGTTCCTATTCATTTTGTGGACCATTTAAATCTTCCTTAAACCCAGCTTAAATTAGTATAGATAAATTTTTTTGGCTGAGCCTCAAAATGGAATTATTTTAATTTTTATGAACTTGATCATATAGATAATTCATCGAGGTTTTTTTAATGGTGGTATTTTTTCATGACTTATGGTGAACCCCATAAGAAAATACTTATATTATTGAAAATTCAGTGTAGAGACAAAGATTGCAAAGTAACCTTATGTTCACCAAGTTATATGGAACAATAAGTTTAGAAATATTATCAAAAGGTTTGTTAATGTCTCTACTACTTCATAATGCTTTGAATGCAATACTAGTCATGAAAGAGTATTGGTATTCATGGTGAATTGAATCATAGAGTGATTGTATTTTTTCGTTAATAACATGAATGTGTTCCATATGATCTCTAAGATTATTTTTTTGGTTCAATGAAATTTTTCATGCATAATTTTGGTTTATCTAAAACTTCCTATTTGATCTTGTGAAGAATCTTGTTTCTACACATGAGTACATGGTGTTTTATTCAAACAAACTATTCTTTTGAATACATTTACCAATTGTGCATGACGTCCATGAACTTATAAATTTTTTTTTGATATTGATATAATCATGAATGTGTTTGAACATAAAAAGTGGAAGAATGGTTTTGAATCTCTCATAACACAAAGTGAGACCATTTTGAGAAATGAAATTTCTTGACACTTCTCCCTTGTTTTAGTTAAAGAAATTAGTATTTATAGAACAAAGAATTAAAGAGATTTGTTTTGAGGTATTATAGGTGTCCTGATGACAAGTTTTTATGATCTAACTAATTATTTTTTAAGGACTTTTTAATGGAGTACAACTATGAGTGTTTGTTGTTCAAATAGATATTTTCTTATTTTAATGAGAGTGGTGAAGTTCATGTAGGCATTCAAAGGTAATGTAGAGACCACTCACCATATTATCAAATATTTGAATACATTTTCTTAAAACAATTTGATGCACCTCCATGAATTATAATAAAGCTCCAATGAAACTTGTCAAGAAATGGTGAGTGTAGACACACAATCATGCAATATGGGTAATTATCCATTCCCGATTACATACAATGATTCATATGATTCCTAAGTAATAATGGTTCTAATAAACCATGTATTTCACAACCTTTATTTTTTTCTATTGTTAGTTTCAGTCTTACACCCTTACTTTCCTGAGTCTTCCTTTTTAGTCTTCAGCATTTTCCATCTAAAATACTAGTGCCTGCATCAGGATGCTATCACCATGTACCGTCAGTCCAATCTGGGCATCCCTATCCAATTTATAATTTACTTACATTTTTCGGGGAGCATTCTATCCATTTGAGAATCTTATCTTTTTGTAGTTGGCATTTTTGAGGTTACTTACCAAGTTCAAGAAAGGGAATCATATAAATATAAACATATGTGATCTTAATAAGTTACCAAGCACTAATCATCTACTATCTCCACTCTAAGGTCAGCATGTGTCACGGCATATAATAGCTCCATTACATCCATATAGCTCCCCTCAAAAGGGACACAAGGGATGGTTTTCTTCACCACACTTCACAGTAAGGGATGTTCATTTTATTCCATGCACAAACTTACTACATTTATTTACATTTAGCTACTTGTCATTATTCAAGTTTAATTGACACGTCATCAACTTAGGGAATGATTTATTACACACACACAAAAATAAATACATTGGGTTTGATATGTAGTGAAGTGCTCATTTGTAATTCCACCATTGTAACGGATGAGGAAAATTTGACCCCTCATTTTGCATCTTTATTTTTATGATTTGATGTTTATGAGATGGTTGTTTAGGTTTATACTTCATTACAAGTTTATAGAAACCTCGGCGATTATTATACGAATCTGCAATGCATAAAGGCTAGATCACCAAACATCTTGCATGATGATGAGGATTTGGGTTTCTTATCATATTTACAAACCAAAACACCCAAAATATGTACTGATTGCCCATGGGTGCCTCTATCCCTCTCCATGCACCCATGTCTAATCTTTTCCTCTATTTCTGTAAATTTTGGAGTTCAAATATGATGGCCATTGCTTCGTATTTTCCTATTTTCCATTCATGTACACCTTTAGAAAACAATGTGAATCAACTAAGGAATCATTATCTTATTTGCATGATAGGGTTTCATTATTTACTTCTTAGTTTTCTTTGGTATATTTCTATATTTCATTGCATCATTTATTTACTGCTACTATAACATCATATTAGGATTAGATTTTACATTTTAACTTAATCATTTTGGTGAACCCTAATCGTGATCAGCCTTTTGGATCCTTCTTTCTCATATCATCTTCTCTATCATGGATCCTAAAATTTCTCAAATTTGTTTGTATCATTTAATTCAAATACATCCTAATTTCCAAGTTATTCTAAAAAAACCTTGACACCATGTATCTCCCTAGCGATATGCCACTGCATCAAGTAAGTGTTATTTTAGATCATTTATTTGATAGACCTAATCTTTTTATCATCCATATAATCGGTCCATGTTGGATTCAATTAAAGATTTTCTTTTTTTATTTCAAGACAAATTTCTGTATGGAATCCATGATTACATCTCTTAAATATGAAATCCAAAAACTTAAGGATGCTTCTGAGGCTCATGCTTGTTCTCTTCTACATATCATATTTATTGTATAAGTTTCATACATGTGCTCATATCAATGAGCCTCAATTTATACCATTACTAAGGCCTCACACCATTGATTGTAATAATAAGCATTATGACATTATTATTGAACTCCTTAGTCATCAATTGATCACTTTACCATTGACACAAGGCTATCATCCTTACCGACTTGTAGAACTATTAAGGTCACCCATATTACAATTATCATCGAATCAATGCACATAATGACACTGATTGTTATGCTTTTTTACAATGAATAAATAACCATCTTGATAATTAAGGCGTTATCTCATTTGTTGCACATCATTCTAATGTGTTTCCATCTCACAATTGTAAATATCATTAGGTTCTTAAATATTATTCTTCTATGTCTATTGATACTCATGCCATCATTTCTAAGGAAATTCAAAAAAGCTACCTAAGAAATTGCCTCTCTCAAAATAAATATAGCACCTTCTCTTCTCAAGTCATCTATGACATTACGAAGTAAAAATATGCAACCACCTCTAAAAATCAATCCACCTTATTCTCTTATCAAGTCTTCTCGTAATGTTATCAATCCCACCTAAGTTACCACAATTATGGTCTCCTCCCCATCCATCTCCACTTTTGTTTCCAATTCATTTTTTCAATGAAATTAATCCTCTTTAACTTCTTAAGACACATTTTAAATTCCACCACCATCACATGGTCCTACTATTTATTATGCCACACATGCTTCTACCTCTCCATGCACACTTGGTCTTTGATAGACGACTCTTTCCACCTTACCTTCCCGATGAAACACTTGTGTTCATATGCTTCTTAAAGAACTATTGATGGATCTCTTACAATTATAATTCCATTTCATCATTCCATTACATCTTTCATTGACATTTCCATTTGTTACACAATAATTGAAACATACACACATACATCTATTACTATCTACCTCTAGTCTCACATATGATACAATCTTTCATCAAATATCGTGTGAGCTATACACTTTCAATTAATATTCATCATCTTCACACCTCACCTATTTGTCTATTCTAAAATCATTCATCGAACAAAAAATCATCATCACACACTTGGATGACATCAAACTTACTCCCCCACACCTTTTAGCATTATCAAATATCATACATATTACACATACCACAAATAGTGTTTTACATTTATCATACACATCTACATACACTAGCATTATAAATACCCTATGATGCACTCTTGTGTTATGGTTCACACTTGACTATTGAGGGAATCCTATACACATGAAGCTCACATACTACACACTTATACACACCACACATATTTTACATTAAATAAATTCACCACAAACACCTCTAACATTTCTTAGTCACTCTACATATTACACATATCACACATCATGAGTCATACACTTAGAAATTTTCTCTTGCATCATATTCCAAAACTTTGCATCTCATTCATTACACACACTCACACTACATCTCTATTACATATACTCCTACATTTTTCAGTCATTACCCGATGATGAACTCTAGTCCAATGGTTCATAATTGACTATTGAGGGTCTAAATAAAAACATAACCTCAACCCATAAAGACGTACATTATTCTACACTTTAAACTTCACAATCAATCAATTAAACTTATTTATCACACTATGTGAGATTTTTATCCATCACCCTGTTTCACATATCTTGATGTATTCTCTTAGGATACATCATCACCCCTTTTGGCATCTAATTGATACATATTGTGATATACACTTTTGCTACATCGTCACATTTTCTAACATCATCAAATTAATCTATTTTGTTGTATACGCTTTGTGCTACATCATCACTTTTGCTAGCATCTTACTCACCCATTTTTGATATATGCATTAAGTTAAATCATCACACATCCGACTACCTCACTCTATAACTTTAAAATCACATCATCCCTATGTCGCATTCGATATTATCTACACATCATCATTCTACAATTGACAATCTACACTTAATTCATCATATCTTTCCACACGATAACACATTTCTCAAAAAATTTCCCAATGAAACACTCTCATTTATGGTTAATTCTTGACTACCGAGGGGGCATAAAAATTAACCTCACTACATACAAGTTAATTCACATCACTCTGTAGGTACACTTCTCCTATCATTCTCTTTGCATTCCATTCAACCTCATTCACATCATATTACATATCTTGGTTGTATTTACTCTTGCTTACATTTATTTGTTACATGTTTATCTTATTACACATGGTAGTGCGAGATATCTTGTATTTTAATATCTTTATCATACACACATGTGAGTTCAAATTCCTTTCTATTTATGATCGCATAATATACAGATCTATTACACATAACATGGATGTTTAGCGTAATACATATAACTTGATCCCTTAGAAGCTCTTGGGGCATCTAATTTCATACACTATAGGTGTTATTTTTTTATAAAGCAAATTATTCTCTTAGATTATACACACTTTGAAATACTTTTAATCTTTATAACATGTTAATAAGTGCTTCATGTGCAACATTTGATATAAAGGACTATTTTCTTTCATGATTATCTATTACATTGTTTTCCATTGCTTGTCATTATACACTCTTGCTCTGTGTCTTAATAATCTGGTGTGCACACTTGTATTCTTGGGTCCATTATGGCCTTTGACCATCTTGTGACATCATGAGTGATGTTCAATTTTTGCAACCTACTTTTGTGGTTTATTATGTTCTTGTGTTTTTATATTCTTGTCTCCATTTATCTTCTACATACATGTTTTCATGTACTAACATTTTTTTACCTATCTATTAATTTGTGTGTCCTTTTTATTTCTACAAAGTACATTCCCTTACCCTTACAGGCATAGTTTCAACATAATTTCTGGTCCACCTTTTGGGCTGCATACTCATTCAATAATGTTGCATGCACACCAAATGAAGGGGGAATCATATGGGTGAATCAGTCACCATACATATTTACACACATCATAGATCCGTGACAACACAATTTATATTTCAGATAGGATCATAATAATACTTGGGTCCTTAATGCACAATGACCTTTTAGAAGTGCACAAATAACATGGGGAAATTACATAGTTCTTTGAGACATCGAAAGGCTTTTAAGAGGGTAGAGAGTCCTTTACCACTGGGAATTTACAAAATGGATTTTACAAGGATGAGATTCCTTAGCACATATACATCATCTAGAATGGTGTTTTACATAGTAAGTGTTGGTGCTCAATTTAATCTCACCTTGTTTGTTCAAAATTTCTCGTATGGTTTGAAGTATTTTTTGTCTCCCTGTATGGATGTGTGAAACTCTTTGCCTTCACCAGGATGTCATTTGTCAATCCTTTCCTTGGGTCGGGATCAAGTTGAGAAAGGTATTGTTTACCAAGTTTCTCATCCATGATAAAAAATTTGTAATTTGGGCATGAATTCAAAGTTTCCTCCTTCTATTTTTCCACATGCATTTTTTTTCCTATCAAATTTTGTCCCACCATCTCGTGGGAAACGTGGTCCTTTCTCGATCGATGCAGCCCCTGACAAGTCTTTTTGGTGAAACTTATCATTTTTGTCACATTTGAAAAAATGCCAAATTGGTCTCGTGGCCTTGATTGTTTCGATTGGTTATCCAACAATATGAAGCAAAGAAGGAAATATTATTACTTTGATCTCAAAGATGGACACGTGGCTGCTTTTCAAGTTAAATTAGGGAGGCGGGTCGCTAGAGGATTTTGAAGATTTTTACCTTTTTGTGAGAAGGAGCAAAGTTATAAATGATCCGCACTCACGCCCGGGGCCCACATATAAGTTATAAGTGGAGAGGCGGGTCAAGCCGAGGAATTTTGAGACTCTTAGTCCCACTTCAACTCAAATATTTCCACATGGAAGACCTACACTTATTTGAGGATTCACCTCTCAATGTGACCTTTAGAGTTACACCAAAGAGACACGTGGAGGTTTTCGTTGGCTCTTCCCACACTGACTTTTCAACCGCTAGTACAACTTTTTCATACTATGGAAACATGGAGGGCAGGCACTCATTTAAGGATCTCCTTTTGGTCTTACCTTTACAATTCCACCAAGGAGACATGTGGAGGCTTCCCCTAGCTCCTCTTTATACTAGACTCCTCAAGCAATTTCTTCAGCCCGACACATGGAGGGCATGCACTGTTTAGGGATCTTCCATTGAATTTTACTTTTGAAAGAGCGCCAAAGGGACACGTGGAGGTTTCCGCTAGATCTTCCCATACTTAGACCTTTTCAAATGTTCTGTAAATTTGTTGGACCCTAAACACGTGGAAGGCTTGCGCCATTGGGAGTACTTCTTTTGAGCTTCATACCTAAAAATAACTAAAGAGACACGTGGAAGATTCTGCTTAGCCCCCCATACTTAGAATTTTCAATGATAGAGAAAATTTCCTGCACCCTAGGCACGTGGCACCTTACGCTGGTCCTTAAAATCTTTCAATAACTTTGTCGTGGATGAGACACGTGGTGAGATCCTCGCTTGTTTAGGGGGTCTCGCTTTTAGGGTACCATATCAAAATTATGGCCAAGAGACACGTGGAGGCTTATGATGGATCCTCTTTATACCGAGACTTTTAAAAGGCCGAGGAAAAATTTCTTAGACTGAGCACGTGGAGAGCTCCGCACTCATTCGAGTCCTACTTATAGACTTCATCTTTGAATTTGCACCCAGACAAACAAAGACGTGGAAGCTCTCGTCTTGACCTTCCCATACTCGACTTTTCAACAATAAGTGTAACTCTCTACGGTTCAAAACATGTGGAGGGCCTACACTTGATTGGGAACCACCGGGACTTCATCTTTGCAATTACTTGCACCAAGGAAATATGTTGAGGTTTCTACTAACTCCTCTTTGCACTTGGTCGACTCGGACTCTATAGCGCACGAATGCATGTATCCATGCGAGGGCACTAGTTTCTTAAGGTGTGTTCTCGAGGGTAAAGGGATTCCTTGTGAGATCCATCCATATGGAACCACCTGAAAAATATCAAAAAGGAGATTTCTTGCATGAAAAAATAAAAGAATGATTAAGAAGATTGTCAAAAATTATGAATTGGCATCCTAGTCATAGTTGAGGGTTTGAGAAACATGATCAGTCCATGATTTATCCACCTGATAGCTTTGGGTGTAAATTTGTTAAACATCACTTTCTGGAACAAACTTGTAGTAAGCAAGGGATTCCTAAAATATTCTTCCTTTTAAGGAAAATTTGGGATGAGTGAGCTAGTGAAATGAATAAATGTAATGAGAATACTCTTGAAAATGGTTGGAGGTTAACTTTTCTAGGAAAGTAAGAGACCAATTTGTTTTCCCGTGTCTTTGATTCAATCACATCAATGTGGCTGCAAGTTTACAACCATTGACAGCTCTAAGATTGTTGAGCAAAATTTCCCATCGATGAATCTAATGAACCTTGAATGACTTCATGTTGATCATGTGCATTATTGTGTCTTCTTTTATTTTAGAATGTTTATAACTAGTTATTTTTGTTCATATTATAATCTTATGTTAAAATCTCTCCGAGTCACACAAGATCTCGTCCATGTGTTAGTATTAGGGAATTTTTAATTTCATTATGAGAAGATCCTTCATCTCGATAATGAAATAAAAAATTTAAAATAACTTTACTCTCACTATGTTGATAAAGATTATTTGTAAGCCCATGAGTGTATCTTAGGTGTGACGAACTAGGTATTTTTAGCATTTAATTGAGTCTTTAGCATGAGCCTTTATGTTGAATTTTCAAGAGTGTGTGAAATTGTGCATCTCTAGGCCTCACTTGATGTAAACCTTCTGTTGAAGGAATATCTTGGTTGTTCTAAAGCATTCTATCTATGACTTTTCTAATTTCTATAAAGGCTCTCAAAGATCTTGTACAATCAACTCTATCTTGCTTAAATTTCTCAAATGATGAATCCTACATGAACTACCCATTTTTGTACTGTATCCACAAATGAACAAATTCCATCACAAAGTATGCGTGAGACAATCAAGACTCATTTATTGTCTTTAGTAACTAGAACCTTTATCTAGGAAACATCTCCACTCTCTAGTGTGACAACTCGTGAGAGTTATATTGTGTTAGTATCGATCATTTTTCCTCAAGGTTCTCATTAGCAATGTGCAGAGAAGGGTCTCTCTATTTCCTTCATTGACATGGGTTAAAGAACAAGTCCTCTCACCCTAGTTGAAGGCATAACCTAAAGTAGTGGGGGTATATCAAACCCTTAGTGAGGTGCTATCCACTTCTCCAATGCCCGAGTGACAAAGAGCCGGAAAAATCTCATCCCCACTATAAAATGACTCAAATCATGGTTCATTTGTCTCTAGGCATCTTGCTAGTTTTGTGATGTCTGCTCGGTCCCAGGGAGAATCAATTTGGATAAGAACACCAAATTGGCACTGTTAATGGGCACTATTCGAATTACAGAGGATTATTTAAACATCGGGACCTATTTGTGTGAAAATAAAACTAAATTCACGCCATTGTCGGGGACTATTCGAATTGTAAATGATTACTTGAACACCGAGACCTATTTTTGTGGTAACAAAACTGAATTGGAACCATTTTCGGGACTATTTGAATTACAGAGGATTATTTGAACACTTCGACCTATTTTTTGCAGCAACAACACTAAATTAGCACCACTCCTGGGAGTATTTTTACAAATGCATACACATACTGACCCTGGTAATGTTTCTAGCATGATTCAAGTATAGATATGGTTTTTAAATATAATCCTTTGTTGAGGTATGTAAGATTTGTGTAAGATTACATGTGAATTGTGCAATATTTCCAATTTCTAGTGGTTATTGCACTAAATTTGCATCAATAGTGATAAATTTGGGTAAAGGAAGGTTAGATCTATTAAGCTTTGTAGAAATTAAGCATTGATAGACACTTGGTAAGTTACTTATAGTGCATCTGCACAACTAAGGTGAAAATCCTTAGTGGTGACTCCATGTTGATTTGAAATTTTAATGATTACCAATGCCTTAACCTGTGTCAAGTGAGATCTGTCACTAATCTATGCAAATCTGGAAGGAAGAAGATCTATCTTCACTAGGGACCCTACTAGAAAGTTATTTCCAGAACTGGGAAAAGAAAATTCAGAAGGAAAACAAGTCTAGAAAGTTGTTGGAGATCAAGAATCAAAAAGGAGATATCAGTCCTGAAGGGTGATCAATCTGTGGTTGAAGATTACCATACGTCTTCAAGTGATTTTTAACTCAAGTATCTCTTATATAAATTTGAATTCTTGAATCGGAGAGGGGCCAACATTTGTATCTCGAAAAGTGTTCTTATTTGTTTTCCATCGTTTCTTCCAAAGTTGATAGGGTTTTCTAAGAAAGTTTGAGTCTTTAGAGAATATCTATTTTAAAATTTGTATTCCTGTGATCCAAAGACCCATTGTTCCCTATCATTTTGTTTCTCCTATAAATTCACCGCTTCAAGGAAATATGGCCCAACCTCCACCTAGAACTCCATTTTTTATTAACACTTTTGGACCTACATATTTCGTGAGGTATGGATTGATATCCTAATATGATGCCATGAGATGTCATAAATAGGTTTCCAAAGTTTCAAGGGAATAATACCATCACTGCGTGACTAGCATTTAAAACTCTTTGTTAACATGATGGAAGATTTTGAAATTGAGTTTGAAGACGTGTATGTAAAAGCTATTTATTCATACTCTTGAGGAGGACACATGTGACTAGTATAGGGCTTTTACCAGATAATTCAATAGATTAATCAACCAAGATGAAAAACACCTTTACATTGCAATATGGGGATAAGACGATCTCAGTTCCTTTTATCCGAATTTGAACATATAAAGAAAAATCCAAATGAAACTCGTCATGATTTCAATACTCGGTTTAATAAGACCTTGAATACTCTACCTATAATCTCAAGGCCAAGTGACGAGTCTTGTTTCGTAAAATATTCTGACACTTTTGATAAAAAGGTTGCTTATTACTTGAGAGATAAGAACCCAGGAACATTGACGAGGATTTAACCATGTCCTTACAAATAGAAAATTAAATCAAAGAAGTTAAAAGCCTCATAAGAGGGAAGGTGTTAAGTTGATCAATCCTAAAAGCCTCAGTCACACAAAGCTATGGATCTAGAAGAGGTTGTAAAAACTTTGGCTAGAGCAGTTAAAGAGATATCCTATAAACTGGCCAGAGTAGAAAAAGGGATAGGACAAAGTTCCTAGGGTCAACACAAGCCACACGGTCAAGAGAGATCTAGAAATCATCCCAGAGGTGATCACATACTAGATGATAGAGGGAAAGGGCTCATGGGATCAGGAAATAAACAACCTCAACCCAGGAGAATAGATTGGTTCTTGATCCTTTGATTGCCAGGGTTACTGTTGTGGAGGAGGCCAATGTTATTGAGTGGTGTGATAGGTGTTTCTTACCACACTCCCCATGTGATGTAGATTAGGAAGTTGAGGAAGCTGATGATGATGAGATAGATGATGATGTGTGCATGATGGAATGCCCTGCAAACTCATGGCCAAGCAGGGGCAACCTCTAATGAATTGATAAGCTCCAGGCAATCGATGAAGATTTTTGGGCTTCCATCGTATTTCTCTTCCTCCCATTAATACTTTTGAAATTGACATCGTAAGTATTTGATCCGCCCAATAATGATTTTGAATACTTAAGGGATTTGATGATTAAAAAGTATGATGGATGGATTGCTCAAGAGGACAGAAACTATTGATGAATGCGTAGTTTCTCAAGAGAGAGAATATAACACTAGAAGTAAGGTTGTCAAAGGGGGAGTGCCACAAGCTAAGCCAAAAGTTCCAATCATTACCAATATCCCTACGAGACCTTTAAGAAAGATACATTTGTGAATGGCCTAACTACCCCAAATAAAACATGTGCTCCTACCAATGCCTAGACTCTAAAAACTCCTATATTATCGATGAAACCGTGAATATCCCTCCTAACACCGCCCTACCCAAATCTTGAGTCAAATCAAGGTCACTATTCCCATTGTTGAATTACTTAGAATCCCTGAGCATAGGAAAAGGGCATTCAAATATTTGGGATTTAAGGAAGAAAATATTACTCAGGGAAAAAGTGTTAATAAAATAGAGGTTCCTCCCATTATCAGAGAATCGAAATACCACTAAAGATTGAGGAAGTAGGTGAATCATCTGATGTATATTTGGGAACTTCTATGGTTGAGTCTTAGCTTAATGTGGATCCATTTTTACCACTTTGATTATTAAAAAGTAGGAACATAACTCCATGTTTGATTCAGAGCCTCATGTAATGTAATGCCCGTTGAGGTAATGAATGAGTTAGATATAAAGGTAACAACAGCTTTGGGGAAATGTACCGCCATGGATTCAAGAGAAGTGCATGTAATTAGGCATGTCAAGGGATTAGTAGTGCAACTAGTATCTTTCCAGAAAGTGCTTAACCATGAATGTGGTTACTGTGGACTGTCATGCCAAATGGGGGATATTATTATCCAGAAAGTGGGTAGCTAGTGTGGGTGGAAGCATACAAATGGACATGTCATATGAAACCATACTAGATTGAGGGGAACCTTGTGAAGTTGTACGGTGAGAAGAAAATGTTGCATATTATTATGGGCCCTAACAATGCTTCTTATGAAGTATTGTATACGAGATGTTGATGTCGGTAACTTTGTGGGCTATGCTGATTGTAAGGAGCATAAAATTGATGACTAAAATTATCTTGAGTAGGTTGGTTCTACTTTAACATGTATGTTTGATGGGGCTTGTTCTAGATTTGGTAATGGCGTTAGTGTTGTGTTGATACCTCCAGCCAAGAGGAGTTTAAATTTTCTTTTAAACTCAATTTTGAGTGCACAAACAATATGGGCTGAGTATGAAGCATTGATCTTGGGTGTAAGGATTGCTGGAAATATGGTGTCAAGGACATTGTTGTTAAAGGAGATTTAGAGTTGATAATCTAACAAGTTAGATAGTTATATGATATAAAGAATCAAATAATGAAATAGTATAAGCATGCAGTTTGGTACTTCATTGAAATGTTTGATTCATTCAATATAATACATCATGATAGAGCTATAATATTGTGAGAGATAAATTGGAATTATTAGAATCTATGTTTGAAAATTGTATAATGTCTCCCTATTGTGAATATGATATTGAAATATTGACTAGTTGTCTGTCTCCGATAATATCAAGCATTGCGGTGTGTTTGAAAATGATGCTCAAGTCCAAAGGTTTCTACAAAATAAAGGTGAATTTACCAATCAAAGTATTGAATGCGAACCAACAGTTTGTGTAAATGATGGAAAAGAGACCTGTTTGGTAAATACATTATCCAATTGAAAACCAATACTATTCCTAGAGGTTTGGTTACACTGGAATCAAATTTTGATAATGTTGATTGCATTATTAATAGACACATGTCAGCCTCGAGGGATGTTGAAGAATATAACCTAGGCACAGAGGATAAGCCAAGGAGAATTTGGCTAGGTAGCAACTTGAACAGAGATGAAAAGTAGTCATATGTCCAATTGCTAAAAAAGTACCAAGACTGCTTGGCTTGGTCATATTCGAGCTGAAAGCATACAGGGGAAGACATTTTTAACCATGAAATACCCTCGAAGCTAACGCCAAGCCTTTATACATAAACAAAGACTAATTAATCCCTCATTCCTCAAAAATGCAAGAAGAGTTGAAAAATTTAAGGGATGGAGGAATTATATAACCTACAAGATACTCCTCATATGTAGCAAAGATGGAACCTATTCGAAAGAAAAATGGGGATATACGATTGTGTGTTGACTTGAAAATTTAAATAATGCATCAATTAAAGACAACTATTTCTTTCCAAATATGGATAACATGTTGCAATTTGTTACAGGTTCAAAATTGTTATCTACTCGATGGTTTTTCTCAAGTTATAACCAAGTGGTTGTGAAGCAATCAGAGAGGATCAAAACTACTTTCAACACTCCATGGAGAACTTATGTGTATGTAAAAATGTCGCTTGGCCTTTGATGAATTTTGGAGACAAATTTCAAAGAGAAATGGATGTAGCATTCTATGATATATAAATGACTTCATTGTTGTGTATCACGATGATGTAACAATTTTTTCAAGGAAGAGAAGTGATCACTCGCAGCATTTAGAAAACATGTTTATGTTTATAAGATGCTCTTAATATGGTATATCACTGAATCCCAAGAAATGTCATTTTGGGGTTCAAAAGGCAATCTGTTGATTGGACATATAGTGTCAAAATAGGGGCCATGATTGATCCCGAGAGGGTGGAAGCCATTAGCAAAGTTCTTATGCGAACCAAAAAGGGAATTCATTTCTTTTTGGGCAAATAAATTTAATTAGGAGATTTATTTCCAACTTTGCTGAATTAACTATCCCAATCACTAGTATGTTGAAGAAGGATCCAAGTATTAGATGGGAAGAAGAAACTATTCAATCCTTTACTAGGATTAAGGAAGCATTGAATAATGCCCCTGTTTTTAGCAGCTCTCCTAATTATAAAAAGGATTTCCAAATATTTTCCTTTGATTCAAAGAATACCATTGAATCTGTGTTGTTACGAAAGGATGACGAAGGAGCTGAAAGGCCAATTGCTTTCTTTAGTAAATCATTACAATGGGGAGAGGTGATGTATACTGATCCAAAGGATCCTCACAGAGAAACACTTATCTAAGATCTTCTCGTAATAAGTCATTGCGCCATTTTAAAGCATGGAGAAAAAATTATACGATCTTGACGACATCTTGTTTTACAGAAACGAACCTCGCTTTGCAAAATTTATAGCCTGCTGAAATTTTTGGGCAACTGCAATTTTTGGGGTTTTGTGTAGGTTGGAAATGTGCACGCTCACCAAGTGTTTCGATTATATTGTGACAAATGGACGAATTGTGTGACGTGACTAAAAAAATGGGTTTTGGAATGCTGGTCTTGGACACTGCGTTCTCGAAAAATGGACCTCGTTATTTACTAGTGGGGCCCTCACCAGTTCGACACACTCGATTATAGAGGGGTGCCTTGGCCTCCTTCTCATTTAATCATTAAACCAACTTGCGTATATAAACTCGTATAATTTCCTTTGCACCATGCATGTGGGACATTTAGGCATGCATTATTTAAATTATGCAAATTTCCCATGCCTATTTGTTATTAACTACCATTTCCACGCATTGCATATACCACTGTCCACGCATTCTCCTTATCCAACTAACCACACATTATTCTTGGCTGAGTTTTAGCGCCTAAAAATCACAACCATGCGCTATCCCAAGAAATGTACCCTCTACATAAGCATATAGGTGGCTCTTAAGCCAATTCAAACCGCCTCCATGCATTAATAAATGCTTACCTTTTTTAACGCCCCCACAATGTGGGATAAAACACTTAAAATGCGCCTAAGGAGAAGGAGGAGAAGTGGAGGGGATTGGAACAGCTGACCTCCCAAGCAAAAGTATAGGCGCCTAACCATTGCACCAGCTGTTTGGAAATAGTATAAAAGGAGGTATATTATATTTGTATAGCATTCGGGACTGTGTGAAATTATTGTAATGCTCATAACTTGAGCTAGGAGTGGAATTTGGAGGAGATGTAAAAATAAACCCTATTATTTTTTACAGAGGAAGACTATGAGAAGGTCATAATTTTGTAGAATTCTTTGTAAAGAATTATTTTCAAGATTTTAATAGATCGGTCCCATTCAACTGGACCCGGAGACATAGGCCTCAAGCACCGAACTCCGTTATCAATTATTACATCAAATTGCTGGTGAATCCTCTTCATTTCTTTCAATATTTGCATAGTAATTGCAGATTTTATTCTTTATTTAAAAATACAAAAGGATATAATGCTCAAATTTTATATCAAAAATCAATACAAAGCAAGAAAAATGTGTGTGCACAATTCTAGTTAAATTTGGTTTTCAGATCATTGGTATGAGCTGGTTTTGACTGATTTTTGGTTCAGTTTAATGTGTTTTGATTGCAAGTTGTGTGTTGGATGTTAACAAGGTCTCGATCTAAGAAGGGTGAAGGAGAGTTAGTTGAAGGAGATCCCATAATTGGTACCTGCATTTAATCTCTTGAATTCCTACAATGGCGGATCGAGAGGAAGTGGAACAAAACTTTCTCCAATCCTTCCAAATGTATGAAGGAAATGGTGGAAGAAATGTACCAAGATAGGCAAAGGTAAAAGGGAACTAGAGGATGTAAGAAAGAAGAAAGCTCTAGTTCTGACATTCCAAAAAGAGACTCTTTAAAATCTGATTTTCTTTCATTAAAGTTAGATATCAAGTTTGAATTGCCTATGTATACTGGAGAGATAAATGTAGAGAAGTTGGATAATTGGGTCAAGAAAATAGAAGTATATTGCAGGTTCGAGAATTGTTGTTGATGAAGTAAAGTTTCATTTGGCAACTCTTCGATGGGTGGCACAACACTCATTTGGTGGGAGAGTAAGCTTCAGAAGTGGAAGAAAACGAAGGTATAAAAATAACTTCTTGATCCGAATTTGTTTCAAATCTTAGGCAACAATTTTATCCTCTTGGCTATAAGCAACAAGCTATGATGGATTGGAAAACATTAAGACAAACTAAGGGACAAAGTGTTCGAGAATACACACAAGAATTTAGGAAAAGGGCTCTAATTCTTGGAATTTCCTAAACACAAGAAACACTTTGCTTTCAAATATATCGGTGGATCGCATATTTATCTAAGGCATATGATACTTGTTTTAGGTCCTACTAATCTTGATGCAAAGATGTGTTCAAGCAACCCATCTTGAAGCACGAGGGAAAATGACAAAGGAGTCCTCTTTCTCTTCTTTTAATCAAGAAACAAGCAATCAAGGAAAAGGTTCGAAAAAACAAGGAAAAGGAAAGGGTAAGCATAAAACAAACTCTATTGTTAAGAAGGAAGATGAAAATCCATTTTGTAATCATTGTAAAAAAACCATGATGAGTCTAAATGTTGGAAATTACATCCCTGAAAAGAAGCCTAAATGGATGGTTAAGAAAGGAAAAAAAGAAAAGAAACAAACACCGTAGTGCATGATCTTGGTTCCGATTCGTTGATGAAACCAAATCACAAATGGCTATGATTTTACAAGGTAAATCAACTCTTTCAATTTCCAACAATAGCACTACAGATGTTGCATCTTCTTCTAGTAAACAAACTATACTTGATGATAGGAAAAGAAATGAGCTTTTCCACATTAGAGATATTTCAAAGCATATGAAAATTGATACTCTTTTTGATAGTGGATCTCAAGCTAATCTAATTTCTAGGAGGTTGTTAAGAAACTAGAACTCAAAACTAAACCAAATCCTAAGCCTTATCCTTTGGGTTTGGGTTTGTGATGATGTAAAACTCAGTAGTAACTAAAACTTGTACTTTCAGATTTTCCATTACATAAGTTTATTGATGAGGTTGAATTGGATGTAGTTCCTTTGGATATTTGTGGGGTGGATTTGGGAAGTCCTTATTTGTATGATCGTAAAGCAATCTTCTATAGGGAAGAAAATAAATATTTTCTTGTAAAGGATGGAATTGAGTTTATTATTAGAGCTCACCATGAAAAGAATAATCTATCCTTGGTAACTGCAGGTCAAATGAAAAGGCTTGTAAAATCAAGAAAAAGTTTTGTGCTCATGGTGGTCAAAGCCAAGGAAAAAGAAAATGAGATGGATTTTGAGACTTGCGATCTAAAACATAATGATGAATTGGTAAAAATTGTTTCTCATTTTGATGATGTTTTTCAGATCCACGGTGGTCTACCTCCCAAAAGAGGGGTTCAACATGAGATACATTTGCTTCAAGATGCACCTCTTCCCAATATCGGAATGTACGCAGTTTTCAGAGTAGAGAACGAGGAAATCAAGAGACAGTAATGGAACTTTTGGCTCAAGGTATAATTCGTCCAAGCACATCCCCATGTGGTTCACCAATTATATTGGTTCCTAAGAAGGATGGTACTTGGTGAATGTGTGTTGATTTTTTTGCTTTAAACAAGATTGCTATAAAGAATCGTTACCCTCTTCCTAGAATAGATTATTTACTCGGATCAATTAAGGAATGCAATTTATTTCACTAAGTTAGACTTAAGAAGTGGTTATCACCAAGTAAGAATTGCAGAAGGTTATGTTTGGAAAACTTCTTTTAAAACGAAACAGGATTGTTTGAATGGTTAGTGATGCCTTTTGGTTTGTGCAATGCACCGCAACATTCATGAGAGTTATGAAAGAAATTTTTAGACCATTCATTGATAATTTCATTATTGTCTACTTAGATGATATTCTTATTTTTAGTAAGTCATGGGATGAACATGTTAAACACATCCGTAAAGTCTTAGATGCATTAAGGAAAGAGAAATTGTATTTGAAGATGTCAAAATGTGAATTTGGAAAAACATCTTTAATTTACTTGGGGTATATTGAGAAATGGAGAATTGAGAATTGATCCTGTAAAAATAGAGGTTATTATGAAATGGCCTAGACCCACAAATGTGACGGAAGTTAGAAGTTTTCTAGGTGCGATTAAGATCGAGAGAAATTTATTATTAACTTCTCATATATCAGATCTCCTTTGCATGCTTTGACAAGTATTAAACAGTCTTTCGGTGGGGGGAGGAAAACAACAAAAGCATTTGATACACTGAAAGAGAAGATAAGTACCTCTCCGATCTTGGCACTTCCGGATTTACAACATTCATTTGAGATTGAGACGGATGCTAGTGACTACACAATGGGGGCAGTTTTGATGTAGAACAAATGACCAAAGGTGTTTACCATTCGAAACCTTTACAAGTGCGGTAAGAAACTATCCAACTTATGATAAAGAGTTGTATGCTTTGGTTCAAAGTGTTAAAAAGTGGAAGCATTATTTAATGGGAAAAGAAACAATTATCCATACTGACCATCAACCGCTTCAATACTTACAAACACAAACCAAATTGTAGCAAATAGACATTTCGTGTGGATGGGATTTTTAACAATTTCATCTTGTAATCAGGTATAAAAAAGGTATTCAAAACAAGGTTGCCAACATGTTATCCAGACCACCAGTGGTAGTAGCATCTATCCTTTTGTAGCATAGTTCTTTGGCTCATGTTAGTTACAAGGAACAATATGTAAATGATGTTGATTTTAGAGAAGTGTATGAGGATCTAGTAAGTGGGAAACAAGTAGGAGAAAAAGATTATCATTTGCATGAAGGATTGTTATATCATTCTGGAAAACTTTGTATTCCAGAAAATGAGTGTGTGCATATGATTAGGGAAGCACATACTTCTCTTATTTCAGGGCATTTTGGTGTTAGTAAGACAGTTGCACATTTACAAAAATATTGCTATTGGCCTAGAATGCATGAACATGTAAACCAGTATATTAAGGGATGTGTTCTTTGTGCCACAAGCAAGCCAAGTAACAGGAAATTAGGACTTTACACTCCTCTTCCTGTTCCAACACGGCCTTGGGAAAGTATTTCCATGGACTTTGTAGGAGGCTTGCCCATGACACAAAGAAACATGATTACTTATATGTGGTAGTGGATGATTTAGCAAAATGTGTGTGTTGGTTCCATGTACTAAACAAATAACTAATCAAAGAGGGAACTCTACATTTATTCTTTTAGTTTGTTTGGGTTCATTTTGGTTTACCTACTTCAATCATATCTGATCGGGATTCTAGATTTCTTGGGAATTTTGGTCAATATTGTCGAGATTAATGGACACAAAACTGAAAAAGAGCACTTTTTTCATCCACAGATCGATGTTCAAACAGAGGTTGTAAACCGCATGCTGGTACAATTACTTAGGGGCTATAGTAACAAACATCCTAAATTGTGGGATGAACATCTTTATTATGTGCAACATGCTTATAATCGTGCCTTACATTCTTCTACTTTGAAGTCTCCATTTGAGACTTGTTATGGATATTTGCCTAATTCTCCATTAGATATATATTATGGACATGAAACTCACATTAATGATGCAAGTGATTCTAACAAGGCTAAAAGATTTGTGTAGAGAATACAACAGTTCATTAGTATGTCTCGTGAACAATTGAGAGAAGCTAGCCTAAGTACAAAGCTAGGCATGATAAACATAGAACTGATCACAAGTTCAAAGTTGGTGATTCAGTTTGGCTTCACATCAACAAGGAAAGACTCACAGTGTGAAGGTAAAAATTGAAATCTATACGGTATGGTCTCTTCTAAATATTGGAAAAAATGGTAACAATGCTTTCCTATTGATTTACCTCCATATATGCAAATCTACTCATTGTAAATGTTGAGAATTTAAGTTTGTATGAACCGCCTATGATTGTTGATTATGATGATTCTAACATTATGCCTTCCATGGATGATTTTTCTCCCGAGTATCTTGATGAGATGCAAGAAGACATCATTTTGGACAGAAAGTAAGAACTTCGCGAAGGGGTGATATTGAGTATCTTCGTGTTGGGTTCAAAGTTATGCATCCGAACAAGGCTAAATGGATGGAATCGGAAAGGTGAGGGAGAAATACCTCACCTATTCACCAATTAGGTTGACTTTTGGGGTCCAAAAGTTTCTCAGTGGGGAGGAATGATCTAGAGGATCCTCACAGAGAAACACCGATCTAAGATCTTCTCAGAATAAGTTGCATAGTCATTTTTAAAGTGTGGAGAAAAAAATTATACGATTCTCGACGACATCTTGTTTGCAGAAACGGAGCTCATTTGCAAAAGTTATAGCCCATTGAAATTTTTGGGCAACTGGAAAATTTGGGGTTTTGTGCAGTTTGGACGTGTGCATGCTCGCCAAGTGTTTCAATTATATCAGTGACACGTGGAAGAATTGTGTGACATACTAAAAATGGGTTTTGGAACACCGGTCTTGACACTCATTCTCGGACAAATGGACCCCTGATATTTACCGTCGGGGCCCTCAGCCAGGTTCGACACACTCAATTATGGAGGGGTGCCTTGGCCTTCTTCTCATTTAATCATTAAACCAACTTGTGTATATAAACTCATATAATTTCCTTTACACCATGCATGTGGGACATTTAGGCATGCATTATTTAAATTATGCAAATTTCCCACGCCTATTTGTTATTAACTACCATTTCCACACATTTTTTATTAATTTCCACGCATTGCATATACCACTGTCCACGCATTCTCCTTATCCAACTAACCACGCATTATTCTTGGCTGAGTTTTAGCACCTAAAAATCACAACCATGCGCTATCCCAAGAAATGCGCCCTCTACATAAGCATATAGGTGGCTCTTAAGCCAATTCAAACCGCCCTCAATGCATTAATAAATGCTTACCATTTTTAACGCCCCCAAAATGTGGGATAAAACACTTAAAATGCACCTAAGGAGAAGGAGGAGAAGTGGAGGGGATTGGAACAACTGACCTCCCAAGCAAAAGTATAGGCACCTAACCAATGTGCCAACTGTTTGGAAACAATATAAAACGAGGTATATTATATTTGTATAGCATTCGAGACTGTGTGAAATTATTTTAATGCTCATAGCTTGAGCTAGGAGTGGAATTTGGAGGAGATGTAAGAAGCAACCCCTGTTATTTTTGACAGAGGAAGACTGTGAGAAGGTCGAATTTTGTAGAATTCTTTGTAAAGAATTATTTTCAAGATTTTAATAGATCGGTCCCATTCAACCGACTCAGAGATGTAGGGCTCAAGCGCCGAACTCCGTTATCAATTCTTGCATCAAATTCTTGGGTGAATATTCTTCATTTCTTTCAATATTTGCACAAGATTGCAGATTTTATTCTTTATTTAAAAATACAAAAGGATATAATGCTCAAATTTTATATCAAAAATCAATACAAAGCAAGAAAATGTGTGTGCACAATTGCTAGTTAAATTTGGTTTTCAGATCATATACTATCATGGAGAAACATGCCTTTCTTTGGTCAAATCCAAAAATCTTTAGGTCATATATTTTGAGCTCTAAAGTCATGGCTTATGTTCCCATACCATGGTTAAGGATATCCTATCGAGATGGAAATTTCAAGTAAAATATGTCGATTGGAAAATAAATTGTAAGAATATGATATGGACATCCAAACTACAAAATTTGTTAGAAGATTGGGCCTAGAAAAGTTAATGGCGTAAAGTAACATGTGAAAAATTGAGATAAATGAGGTCAAGAAGAAAGATTGAATATTCTTGAGAAAGTGATAAATTTTGAATGGTACAAGGATATTATTTTTTATGTAAAAGATCTATAGTGCCCTTGAGTATTTAAGTAATAATAAAAAAAGATCACTTAAGTTAACCTCCTGAAGAACATCATCACCGATTATGGGTTAGCTTGGAAGAACATTGAGGGAGTTCTTCCGAGATGTATCATCAAGATGAATCCTCGAAAATAATTGATGATTTCCATGGGCAAGTTTGTGGAGGGAATTTTCCTAGAAGAGTCACAACTCATAAAATATTAAGGGCTAGTTATTAATGGCCAACTCTTTTTAAAGATACAACTCTACCGTAAGAAATTTTGAGAGTTGTCAACATTTTTAGGAATACTCAAAGCTTTAGGATACCTCCTTTGCACCCTCAGATCAATCAAGCCCCATTTAAGAAGTGGGTAATGTACTTAATTGGTGAGATTTCAGATTCTTCAAGTTTAGGTCACGAATGGATATTGGTGGCCATTGATTACTTCACCAAGTGGGTTGAGGAAATCCCTAACAAGAAAGCTTCCCACCAAATTTTTATGGACTTCATTCTCAATCATATAATTTTTAGTTTTGGAGTGCCTACTAAGATAGTTGTTTACAATGCTATGAGTTTCCAAGCCAAACCTTTGGTAACCATGTGTCATGAGTATGGGATCAATTTAGCATATGCTTCAAATTATAATCCCAAAGGTAATGGTCAAGAAAATCAAGAAACAAGAATTTTTCAAGATAATCATAAGGACCTTAGATTTAAACAAACGAAGTGGGGTGAGCAAATGAGGTTTGTTTTTTGGGCTGATAGAATCACTTTTAAAAGAGCTACTGAAAGAGCCCATTTAAATTGGTGTATGGAACTCAAGCTCTACTTCCCCGCATATGTAATTATCTTCTTGCCAATTTATCCAACAATTGAGGACCAAGAGGTCAATCCCTATTATGCTTGTATTAATCAAATTATTGAATTGTATGAAAAGAGAAGAGAGTCCCACCAATAACATCTCAAGTTCAGGGAGAAATTGAAGAAACCATTTGATAAAAAGGTGAATCCAAGAGCTTTCAAAGGTGGGGGATCTGGTGCTACTATAGGGATAGTAGACTTTAGGATAAGAGAAAACATGGAAAGTTCAACAAATTATGGATGGGCCCTTATTCTATTGACATTCGGATTGAGAGCACACTTTTTTCCTAAAGGACTTAGATGGGGAATTTCTTGAGTTTCCTATTAATGGCAGGCACTTGAAACACTTCCTTGACTGATTTTTCAGAATCAAGGCATGCATCATTATACAGTGTATAGTCTTTTATTTTTGTTCTATTTTCATGTTTTTTCTATTTCGGTGTGTCTTGGTCCTTTGTGACTGGTTTTTGTTGGTTTCTCGGTTCATTCTTGGGGGAATTGGTTATTGTTTTTTTCTTTGCAAGCTTGTTCTTGAATCTATCACCCAATGTATTTTTGACACATGGTCTGGTGTATTGTTCTTGTGGCACTTGCAGGCGTGCCCATCCCTGAGTTGGAGCCGATGCCGGTGCTCAATTTTATATCACCCCGCTTGTTCAAAACTTCTCTCTTCACATGGCTTGAAGTATTTTATGTCTCCTTATATGGATGCATAAAACTCTTTGCCTTCACCATGATGTCAGCTTGTTAGTCCTTTCCTTGGGTCATGGATCACGTTGAGCTGTATTGTTTATTGTTTCTCTCGTCCATGAGAAAGAATATGTAATTTGGGCGTGAATTTGGGATTTCCCTTCCTTATATTTTTCCATAGTCATGTTTTCCCTGTCCAAATTTTGTCCCAAAATCCGTGGAAACATGGTTCTTCTGCTAGATGTGGCTCAACGGGTCTTTTTGGTGAAATTGTCACTTTTTGTACATTTGTAAAAATGCTAAATTGGTCCCGTGGCCCCGATTTTTTTTTATTGGCTATTCAACAATATGAAGTGACAGGAAAAAAGTTGTACTTTGACCATGAAGATGGACACATGGCTATTTTTCAAGTTAAAAGAAGGGAGGTAGGTTACTAGAGGATTTAAAATATTTTTACCTTTTGGTGAGAAGGAGAAAAGATATAAAATGATCTGCAACTCTGGGGTGCACATCAAAAGTATGGAGCAGAGAGGCGGGTCACCGAGGCATTTTGGGACTCTCTGCATGCTTCAACTCAATTCTTTCCATGTGGAAGGCCTTCGCTCATTTGAGGATTTGCCTCTCGATTTGAACTTTAGAGTTATGCCAAGAAGACATGTCGAGGTTTCTTCTAGCTCGCCCATGCTCAAAATTTTCAACGATGGTGCAAATTTGTCGTGCCATGGACACGTGGAGAGCTTGCACTCATTTGGGGATCTTCCTTTGGTTCTTACCTTTACAGCTTGTGCCAAGGAGACATGTGGAGGCTTCCGCTGGCTCCTTTCTATACTTAGACTTCTCAAGTAACTTTCTTAATCCCGGTAATGTGGAGGGTGCACACCTATTTAGGGACTTGCCCCCGAATGTTACTTTTGAAAGAGTTCTAAGGGGACATGTGGAGGTTCTGGATGGATATTCCTATACTTAGAAATTTTCAAGTGTCCAAAGTGTAACTTTCTCGCACCCTAGACATGTTGAAGGCCCGTGCTCGCTAGGTAGTCCTTCTTTTGAGCTTCATATCAAAAAAGTGCCCATACTTAGAATTTTTAACGGCCAAGGAAACTTTCTCGCACCCTAGCCACATGGCACATTCCTCTCGTCCTTAAACTCTTTTAATAACTTTGTCGATTGACACACGTGGTTAGCCCGCGCTTGTTTGGAGTCTCCGTTGTTGGGCACCATATCAAAAGTGTGTCAAGAGACACCCGGAGGCTTCTAATGGCTCTTATTTATACTCGTGACTTTTCAAAGGTGCGAGGAAAACTTTCTTGAGCCCAAGGCACATGGAGAGCTCCGTGCTCATTTAAGGTCCTACCTTTAGACTTCATCTTTGAAGTTATGCTAAATAGACGCGTGGAAGCTTCCCCACTGGACCTTTCTATACTCCGAATTTTCAGCAATCGGTGCAACTCTCTAGGTTTCAAAACACATGGAGGGCTCGTACTCATTTGTAAACCCGTCGCTAGACTTCACATTTGCAATATGCTAACGAAATACATGGAGGTTTCCACCGAATCCTCTTTGTACTTGGCCGACTCTGACTCAGAGCATATGAATTGTTTGTCACTCCAATATATAGACACGTACTCATTATTTGGTCGACTCACACTCATTTTCAAGGTGTATTCTCAAGGGTGAAAAGGATTGTTTGTCGATCCAACCATATAGAGCCACCTAAAAATGATCAAAAAGGATATTTCTTGCATGAAAAAATAAAATAATGATTAAGAATATTGTCAAAAACTATGATATGGCATCCCACCATAGTTGAGGGTTTGAGAAATGAGATCACCCATGATTTATCCACCTGCATCTTTGGGAGTAAATATGTTAAACATCACTTTCTAGAACAAACTTGTAGCAAGAAAGGGATTCCTCGAATATTTTTCTTATTGGGAGGAAAATTTGGGATGAGTGAGATAATGAAATGTATAAATACAATGATAATAATCTTGTAAATGGACATAAGTTAACTTTTATGAGAAATTATGAGAGAAACCATTTTTCCCAAGAGACCATCTAAGAGACTAGTTTGTTTTCTCGGTGTCTTTAGATTCAATCACATCAAGGTGGTTGTAAGTATACAACCATTGACAAGATCTGAGACTCGTTGAGGAAACTTGCCCCGCCTCGATGAATCTAATGAACCTTGAATGAATCTCTATTGATCATGTGCATTATTGTGTCTCCTTTTATTTCAGAATGTTTTCAAATAGTTTTTCTTGTTCCTATTGCAATCTTATATTAAAATCTCTTTGAGTCACACAAGATCTCATTCATGTGTTAGTATTTTGGAATTTGAAATTTAATTTTGAAAACAACCTTCATCCGATAATGAAATAAACAATTTAAAATCACTTTACTCTCACTATGTTGATAAATATTATTTGTAAGCCTATGAGTGTATCTTAGGTGTGACGAACTAGGGATTTCTAGCATTTAATTGAGTCTTTAGCATGAGCCTTTGTGTTGAATTATCGAAGAGTGTGTGAAACCGTGCATCTCTGGGCCTCCATTGATGCACACCTTCTAGTTGAAGGAATATCTTGGCTGTTCAAGCATTATTTTTGTGAGTTTTCCAATTTTAGTAAAGGCACTAAAATATCTCGGTACAATCTGCTTCTATCTTTCTTAACTTCCCATGGATAAATTTCTCAAACGATGAATCCTACACAAACCACCCCTATTTGTACTGTGTATCCAAAAACAAAAAAATTCCATTGCCAAAGTATGCAGGGACAATTAGGACTCATTTATTGCTTTTAGTAACCCGAACCTTTGTCCAAGAAACTTCTCCACTCTCTAGTGTGACAACTTGTTAGAATTAGATTGTGTTGTATTGATCATATTTCCTCAAGGTTCTCATTAACATTGTGTAGAGAAGGGTCTCTCGATGTTCTTCACCAACACGGGTTACAGAATGTGTCCTCTCACCATGGTTGAAGGAAAAACCTAAAGTAGTGGGTGTAGATCAAACCCTCAGTGAGGTGCTATACACTTCTCCAATTCCCGAGTGATAAAGAGCCAGACGAATCTCATCCCCAGCTATAAAATGACTTATATCATGTTTTGTCTATCTCTAAGCATCCTTCAAGTTTTGTGATGCTTCCTTGCCCCCACAAAGGAATCAATTTGGATACTAATAGTAAGAAGTAGTTAAAGGTTAATGGATGACACCGTAAAGTTCTCTATACGGATCTTCCATTACATTGGAGTGAGATGGCTTGAAAAAATCAAGTGTTAACATCATCTTTATGATCCTTTCAACACCCATTTTATTATCACATTAGTTACACAGTTCCTTTTTCACACTATTTCATTTTACATACTCTCTTTACACACTAATTTTTACATATTTTGATCATATACATGTGTGTATTCGACTACTTTTTTAGCTTCTCTTAAAGCAGGTCCATCCATATGGGAAGAGGTAGTCAATATCACCACAATAGTAACAAAAAAAAACATCACACACATAGACATCGAAAACAAGTAAATCATAATAGCTACATGTGTTTTCCACCGTAGTTTCATTTTATCATTTTTTGTACTTTCTTCTCTTTATTATCCTAATATCTCTCAAAAGTGCACATTGGTTGAGTGATTAAAGTAGGGGTTCTAGGCTTTCTTAATCTCTCGCTCAGATATACAATGGAAACACCTTAGGTCTATGGGTGTACCTATTTTTGAGGTGATTTTCGGTAACAACATTAGTTCATTATTGATGTATCCTAAACTAATTTATTGGGGTTTTGAGGGTAAACGATCATTGTAATGAAATTGAAATAGATGATATACCAAAATTATTGAGGGATTTGACTGAGTATATGCACAATAAAATTGAGAATGAATTTTAGATGCATGAACCAATGGTTTTCAGTAGAATATTAAGGTAAAACACTTATATATTGAGGGATAAATCACAACAACACAACAATATAAACATGCACACTAAGACTATGTAGAAAATACAATATTTATAAGCAAGGTGAGATTATTAATCGTGAATTAACATTCACAAGACTTAATGTAAATATACACACCACTGCAAATAATTGGAAAGGCCAAAACTAGTTCTTATTAAAGGAAAATTTGAAAATAATGCTTCAAAGACTCCTATGTCAAAAATTCCTCCTATGCCTTGTCAAGACACACAATATATAGCAAATAACTTATGTACTCACAAACAGACTCACCCATGCATGCTAATTTTACCCCTTTATCATGAATAAATAAAGGAATGAAAATAAATATGTTGATTAGAATTTTGCATTAAAATCCTTAGTTACAAATTTACAATTCAGCAAAGTGCAATGATCGCTCTATTTCAAATAAAATGAATAAAATTTGGTGAATAATTTATCTAATAATAGCTCTTTATTGTTGTGCAAGTATCCTCCAATGTACGTGCATGTTCTTTGTCCTCTTATGCATGATTTGACACCTATTTATTCATCTACTTGTAAGGATATTATGTCTTTATCTCTCATTTTTCCTCTAGCTAGAAAGGTGATTTTGAGCTCCAGCCAGTAACTTGTCTTTTTTTACATGATGATTAAAATAATTAAAATTTGTCCCTTTGTGATCATATGCAAAATGATATTTCTATAAAAAAATTGTGCACATGCAAAGATAAGTTCTTCCTTTTAATTGCATCTTCTTTGGTATGAGATCCTTGAAAGATTAAGGTATATTTGATTTGTTTAAGGTAAATCATTACCTTATCCTTGAATTTTCAATATGCATTGACCAATGATGATTTGAATAAAATGCAACTATGGTTTGAACATAATCAAAAATAAATCCACTATTCAGTAGCTTGAACCCCTTCATGATTTACTCATTTTCGATCTACGTTACTATATTTTCCTTTTGTTGCCATTTTTGAGTGAATATGAGATCAATTTTATTTTCCTTGCTTCTTTTTTACTCCATGAGCTCAACTAGCCATTCATTTTAATCCGTTATTCCATTTGTTGTTGTTTTCTGTGGTTTTTGGTTATGGGTTGACCCCTTTGAATTATTTTCATGAACTCCATTTCATCTATACGGTGATGTTATTCTCTCTGCTTATCATTTTGCATAATGGGTACTTTATAGGTTGTATTTTCGTTAGATAGAATCTACATTGTCATGTCAATGGTAGAGACAATTCCATCTACATGTGATTCCTTTATGCTAAAAATACTGATCGCTGAATATTGTTATTTCTATAAGAAAATGAATCCATAGAAATCAAGGTATTTAAAGTGGTCAAAGAGTCAATGTCTACAAATTTTATTTCGTAAGAAACTCCAAAAACAAAATCATAAATGAAAACTCTCAAATCCATGAGCCTTGTAAGATTGAGGGTGTCATCTGATTTTGTATATGCATGTAATTTTAATGCTTGAAAATATTCATCCCGCAACTTGCACTCTTCTTCCGAAAAAAGCATCTAAAGTGACATAACTTGTATCTTGATTGATAGCTTATTTCACTTAATTGCACATATTTTTTTTTTTTTTAGGCTCTCAATTTGTTGAAAATGAGGAATGATATTAGTGAATCTCTTCAATCAAATATGTGCAATCCAGATTACTCGGTTGTATGCAAGATAAAATGTATCCATTAAATCTTTGTTGACGTTCTGTAATTTTTTGTTTCCATTTCTTGATGTCCAATACATGACATGTAGTTTTTTATAGAAAGAAATAGGAAAATGAAACATAATGAAAGATTTAATGGGACCTTAACATGCTCAAATCTGATATATATTTCTTTATTTTTTTACATGGCTTCCTTATCTACTTCAAGACTATATCTCTAAATTACCTTAATAATCAAGAGAAACTCTGAAATGCTTTATTTTTTTGTATACAAATATGTGTTTCTTCTTAGATTGAGATTCCATTCTCGAGGTACATACTTGAATTTTTTGATTGAACTAAAAAAATGCATCCTATTGTTTTTTATTTTAGAAAAAAACATTTTCTCCCTCTCCCGAAATTTATAGCATTGATAATTGTTTAGCCACTTTGATGATCATGGACATTTATTTTGTCATGAAGATCTTGACAAGAACTGGTGGATTTACTCTCCTATAGTTGTTAATGAAATTATCATACTCGCCTCAAAGCTCATAAAATATATTTAAGTAATTTCAAACCTATGTAGTTACCTTAAGCAGCTTCATTCTTGAAGTTGTAATATTCTTTTCGCAAATAAATGGAGCATATCTTCCACTTGAAAACCCCATCAATATAGGTAGATGAAGCTTATCTCTGCTTTTATCTATTTTCCATACATGGGTTTTGGATGTGCTTATAGACAAATAAACTCTACCATTCACTTTTGAACGTTGTAATTTTTATACTTGAAAACTTGGTATATTTCATGGAAAATATGCAATCCTTAGAGAAAATTGTATTTCTCAAATACAATTATGTCTCTAGTTTAACACCTTTAAAAGTAAAACCTGAAGCTATTACTTTAAAAAAAAATTATCTTTTCCACCTTGAATATTATACGGAGTTTATTCTGTTCCATTATGAACCATGGGTTCACTTACCCTTTTATGATGGTCTGTGTTATCATGCTCCTATTCCCGCAAATCTTGCCTTGTTTAAGTAGTGGCTATAGATCTTAATACTCATTTTTTACTTGCAAGGGTCATGCGTGAAAATAAAATCATCCCATTTTCTTTCCAAGTATATGAACTTGTAGTTACCTTTTCAATGATGATGGTGCCACTTTTGGAGCTTGAAATTTTATATGATTGTCTTCATAATTTATATTTTGCAATTTGTATTTGAATCATCTTTTTGATTTCCTTCTCATGCTTTTGAAGTTCATATTCTCGCATTCCAATTATTTTCTACAATTTTGATTTCAAGGTAATTTTCATGAAATTTCAGTTATCCGAAACTACGATTGCAAGAGAATGGTGTAATCTAGAGCTCTAACAAAATTCCTCTTCACTTTTTAGGTACCTTCTAAGGACAAAAAAGGAGAGCAGAAGATGAAGTCAAAGCAATGACTATAGGAAAATCCATCCAATAAGGAAATGATGGATTTCTATTTTTATTTTGTTCATAGATTTAGATATATGTACTTTCATTTTATGCACTTGCTTTTAGAGTTATTCCCACGGCTTGTGTGGGTTCACTGTACTATTATTCCTCATGAATAAATGAACTATTTTTGTGTAATGAGATGTATGTCTTTATTTTCTAGTACTTTCTTCATTTGTATGGATAATAAATGAACTTATACAACTCAAAACACTTAAATAATTCACTTAATCATGGAAATAAATTAAAATCAAATGTACCTTTTGATGCTCATTAGAAATGCAAATTGTTTGTAAAATTACCTTTTCCATGCATCAAACCTACAACTTGTTTGCATCTTCAGAACATTATGTTTGATACATGCTGCTCTTCTTGCCTTCCTCGTGGCCTTCAGCAATGGTCTTATATGATTATTTCATAGTTGTGAAGAGGGTAACAAATGGAATGGTTGCATCTATGAGGCATGACATTCTGTAACTACACCCGAGTTGTAGTTTTGATCCAAATGTGACTTCCAAGACTATCCAAAACCAAACAATTAAAATCTTTAGCCTCTTCGAGATGGTAATTAAAAACATAGTCAAACTTGTAACCCAACAATTCAAAGAAACTTAAAATTTTTGAGTTGAACTTTTCACATGAGGTGGGGAAAATGTCAAAACATCCACACTTAACATTTTTATCACTCCATGTTTTCTCTAGTCCTTAGGAATGCATGCATCATCGATATACATGGTTATCCGATACACATATCTATCTACTTTATGTTAGAAAGCTTTCCACGCACCAACATAAAGTGGGGAAAATGTAGGCACAAAATAACACAATTTGGGTAATTATGTAGTCCTATTACAGGATCACTATTCATGTGATTCCCAAGTAAGATTGGTACTAATTAACCCATGTCTTTGGCCACATTTTTAAATTTCCATTGTTACTTTTAAGTCTTACACACTTACTTGTTCATTATTCTTGTTCATTCTTCGACATTTTTCATCCTAGATAATAGTTTCTGCACTCAGATGCCAATGACAGTACCCTCATCAAATCTAGGCATCCATGTGCTTTTTTAACTTTAATCACATTTTTAGGACCTTTCTAATCGCTTGAGCATCTTATATTTTTTGTAGTCATCCTTTTTGGGGTTAATTATGAATTTCAATGAAGGGAATCATATAAAAATAAAGTTATATGATCAACATTGTGCTCCTCACTTGGCCGGTCAAGTTTCTTCGATTGTTGTGTACTTTGTGGCACCCTTCTTCTTTTGGTGCTTTCCCATTTCTAGGTTTTGGATTATCTCGGTTGTTTCTCTTTGGGCTTGTGGGGCCTTGTTTGTTGATGATTCACTTTTGGGCCTTGTTGTTTATATTTTTCTTGCATGTGGTTCTTGATCCCTTCAAAAGATGTTTTTTTACCTAATCTAATAAAAATATAAATATAAAGTTATATGATCATAATAAGTAACCAAGCACTAAGCATATACTATCTCCACCTAAGGTTGCATCAATAAAGGCATCTAAGAGTTGCATTTCATCCATATATCTCTATCACAAGGGACACAAGGGTTAGATTTCTACATCACACTTAAGAGGATGGAATTTTATTTTATTCCATGCACACATTTACTATATTTCTTTACATCTAGCTACTTTCTCACTATCAAAGTGTGACTCGACACAAGAGACAACCAAAGGCATGAATCCTCACACACACATATAGAACAAAAATGGGTTTGAGATGTACTACACGACTACCAAATGTAAGTCCAACACTATGCCAATTTATGACAATCTGACCTCATTTTGCATCTTTACTTTTTAAGATTTGATATTTATTTGAGGGTTTTGCAGGTCTATACTTGTAGGTTTATCGCAACCTCAACGATAATTGTGTGAATTTGTAGTGACCAAAGGTGAACATAATCGAACATCTTACACCTATGAGGAATTGGGTTTCGAGCATTTTTTAGATCTTGTGCCAAGAAACACTACCTAGGCACCCATGGGTACCCCTATCCATCGTTAGGTGCCCTTGTCTAGTCTTTTCCTCTCTTTTTTTGTAAATTTTTTAGTTTGAGTGTGATATTCACTACTTCTACTTTTCATAGTTTTCGCTTCATGTACACTCTTTGACAAACACCGTGAATCAATTATGGAACCTTATCCTTCTTTTTTCGCACATTAGGGTTTCATTATTTATTTCTTAGCTTTATTTGGTATATTTTTCTATTTCATCGTATCATTTATTTATTGCTACCATAACATCAAATTAGGCTTAAATTGTACATTTTAGGTTAATTTGACAAAGATACAGGAGTTATGAAGTTATAAAGGTGAATAGGTAATATTCTAACATATTTTTATGCTTAGGATAAATTTCCATTAGTGTAAGAGAGAAAGAAGACAAATCATGTATGTTGGAAGAAAGAGGAGAAAAGGTATAGCAGCTTACATGTTAGAGATGTCAAATTCAAGGTCAGTTATAAGATGAAAATTTAAGATTTTTCATAAGAGGAAACAATTATATGAATATTTTCAATTTTCTTGTAAGAATATGAAGCATATTGGAAGGTTTTGTAAGTCATGATTTTGAAATTTCCATTAAATCATATGTAATGAATACTAGTGGATAGTTTTGTTTTGTCTTTTAGTGATCCATTGTATGAGATGTAAACAGAGAGGAAGTGAAGGGTAATTGAATATGAAGTGCATGAGATAATTTTATGTGCATCTTGATTGATACTAAAAAAAAATCTTGAGATTTTATATTTTGTTGATGGATATGCCATTGAATGTGGTAAATGTTATGAAAAATAAAAAGATGATCAAATGCATACTTGGACTATAATTTTGTAGTAGATTATGACCATGAAATATAATATTATTAGGATTTGTAAATGAGAAAATAATCATGTAAAAAGTGTTTGTATGTGAGAGGCCTTGACATATACTTCTTGTAGAAAATGAAGGAGAGTGAGAAGAGAAGGAATTGAGCAAGAGAAGTGATCATAATAAGTCATGGGAGACAAAACAACAAAATTTATAAACAATGAAATAATTCTAAGTGATTGATTCGAATATAGGAGTTTATGCTTCCTTGTAAGTGACAAAATGCTAATAAAATATGAATTTCCATCTTTCTTAAAAATTGGTGGTTATAACTTCCAAGTCAACATTGGTTTAGAGATGGTCAAGTGGAATCTTGACTAAATTTTTTTAGTCAGAGCTCCACGCTGAGTAGATGCTCAATAGTGTAATGATTGTAACATTTAGAAAAAAATAAATTTCAAGACCAACTCTTTTGTTTCACCGGGTTTTTATCCTCGAATGGTTTTCCACATTGAATCAGGGGTCTCTTTATTTATTTTTATGTGTTCTCTTGTTGGTTTCTCAAATGAATCTATGTGATTTCATCATAACAAGGTTAAGGAAATTAAATTGATTTTTAGATTTTTAATAAGCATTAATTCACCCCCAATGCCTAGGATTTCTTACGTAAAAATTAAAAAGGAATAATTTAAGTTTGAAGTAATAAAAATAAGCACATAAGTGTCATCACAATGTGTTTGTGAGAGATATTTTAGACTAATTGTTATGGTATTATCCATATATTTTAATGATTCTATAATACATGAAAATTTCATAGATGAATTATGAGAGATAATGTAATTGATTGTAAAATATCATATAATATACCAAAATAAATATGTTAAAACCTTTTAGAAAATTCATATAAATTATGCTAAAATATTTATAGATCTCTGACACTTCTCAAGACCTTCCACAAGAAATTAGTCTTCAAATCAGTGAAAAACAAGTTACAGAGGATTAACTATGATGGTTTATCCTTCATATGTAGGAAATTATTTCAAACGGGGCATCTCTCAAATGATCGTGAGAAATATAGATGTAAGAAAATTGAAAAACTATCGTATTAGAAGGAATCTCTTCCTAGACATCTCATGATAGGTCGTCATTTAGATCCGGTTAGAGAGACCATCAAGGAAAGAAACTCCTCTCACAACGAAGAATTCCTAAACCATCTAGAGATGAATCCAAAAACTCACATTCTAATTCACTTGATTCTATAAGGATAAAACAAGATTCTACTAACCAAGATGTCATTATAGAATCTACAATGGATAGTGCTTTGTTTCTCATTCGATTCACATTCCTATGAAGACTCTTGAATTTTTTTCTTTCATTATTCATAGAATAAGATAGCGAGGAGTCGTTGGTTGGGGATAGGAGAAAAATTTTACACACAAAACTAAAACCCACCATTGGTTCGGACAAGTAAAGATTATTTGAAGATCTCTTTCTCTTCCATTTTCTATTTTTGTTGGTATATTTTTGGAGTAGGAGTTCTACACAGTGTTTTTTTCCATGCTTTGTGTTGGTAGGATACTCCTTGATTTTATTCTTATCTTATATATTTGGATTTTATGCCATTTTTCGCTTAGAAGTGGTCCTCATCTGGTTAAAAACCACAAAATTTTCTTTGAAAATCTTGTTTATTAACCTTGATGTTGTTAGGAATGCTCTTATTATGGTGAAATCACAACACCCCCTAAACTTCCCTATTTGAGCAAGGGAATTCATTGTGATTGCATAACATAGAGCTATCCTAAGTGTGTTACATTTGGAAAATGGGATAGCTCTCTGGAGAATGTCATTTCCTACTCCTAACCCGCTTCGCTAACTACTCCTAATGTAGGAAAACTACTTGAGTAATCCTAATCTAATACTTCCAAGGGACATTGAAAGAAGAATTACATGAAATAAACCTAAACTATGAGTGGTGATACACCAAGAAAGGAGCGCTAATCACTCTTCCAAATCCTTGTGAAATGGAGAAAGGGCAAATTTTTGGAGGTTGGACATGATGCAACACAAACAAAGATCAAACCAATGCACTAAGGGGAGGTTGGCTACCTACAACACAAACATGAAATGAAAACATTCACCATTTCATGGAAAATATAACAACAAAACATAGAGGTTGTCCAAAATGCAACACAAATATGTTTTATTGCTCCATAGAAGTTTACATAGTACAATGTTATAGCAAGAAGAGGCATCAAGCCATTCAAAGAGTTTGAAAATTATTCAAGCCCTAAGAGGAATTAGGTTAATGGGAGAAGAAAGGAGATCAACCTTTTATCCAATTCCACCCTTACGACTTAAAGAGGAACAAATTCGAGGAGAGAGAGATAGGAAATTCGAAATTACACTCTAATATCCTTCAAAATCCATCATTTTCCTTGAAGGAGTGATGGGAAATTCTTCAAGGCCCATAATCCATTGTACCATGATTGTTGGCTAAGAAAAGAAGTCCATACCTCATCATTTTGGGTAGGTGAGAAATTAAGAACCATTCCTCTAAAATGGTGGACTGTATTTTCCCATTTAACACTACTTAACCTCCCTAAAATTAATAGAACTAATATTTTTGTGTAGAGGACACTGAGATATATTCAAAAGTTCTATTTATGCAAATTATAGATCCAAGTCAAAATTTATGGCCATCTCAAGATGAGGTTGTCATACTTCAATAATTGTTAGTGTTTGATCTACCTTTTTGGACTCGACAATGCATCATAACCTCTAAACTCGAAATTTTGGAATTTTGGGATTCGAGCTTCTTTTATTTTGACTTCTAAGGTTGCAATTACTCTTCACCTTCCTAAGCTAATGAAACCTCTGAAATTATGAAACCCCCGATGGCTGAAATTTAGAACTTGGTGTATCGGACTTCATGTTGTGATTTGCATGTGCGTGGGTACAATGTTATGAAATTACAAAACCTCAAGTCTGAAATTTGTTTTTGAGGTTTCAAATATTTTGTGTTTAGGGGTTTTTAGGAGTTCAAGAGTTTTGGTGTTCAAGATTTTGGGGTTTGGGTTTTGGTGTTTCAGGATTTCAAGGGTTCGGTTTGGGAATTGACTTGGTTTATGAAACGATGAATATCCAAAATCCTGAACCGAGAAATTTGGAGTTTGGGTTTTGGAATTTCTCCTACCTTTTGGCCCTTCTTACCAATGAGTCCCCAAATTTCACCTTGGCCTACCTCTCAAGGACCTCATCCCCAAGTCCAAATTTTGTATGTCGAGCTTCTTAATTTTCTGAACTCCTTTGTAATTTCATCTTCCCGATTCATCCGAATTACTCAACTCAAGCCCCAAATGTGAGCTCTCATGACCAAAACTATCTTCCTATTTTCTCTCGTGTGAGGTAATGTTTGTTTACTTTCTCCGAGGGGAAAAATTAGATAACAGTCCTCATAAAAACCATTTACTAATAATAAATAAAAGATGTTGATATTGAAATAATTAAAGAATCTATACTTTACAGCTTTGTAGTTTTTAATTTCTATAATATGTAAAATGGTTTAAAAGGATCATTATGCATAGAAAAAAATTAATATATGGTGGAGAAAATTCTTGGTTCCCCGAAATGGTTTTCTTGCTCTTACATGTAGTGAAAAATTAACTTCATTAGAACTAGAGGAAGAATAAAAGTGAGGTGGATGTTTCCCATTAGGAAGAATATATTTAACTTATATATTAATATAAGTATGATCCTCAACAATCATGGAAAAGGTAAAACTATCATAATGTACAACTATGCCGATGGGATATAAACATGGACCTGATTAGAGAAATATTTGTTAGGAAATAAGGGATATAATATTTGGAACAATCCCACACCGAATGATAATAAGTAAAAATAAATATGAAAAAGATATTTCAGATCTGAAATAAAAGTAAAATAAATAAAAGAACACAACACACGTATAGTATTTAACATGGTTCACCCAATTTGGGATGTCTACCAAGAATCATTTTCTTAGATTTTATTTCAATCCACATATTTCTCTCAATACAATACACATATCTATTTGGAGCTATGGTCAAAAAATCTATTGAATTCACACTCAAACTCATACACATCTACGATAATATGTCTACCCTATAAAAATAAAAATCACATCAATAGACAAATTCTTTAGCATTTTTACAATACCGGGTACCAAATAATGTGCCAAAAACAGCCCCATAAACCTATGAGTAAAAAAACTACCCATATGAGAAAATCATGTTTGTAGTGATAAAATTGTGGAGAGTGTATAATAAGTATAGTGTACAGGTCTTGAACACTTCTACACATGAAAACATGCTCCACAACATAACAACTCCCTTGAGACTAGTTTTCCTCTCGAGAAAGCTTCTCAACCATTCAAAGTTGTCCATGGAGACCAACAAAATTTGAACATAACTTCATATTCTCCTTGTGACCACTTTAGTCATCATATATGTATGGTTTTGATTAGTATGAATCTTCTTCATCTTCAACTTCTCTTCCTCCAAAGTTTCCCTAATGAAATGGTACCTTAACTATATATGCTTCCTCCTAGAATGGAAATTATCGTTTGTAGCTAGGTGTATACAGCTTTGAATGTTGCTATATAACTTTCCTCCTCGTACTTATGCCCCAACTCGTCAAGTGATTTCTGTAACCAAATCATTTCATTTCCTGCCTCTATGGCAGCAACATTCTTTGTCTCTCAGTGGTTGAATAAAATCCACAATATTCTATAGTCGTAAAATCCATCTCACTATTGTCCCAACCGCAATACAAACATAACTTTTGTTATCCTCCTAATGTCCACATCTCAAGCCATGTCAAAATCTATAAAACCACACAAAGTTGTGTCCAATACATTATAGCAAAAAAATGTGTCCATGGTCCTTCTCAAGTTTCAAGGTTCTACTTTATTGTTTCCAGACATTCATCTTTACCCGGATCACTCGTAAATCTACTCACTACTCCCACTACATGTGCAATATCACTCCTAGTCCATACCATAGCAAAATCAAACCGCTAATCACGATGAATAAGGTATTTTTACATTTGGCTTCTCTCTTACTCTATCTTAGGATATAACTCCTTTGATAACTTGAAATGTCCTACCAAGGATTCCTAACCGGTTTAACATCCTACATTTTTAACCTTTCTAAGACCTTCTTAATGTACTCTTCCTAGGATAAAGTCACCTTCCATTCCTTCCTATCCCTAGATATCCTCATACCATGGATGTTTTTATTTCCAAAATACTTTATAACAAAGGACTCACTTAGCATGGTTCTTGAGTAATTTTAATTCCTACATGTTTTTTCCCGCAACCAACATGCCATCCACATACAAACATAGAATAATATAGATTCCATCCTGAAATTTATTTCTATACAGGATAATGGTAAGAATGGAATCTAGTATAACCTTTTTTAATAATGAAGCTATAAAATTTCTTATACTAATTGACATGGAGCTTATTTGAGGCAATATAAGCTCTCATTCCATTTCCACATGATCTCCTCTTTACCTATGACATAATATCCCTCTAGATGTTGCGTAGCTTATAGATCCTCCTCCAAATAACCATGGAGGTATGGAGTCTTTACAGATGGCTTTTATAATTGCAAGTCTTCTACTACCACTATTCCAAGAAAATTCTAATAGAATTCCTTTTACTTAAAGAGAAAAAATCGA
Organism: Taxus wallichiana var. yunnanensis; assembly: GCA_018340775.1. Classification (NCBI taxonomy): domain Eukaryota; kingdom Viridiplantae; phylum Streptophyta; class Pinopsida; order Cupressales; family Taxaceae; genus Taxus; species Taxus wallichiana. The sequence continues at coordinate 587,820,016 of CM031236.1, forward strand.
ATCAAAATATATACCTTTTTCTCATGGTGCAAACCCTTGACCACCCATCAAGCCTTATATCTTTTTGTTCCTTCTTCCTCCTTTTTAACTCTATACACCCACTTTTTCTACAATGATATTTTTCATCAAGGTAGCTTAACCAAATCCCATGTTTGGTTCTTCATGATATACCGCACTCGTCATTCATTGCGAGACTCCCATTTCTTCCTAGCATCCCCCCTAAATTGATTCATCAAAGTTCTTTGTAAGTCCACTATGAGTGAGTAATACATAATAAAGAGGAGGAAAAATTAGGTTTTCTTCTTACCCTAGAATACCTCTTTCAATATAGGAATTTGGGGTTCTTGTTGAGTAGGTTCTTGAACTGATTCATGTGTAACTTTTCCATCCTAATGATCCTCTAACACTACATATTCTTTCCTAAGTTCTTCCATGTCTTTCTCAGAATCGCTTATATACATAACTTTCTCATTGAAGACCACATTCCTAGATCGAATGATTTTCTTGTCCTTAATACTCTAACATTTATATCAAAATTCATCACCACTATAACCAATGAAAGTGAATATTTCTTATTTAGCCTCTAGCCTAGTCATATAAGCCTTTTCTATATGAACTAACACCTTACATCCAAAGACTCTAAGAAATGAGTACTCAAATTTCTTACCGTATCAAACTTCCTAAGGTATGCGTCCATCTAAGGGACTTGATGTTCCTCTATTTCTAAAGTAGACAATTTTGCTCATCATTTCTTCCCAAAAATAAAGAGATAAACTCCCATATAACCTCATTCTCCTAGCATGTTTCATTCTTGTAAAGTTAATCCTTCGTACACCCCGTTCTCGTTGTTGAATTCCTAAAACAATATTTTGTCTATGGATTCAATTCTTGAACACTAATCATCAAACTCATTGTTTTCAATAGTCCCCTCTATTATCTAACCCGATAAATTTTAGATTAAAACTTGTTTCATTATCTACCAATTCTTTCCATTTAACAAAAGTGTCAAATACATCAGATTTATTTCTAATACAATATACCTAAAATTTTCTTGTTGCATCATCAATAAATTTACATAATAATTTGAACCCCAAGAGATGATACTGAGCTGATCCCCACACATCAGAATGTACCGTGATCTAACTTACTCTCTTTTCTTCATAGGTCCAAACTCAATAAAATTTACTTTCTTCTCTTTTTGCATTTGCATAGTTCTCGAGATAAATCCAATAATGTCTATGTAATTCCTAGAAAATTATTCTTTTTGATCTCGCATGCTCTTATGGCTTATATGACCAAGCCTATAATACCACAATGTCAGTATCTACATGTGAACCCACAATATTAAAATCATTAGTAATACGAGTGGTTAAATACAAGGTTCAACATTCTTATCACTTTCCCCCATAGGATCACCCTTGTGACCTTCCAAGAGTCCATTGTAAATATCACAAAGATAACCATCATTTCCCAACCGCCCTACCAATACCAAGTTTCATCTTAATATCCATGTATTCCCATTCGAATATTAACCTAACAATAACCTTTTCAAACTATGTTGTAAGGATCATCATCACCAATAAAAACATGCTCAAAATGCCCTCGAACATAATAAACAAAATAATGTCTATCTAGAGTAGCATTGGAAGAATTCCCCAAAAATAAAAACCCAAGATTTAAAAAATATTATGCAAAGAAAGAATCAAAGCATCCTAAGAGACATTACATGTTGCCATATTGACCTCCTTGCTTTCTTCCTATTGTTTCTTCTTGTCCCAAGCTCCCAACATGGCCTTTATGTGCCCAAGCTTTCCATAGTGCCAACATAATATCTTGCTTATATATTTTGACCTTCCGAGATCTTTTAATTTTCCATAGCTTCCTCTATTATTTTGTCTCCTTGAGTTTCCACCATAAAATAATTCACTAAACTAGAATATTCCTAATATATTTTTCTTCATATTTCCTCACTTAGAACCACCCCAAAAACATCCTCAAACTTCATCTTTGATTTTGCTAGAACTGATTTTCTTACCTCCACTACAAGGATGTTCCAAATCTTAGTTAAAGAGAAAATAATTAATAAATCCATAACTTTCTCATAAAATTATATCCTAACCAAAGTTAGCATATTCATAACCATATCAAAATCATTTAAATATTCTTCTAGAGAACCATTCTCATAAATCCTCATATTAAACAATTTTTCATTAAAAATATCATTTTAGAGGAAGAGGGTTTTTCATATAACTTCCCCAATGCATCCATAAGATCTTTTATAGCTATTTCCTTTAAAACATTAAGTAATAACAAAGATTCAAGACATATTCGATTGTCGCAAGTTCCCGTTATGAAGAAATCACAATACCCCTATTTTCTTGCAAGTGAATGGTTAAGACAAATCAGTGTGATTCATCAAACTTGGAGTTATCCCAAAGTGTGGGACTTTGTGAATGAGATAACCCTCCGGATGAAGGTTGATTCCTATTCCTTTATTTTTATGCACACATCGAAATTGTAGAGGATCTACTCTAAAATCTACTCTAACTTGCCAAGGAGATAGGGTTAAGAATATTACAAGAAATAAAACCTAAACTAATAGAGGTGATGCACCAAAAGGAATGTTGAACACCTACTTTGCACTGAAGATCGAAAACATAATCCAATCAAGAAGGATGAAAATACACCATAAATCAAACCACTAATGAGAATCCACTAACCATTAAACACAAACCTTTCGACATGTAATATAATGAAAATGCACAGAGATACCAAGATTACAATGAGAGATCGAGAGAAATCAATGAACATAAGAGAGGGTTGAAATTCATCCACAAAATTATATTATTTCTCCAAAGATTTGATATAGTGCATTACAATGGCAAAGAGGAAAACTTGCATTACAACTTGAATGGGAGGTTTGAAATCAAAAAATTCACTTACAGACAAGAAAATAATGGAGGGTGTAAAGAAAAATTATCCAACATTAGACCAATTCCTCCTTACAATATATAGGATGAATGAGAGAAGGGAGAGAGGAATAAAATCAGACTATTGTTTCAACAACCCTAAAATGCATTAAATTCACCTGTAATAATGATGGGTGCCACTTAAAAACCCATACCTCCATGTAATTTTCCTTGTTGGAGAAGAAAGGAATCCCATAACTTCATCATTTAGGTAGGTGAGATAATTAGAAACACCCCTTAAAATGGAAAACTTTATTTCTGCATTTTGAAGAACTTAGTTGAATCCGAGCTCTGGTTGAAATTTATGGCCATCCGATAATTGGGGTGTCATACTTGGGGCAATAAATACGAGTGGTTGGCTCTATTTCTTTGACACCAAAATGTATCACAACCTATGAAATCTAAAATTTAAGAATTTTGGGAATTTTGACTTGAGAGGTTAATGTTATTATTCATCACTCAAGAGTTCACAAAACATCTAAAACTTTGAAACCCTCAAGTCAAAAGTTCGGACATTGGGTTTCAGATTTTGAGTTGTGATTTTCGTGATTTTGGGCTTCAAAATTAAAATGCTAAAACCCCTAAGTCCAAAATTCATATTTTAGGTTTCAGACCTTTGAATTTTACGGTCACTATCACCATTCATCCACCCAACAACCGATCCTCCGAACCCCAAACCTCCGAAATGTTGAAGTCCTAAATTCAAACTTTGAGTTTCGAGACCTTACACCATTGGACCATTCGTGACATTGTTCTTGTATTTCCCACTCCTCTTTGACACTTATTATATTTTCATTTTGATTACAACCAAATATAGACATGGATATTATTTTATCATTTTGGTTTAGCATGATGTTAGATGAAAGAGATATTCTGATTTTGATGGATTGTCATTCATATTATGATTGTGTGGATTCTCATATAAATAGAGAGACATGTTATATATGAGATGATGATTTAGATATAGGAGGTTGGTTATTGATTTATGTGCATATATTTTATTCTATATTTTTTTAATGCAACTGAGAAAGGCTGAAGGAGGTATTATATGATTTTGTAGGAAATTAAATCACAACAATCAAAAGGGGGATTGAAGACCAACCACAAAGAGATTACTGGATGGATACAACGAAGGTCACCATTACAACTTTTGTAATGTTTTTTTATTTTTTATTTATTAGGGGGTTCCCATGGGAGGGATGACCTCTAATTGTTACCATGGGATTTTGTGCAATTCCTTCAATTTTTATTTTATTCATAGCAGAGCATGTGATTTATTTAGTGATGTAATTTATTTAATAGTTCTTGATTAATGTGCTTTATTAAGTAATTTAATCATGTTATTAAGTTATTTTGGGGATGTCACAAAATGGATTATTTTATTAGATTTATTGGTCTTTTGGGCTAGGTGATTTTGATTGAGTGTAAGTGACTTCGATTATTGTAAACTCTACATTACCTTGGAATTTCGGATTTGAGCTTAAGGGAAATTTTTTGAGGCTTGTGAGACAACTTAAAATTATCCCACACCTCTTAATTTCTTATACCAACCTTGCCTATGGATTAGGAGGTCAAAAATAGACCCTATTATGTGTTTTGAAAGAAAAAAGTTATATTCATTGCACTTTTCATAAATGGGTTTGGTTTTTACGTAAGAGGATTGTCCTTCTTCTCAACAACCAATTTATTATGCATTGGGGTTAAGGTTTGATTTGTGATGTGGAGTTGAGGATAAGTTATGTAGCATCCTACATGGAGCAACCTCACCCTTTCATCTCCTTTTTCTATTTATGCAAGTTTAATTGTTTGTTTGGGGTTACTTCTTTTCATTTTGTTTGTTTTGAGTCGATAATTTTTTGGAGCTTGTTTGAGTTGGATTGAGCTTGAAGAGATTGGTGTGTGAATTATTGATCAAGATCTACCATGGAAATGTAGGAGCTACACCCTTGTTTTATTTTTTTCCCCTTATATGAGTATATTTGTATGTTATGAAATGTTTTAGTACACTTGTTAGGTTCTTAGGTAGAATTCCTAAGTATGGTGTAGGAGAAGGCTATGGGAATCTTATATGTAGGGAGGCATAAGAGTTTATTTCATTTCTTGGGAGGAAGTTGGGTTAGGTTCCCAACTTGGGTAAGAGAATGCTTGTATTTCTTATTTGGTTATTTTGAGGTAGACATAAGAGATCAGTGAGGTAGAAGAGAATTTGGGAGGTATAAGAGGATCTTGAGTGAGGCGTAGGAGTTTTGTAGCAGCTTTTGAGTTGTGTTTTGGAGGGTTTTATGGTGGGCACCTAATCCTATTAGGAGGCATAAGGGTAAGTGCAATAAGTTGGGGGCTAAAAAGGGGTCATAAGTGGACGTTATATTGTAAATAACAATGAAATACTAACTCAGTAGGTATTATTAGCACTGTTTATAGTCAAAATTAGAAAAGAATTATATAAATATAAATCATAGAATTTGGAATATTGTTTCTAAGCTAGTATTTTTTTAAAAATGCACAAGGTTAACTTAATGAAACACTGAAAATTCAATGAATTGGTATTTTTTAAAACATATAAGATTGTATTTCAATTTCCCATGATTCTCGATGACCAAAACTTTATATATATTTTTCCTTGGGAAAAAAAGCTAGATGTCGATGTCTATCTTGGGATAGATTTTAGTTTGCACTTTTTTGAGTAATATATCTTTTTAATGATATCTTCCATGAAAGTGGTATGAAAACATAAAGAAAATGAAGCACTTTCCGTTTGCCCACCATAACTTCATACAAAAATATAAAAATAAAATACTTTATTTTTGAACGTGTATAAAGTTTTGTCACGGTTAGGATGGTATAGGTTTTATCACATTCGATAAGTGAAACAAAGGTTGAAGTATTAAACGTAAACATGAACATTCATGGGAAAAAGTGTCTTAACGACCTATTATTAGTGAAAATTTATAAAATGATATTTATCATATTCTATTCGCAAAAGTATACCCTATACATTGGTTACATTTTTTTGACATGTTTATGATTTTTCAACATGGCTTAAGTCCTGCTCAAGAGAAAATTGATGTTTTTCTATTTTTAATGTAAAATTCAGGATTTGATGTCCACTTTTTGGTCCACCAACTTGTTGCACTTACCTATAAGTGATCTCCCCATATATCCTTGCTCCATTGGCTTTGCATTTTAAGCCTTGTGTATTTTGATAGTTTCATGTTTGTTTCTGTCTTGAATGTGATTGAAGTAGTTTTGAAATCTTGTGTTGTGATGTGGAATCTTGTGAGAGTTTCCATGAGTTGGATCAATCCTTTATTGCATTTTTGTTGGGGCTCGGGGAGAATGAAGAGTATAACTTCTTCTCCTCATTAGATTATTATTTGGGTGGACGGTTTTTCCTCTCCCCATTTTTATGTTCTTGTGATTAAATTGAAGAAATGGTGGAGCTCTTGTCGAAGAATTGGCATTTGGATCACTTGTAGAAGACGAAGAAATCATTCTTTTTGAGAGAAGATTTCTTGTAATCCCCACATAATGTGGAATACTAGTAGCATTTTATTTGAAAGAAAAGTTGTATTTTATGTGTTGTTATTTAGTTGTAATGTATGCTACAAAAGAAGGCTCCTTGCTTTGAAATAAATGACCTATGCTCAAATAAAAATAAAATTCATTATTATTTGTTGAAGATGGATTGTTGTAAAATCGGAGGAAAAATAGTAAGTTGTAAATCAATGAGAAAGTATTCTTACTAAATCTTAAATGTATAATAGTTGTTTGTGCTTTCCTTGAGTAGATGGTTGTAGTATAAATGGGAAGATGCAATGAATTATAATGATTTATTTTGTTGGAAAAGCACATTTTGATGTGAAAAGGTAAAAAAGTACTAGGAATAGATTAAGTTTCATTTCTACTTTGGAACTTGAAAGAAATTTCGTTGGAAAAAAATTTTAAAATGATCTTGTAGTTATTTTCTTGTCACTATCAAATAGAAAATCTTTAAATTTAGTAATTTAAGTATGGAATGAATAAAAGGTATAACCTTTCAACCGGAAACTTTAGGCACATAAATTCGGGTAAGAATAAACTGTAAAACACTCCAATAAAACTTGTTTTTGGAAACATTACAGAATTGAAGGTTCTATTTTGAAAGAACATGACCGCGACCCTATGTAGAGTGAAAGTATCCAACCTCCGCATAGGAAAGGCAGTAGTTTTGAATCTTCACCCAGTGCACGGTGAAAGTTTTTGAATCATCATTCAAATATATACTTCCCACCATGAGTGAATGCATTGTAAAATTGTAAGTTTGTGATAAAATTGTTGTATTATTTGGAAATAATTTTATCTTGTAAACTCTTTTAAGAGTGTGGATTGAGAAAATTAAAATTTCATATGTGTAGTTTTGTGAAATTTTTTATCAAGATTTATATTGTCCTGGAGAATGGAATATTTGAATATAGATGTAATGGATATACATTCCTTTTAAGTTAAGTAGTTTCATTGTTGTTTTTAAATATGCATACTTTCATTCCTAAAAATATTGTAAAGTTGATAGACTTCATTTTGAAATAAATAAGTATTTTGTTTGTTTTCTCTTGCTTTGTGAAATGGAATGATTATTTTGTTTCCTTAAAAGAGAGTAAATTGAAGGCCTAAACTATAAATGTATTATTAAGCTAGTTGAGGGGAGTAGTTAAAAATACTTAGATTAAATGAGATCATATCTTTCCTATTTTCATTTTGAGGAATGACTCGGTATGGGATGCAATTTAAACAAAAAAATAGAAGATACAAATAACTATATAAATGAATAATAAATTATATAGAATTTCCTATTTAAATATAACACTAGTTAAGTAAATTTCATTAGGGTAACCTACGAAACACTTTAATAACATTTACTAACTAGTGCTCTCTTTGACCAAAAAGGGGAAATAAATATGCTTGACAACTTTAATATTATTAATATAGTAATACTATTAATAATTTAATTTTAATATAAGTTAAAAGTATAACTAAGTCAAACATATATATATATATATATGATAACATATTATTATATTATTATTATCATTAAGATTAGTATTATGAAAATAATTGTTGATTTTATTATACAAAAACAAAGGTTATTGAATAAATCTTATCTAACAAAAAATATTTAAATTTTAGTGTGTACGGTGAGGGCCTTAAGCGGCCATGACCATTGGTTTTGGTTGTTTTGGAATGGGGGGGAAGGGTTGTCAACCCCAACCCCACCCCATTATTTATTGGTATGGGGGGTGGGGTTGGATACCAATCCTCCCCACATTGCTTTGTTTAAAATTATAACAGGTGGGGGCGAAACCTCCACCAAACCACTTCCTTTTGTAATCTTTGTTTCAGTTATTATTGTGGCTGAACCTCTTCTTCAACGTAGCTTGTGTTAGACTTACCACGACCGTATTTCATTTTTGTTTGGGTCTCATATATATATAGATTTATAATAAATTTTATTTGTGTATATCTATTAAAATGGGAAAAGAACAATATTTTATTATTGAGAGAACTATATTATATAATCAAAATAGAAAATACCCAAATGGGTATTCTATTAAATTATGTTTATAACAAAATGAAAAATTTACAATCCCTTGGATAGGGTAAAATAGAAAATAATAACAAATAAAATAAATAAGTTTGGGGGATGTGTGTATCCATCCCAAGTTTCCTCCTCCTCTCCATGGCTTCCTCCTCTTCCATCTTCCCTTAACCTACAAAACCAAAATGAATAAAATGAAAAAAAAGAGATGAATAAAGGCTTCCTTAGAGATTTTAGGGTTGAATTGAAATTCCTTCATCCAATGGCCTAGATTGGATTCATCCAATGGCCCAAATTGTCTCCTACAAAAGTTAGGTGGGGTTGGTGAGAAATATCATTTGATCACATGGGTCTTCTTTTGAATGGGGCCACTTGTGTGGTTTGAAAGTTAATTAAGTTATTGCTTTTATTTTGATTTAATTTAAATAAACTCTTTCCTTATTAGTTTAGACTACTTTTATATTAGAGAATTAAATAATTAGCCTTGTGTAAATGAAAGGGTTGTTTTAGACTTGGTCTTTAATTATTAAATTATTGCATGACCTTAGAAAACTATATATTAAATTAATTTATGATTAATTGAATAAAATATTTTAAACCTAACCATAGATTAAATCAATTCCTTTATTTAATAATATTATTTAAGTAATTTTGTGGTGATCATTTGAAACCAAAGGTCAAACTTACCATCACTTTCGTTCCTTTAACACAAAAATTATTCCATAATTTATCCGTATAACCTTTGTTTGGTTTTGGGCTTTGTATGCAAATTTGGGTGTTGGCAATTGGTATCATGAGCCGAAAACATGAAACAAAAGCAAATAAACCTAACTTAACTTTAAACCTAGTACACAAACCTATGAATGATATTTTGAAATAGAGAAAATTTAGAATACTAAAAACAAAATTTTAGGTGACTATAAACTAACTCTCACCTTGGTCTCGTACGAGAGGGCACAAACCGCATAAGGGGTTCCTATATGTGGACCTAGACCTACCACCCCGTGATCGGGTAGTAGCACATATCCTACCTCATATATGTAGACATTACATGTGGTTAATACCGATATACATGGAGGATCTTTAGGAGGGTGACCTAGCAAGCACTATAAAGAGCCATCAGTGGAGGCTCATGTGCCATCACATCACATTGTAGAGGAGAGTGAAAATAATTCCCATGTGGAGTTAGTTAGACATGAGTCACCTCTTTGGGGGCTTAGAGATAAAGATGTGATGCATACAAATAGTTCTAGGAACCCTAGGCCGAGAGATGGCAGATTGAGAGGCCAAGAGGGTGATAGTTGTCCATTGTAGAGAACATTAGAGAGATACTAAAGTTAGATACACCTCACTTTGCTAGAGACATAAATCAATTTGAGGCCGAGGCATGGTTTATTTTCTTGAGTGGATGCTTCAAGCTATGCCCTTGTTCTAGAAACATGAAAGCTTGTTTTTGCATCCACATTCGGAGAGATGGAGAAACACTATGGTGGGGGACCTTGGAGCGAAGCTCTATGTAGATTCCGAAAGAGTAACCGAGGAACTCTTTGAGGAGCATTTCGGGAGCAGATGTATTTCGAGAGGTTCATTCAACAACATATTGATGAGTTCCATGATCTACGACAGCACCTCCATGATGGTAGCGAGTATGAGGGATGGTTTTGGATCTACTTCAGATGTAGACTACATACGGGATGAGCAGTGTAAGCTCACGGAGTTTATCGGGGCACGAACTTGGAATTTTGTGGGGAAGTGCATATTCATTGCCCATGTAGACATTATCGAGAGTCGTGGAGAAGGACTATATTACATAGGAAACAAGGAGAAGACTTAGCAGAATTTGATAGAGTGAGGAGTCACATACATCATCTCGTAGGACAATAGATCAAGGGGATAAGTTCCTCCTCATGGGGGAAACACTTTAGCAAAGATCCATCTCATGTTTTGAATTGGACTACATTGCGGGTGAAGGAGTAGATGTAGATGATGTTGGAGCCCGTGTATATTTTAGAGTGCATAACCTTGGGCCTTTGAGGCCAAAATATTTATTAGGTCCAGGTCCAAAGTGGGACACGTATAATGAGACTATTTCTACATGGGAGGATGTTATGTTATTATGAGTCCAGTTTCCACTCCTATTTTAGTGACTTCCATGATGCAGCGAGTTGAGTCTAAGGGAAGGGGGATGTAGTTCCCACTTCTATTCGACACTTATTACATTTTATTTCAATTATTGTAGACTATAGACATGGTTTTTATTGAATTATTTTGGTTTATCACGATGTTAGATGATAGAGATATTCTTATTTTGATGAATTGTGATTCATAGTATGATTATGTGGATTCTTATATACATAGAGAGACATGTTATTTTTGAGATCATGATTTATCTATATGATGATGGTTATCAATTTATGTGCGTATATTTTATGTTGGATGTTTTTAATGCAGCCATGAGGCCAAAGGAGGTATTATGTGATTGTGCGCAGTAATAAAATCACAACAATCAAAAGGGGGATTGAGACCAACCACAAGAGAATACCGGATGGATACAACTGAGCTCATAATTGTAACTAGTGTAATGTTGTTGTTTTGTTATAATCTGCATTCTGTGGGTCCCCGTGGGGCGACGATCCAATTGTGACCTTGGGCTTGTGTGCAATTCCTTCCTTTTTCTTTTTATTTATTGTAGAGCATGTGATTTATTTGGTGATGTAATTTAATCATTGTTGATTATTGTGCTTGTATTAAGTAATTTGTCATGTTATTAATTTATTTGGGGGATGTGAAAAAATGGAGTCATTTATTAGAGTTCTTGGTCTTCCGGTTAGGTGATTTTGATTGAGAGTAGGTGACTTTGAGTGTTTTACACTTTACTTTACCTTGGAATTTCAGATTTGGGCTTAAGTGAAATTTTGGAGGCTTGTGATACAAGCTAAGCTTGTCCTACACCTCTTAATTTCTTATACCAACCTTGCGTATGGATTAGGGGGTCAAAAATAAACCCTATCATGTGTTTTGTAAGAAAAAAGTGATATTCATTTCACTTTTCATACATAGGTTTGGTTTTTGTGTGTAAGAGGATTGTCCTTCTTCTCAATCACTAATTTATTATGGATTGGGGTTAAGGTTGATTTTTGATGTGGAGTTGATGATAAGTGATGTATCATCCTACATGGAGCAATCTCACACTCCCATCTCCTTGGGTTGGGTTGGGTTCCCACCTTGGGTAAGAGAATTCTTGTATTTCTTATTTGGTTATTTTTAGGGAGACATAAGAGATTGTAGGGAGGTAAAAGAGAATTTGGGAGGAATAAGAGAATCTTGAGGAGGCATAAGAGTTGTGTAGGTTTTATGAGATGTGTTTTGGAGGGTTTTAAGGTGGGAACCTAATCCCATTGGTAGGCGTAAGTGATCTCCCCATAGATCCTTGCTCCATTGGCTTTATATTTTCAAGCTTGGTTTATTTTAATAGTTTCATGTTTATGTATCTATTTTGTGTTAAATATGTTTGAAATAGTTGTGAAATCTTGTTCTTTGATGTGGAAGCTTGTCATAGTTTCTATGAGTTGGATTCATCTTTTATTACATTTTCTTCTCCTCGGTGGATTATTGGCTAGGTGGAGAGTATTTCCTATCCCCCATTTATGTTGTTGTTGTGATTAAAGTGAAGAAATGGTTGAGCTCTTGTGGAAGAATTGGAACTTGCAGAACTTGTAGAAGGCTAATAAATCCTTCCTTGTGAGATAACCTCTCTTGTAATACCCACTTAAGTTAGAAGAATAGTAGAACTTTATATGAAAGAAAAGTTGTATTGTATATTTTCTTATTTAGTTCTAATGTATGGTGGAAAAGAAGGCTCCTTTCTTTGAAATAAATTAGCTATGCTCAAATAAAAAGAAAGTTCATTATTATTTGTTGAAGATGCATTATTGTAAAATGAAAGGAAAACTAGTAAGTTGTAAATCATTGAGAAAGTATTCTTAGTAAATCTTAAATGTATAATAGTTGTTTGTGCTTTCCTTGAGTAGATGGATATTTTAGAAATGGGAAGATTCAATGAATTATAATGAGTGATTTTGCTGGAAAAGTGCATTTTTCTATAGTTCAAGGTAAACAAAAATACTAGTAATAGATTAAGTTTCATTTCTACTTTGGAACTTGAAAGAAATTTTGTTGGATAAAAATAAAAAATTGATCTTGTAGTTGTTTTCTTATCACTATTTAAATAGAAAATATTTAAATTTAGTAATTTAAGAATGGAATGAATAAATGGTATAACGTTTAATTTCGAGACTTTAGGCACATAAATTCAGCTAAGTATATACTTTAAAACACTCCAAGTAAAACTTGTTTTTGGGAAAATTGTGGAATTGATGCTTTTTTTTCAAAGACCAGGATCTGCGACAATGTGTAGAACGATGGTCTCTAAACTACTCCTCAAGATAGGTGGTGGTTTTTGAATCATCACCTAGGTAGGGTGGAGGTCATAGGTTCGTAAACCTACTTTGGGTGGCGAGATCGATGACAATCGTCCTACTTTGTTTGACGGTTTCATCACTAACAGCAAGTGATTAAAATCCATGACTCGAAATTTTAAACTTGCTTTATTAAAAATTTGAGCTTGTAAAAATGAAGAGGAAATCACCAACAAGACATAAGAGCGTAGATTCATTTTTTCAAACATGTAAATCTTGGAATGGGAGTTTAAAAGTATTGATTTTTTTGGATTAAATGGAAAAGGGTTTTACCCAAGTAGAATAAAAAATAAATAAATAAGTAAGTAAACATTCTAGATTTAGGGAAGAATCCCTACAATCTACTAATATAAAACGTTGCAATAACAAATCCATAATCCAAACTAAATTAAGCTTGCTTTTTGAATTCCTCCACAGCTTCTTCCTTCCCTTCTCCCATGGATTCCATTTCTCTAACCTTCAAATTAAACAAAATAAAAGTTACCAAATGAGGAGGCTAGGGTAAATAAAAAGATTAATAAGATTTCATAAGGAAAGTTAGGGTTAGTATAGAACCTTGACATCTAGTGACCACAATTGATTTGATTCCAAGGGTGGAGAATCAACCCTACAATTGTTAGGTAAGAATGAATATTATGGGTTTTTAGACAATTTAAAGGTATGTGTAAATGGGTGAATGGGGCCACTTAATACCCTTGTATGTTAAGTCATTTATTTGGTTCCTAGTATGTTTTAGTAATTATTTAAATGGACTTTAAGGAAAATAATTTAAGAGAACTAAGGTAACTAAGGACAAGGGTTTAATAAATATGGGTTTGAAGGTTAAACTAAGAGGGGGAACATTTAACCAAGTAAATTAATTTATGGCACCTTCCTAGTAGTTTGTAATTAATTTGACCTTAGAAATGAATTAAGAATATTTAATTATTTAACCTAGACTTGGTCTATCCTTTGTAATGTAGAAATTGCTGGTGGAAATTAATTAAACGTTTTATAGGGTTTGACACCTTATGACTTGTTTTAACAAAAATTGTTGTAACTTTCCAGATAATTATATAAGGATTAATGTGGTTTTAGAATGTTAAAATTGTGGGTGTTAAATTTGGTATCAGAGCCATGGGTTCAACATTGGGACCCCGAGCACACTTGGAAACGTAAGACATAAAATGAAAACATAGTGCAACTCTAAACCTAGATCACACAACTTGCATGATATTTTAAATGAAGAAAACCTAGAAAACTAAAACAAAATCTAGAATAATAAACTAACTCTCACCTTGGTCTATACAGGAGGCATAGACCAGATGAGGGGTTCTTGCACATGGACCTAGACTTACCACCCCCAGACTAGGAAATAACATCCATATTGCCTTTAGTTAATTTATACGTTACATGATGTTAATGTCACTATACGCAGATGATCCTTGGGAGGGAGGCACACCAAAGAGGAGAGAGAGATGTCGGTAAGGCTCAAGCACCTTCCCAACATAGTGATGAGCATAGGGCATAGAACTCCCACATGGAGTCAATTAGAAAAGATTCACCATGGAAATGTCTTGTAGACATGGCTATAGGATATAGGGAAATATCTAGGAGCCCTAGGCAACGTGATGATCCCGTTGATAGACCTAGAGGTAGAAAGTCTACGGTGGTAGATCACATCGAGATATCTTAAAACTACATCCATCTCATTTAGTTGGGGACACGAGAGGATTACCGAAAGAGGCATGGTTGGTCGGCTTGAGTGGATGCTTCAAGTTATGATTGTGTACCAAAAACATGAAGGTTCGTGTTGCCATGCACCTTTTGGGAGATGGAGTGGGTTTGGTGGAGGACCGAGGAGGAGAAGCTCGATGTCGATTTTGAGATAGTGACTTGGGAGATCTTTGAGGAGCAATTCAGAGTAGATACATGTCTGTGATTTTCATTCAGTAAAGGATAGATGAGTTCCATGACTTATGTCAGGCATCCATGAAAGTGGCAGTATGAGAGCCACTTTCTTGAATTACTCTAGTACGTGGACTATATGCATGTTGAGAAGGTGAGGATCCATTGGTTAATAAAGGGCTTGAACCTAGACATTGGATGGGTAGTACACATTCATTGCCCACACACTCGAGTGGAGGCCATTTAGAAGTCCTACATTATGGAGGAGACCATGGAAAAGATGCAAGCAGGGACAGAGATAGAGTGTGGATTTTTATCTACCGATGAAAGATATCAGGTTGAGGGGGTTAGCTCCTCCTCCTCGTGGTACACATAGTTTTATACAGTCTTCATTTAAGAAACCAAAATAACCACCTTAGCAAGCAACAACAAAATCGTCCTCCATTTAGGCCGCAATAGAGATTCAATGCTAAGAGGGGAAAAAGAATGGGGCCTCCTCCTGGGGATCGGTCATGACTAAGGCACAACCTAGACCTCGGTTAGCGAGGAGCTTGTAAGTAGCAACCATAGTAGTCCATAGCAGGATCATCAGGATCCACGACACAGACCACTAGAGTACTTGCAGGAGCTACTTCTCATTGGAGGGGACCTGGTAGTTGTTATGGGTGTAGAGTACTTGGGCATCATTAGAGAGAGTGCCCTTAGAACCCTAATAACAAGGGTAAGGCACCGATTTTAGAGCCTATTGTAGGAGACATGGATAGGAGCCACATGATACATATGCTGCAGCACTACAACCAATAAGAAGAGCAACAGAGCATGGTGATTGAGACGACAAGTAACATTGATGGCATTTCTATTCCTATTTTATTTGATTCAAGTTCCTCAGATTCTTTTATTTCCCCATTTGTAGTAGAGTGATGTAGGTTGGTGGTAGTTAGGAAGAGCCATAGTTGGGATGTGGAGATGGCTTCTAGAGCCAAGCTCACAATGGAATCCTTAGTCAAGGAGTACATAGTTGACCTAGGACCCTTTTCCATGACCTTGGATCTTCGCATCCTTCCATTGGGTTCCTATGGGATTATTTTGGGCATGGATTGGTTATCTGCACATAGGGCTAGGTTTGATTGTTATAGTAAGGTAATATCATGTGTAGATGATTTGGGAGTGGATTCAAAGGATAGTTTGAGTCGGGATACCAACCTTTATTCGCACAATATCTACTTGAGCAACTTAAGTGGTGTGCGCGACGAGGTTTCCAATTGTATGTTGTCACACGCTTAATGAAAGATTGGAGGATGATTCTAGTGGGCCATCACTTGGTAATCCTCCTATCTTGAGGTAGTTTTGGATGTCTTTCCTATGGAGCTACAGGTTACCTCACCTATGTGAGATATATTTTAACTTTGATTTGGTTCCAAAAATAGAGCCTATCTCACAAGCACTTTATAGGATTACTACCACTGAGCTCTGTGATATCAAGTTGTAGCTAGAGGGCCTTCTAGAGAAATGCATAATTTTTCAAAGTGTATCCCCTTAGTGTGCACTAGTGATTTTTGTAAAGAAGAAGGATGCATCTCTATGATTGTGTATTGATTAACATCATCTTAACAAAGTAATGATCAAGAATCGTTACCCCCTTCTTTGTATTAATGATTTTTTGACCATATTAATGGATCCACACTATTTTCCATGATATAACTTAAGTTTGGATACAATCAAATGAGGATCACAGAGGTAGATATTCATACGAAAGCCTTTCGTATGAGATATGGCTACTACAAGTTCATAGCTAGAGTTCATTTTGGTTTAATGAATGCCCCTAGATTCATGAGTTTTATGATTGGGGTATTCCAAAATTCTTACATCGCTTTATGCTCATATTTATTGATGAGATATTGATTTAGTCACATATATGTGAGGAGAATGAGAAGCACCTTCGACGAGTGCTTTTCCAAAGTGTCTTCATGAGAAAAAACTTTACAAGAACCTAAAGAAGTGTGCATTCTTTCAGTGGGGAGGTGTAGACTTGGGTCACATCATTTCTTGGGAAGGTATCAATGTCAGTCCTTCTAATATTCGAGCTATTATGGATTGGCATGCGCCAACTAGTGTGACCGAAGTGTGCAATTTTATGGGGTTCGTAGGCTACTCCAGGATATTTGTTCAATAATTTTCTCAAAGTGCGCACCCCATCTCTTCCCTCCAATGTAAAGGGACAATTTTTGTTTTTTCCGATGGATGTGAGAAGGCCTTCCATACCCTAAAGGTATGCCTTACATCATATATAATTATCCTAGTGATAGATCTGCATGGAGGGTTCTTTGTTTGTACGCATGCTTCCTTGGGCTGGACTAGGTGGTGATTTTATTCAGAGGGCTCATGTGTGATTGCCTTTGAGTCTCAAAAATTTGACTATCATGAGAAAAAATTATCGGACTCATGACCTTGAGCTTGTAACAATTGTGCATGCTTTGGTTCGATGCAGAGATTTCCTTCTTGGTACAAGATTTATTATTAGGACTGATCACTTGAGTCTTTGTCATCTCTTCATGCAACCCAATCTCAACACTCATCGGTGGCATTCACCGGACTTTCTTTGTGAGTAAGAAATGGAGATAACGCATGCAAAGTGGAAACGGAATGTTGTTACTTATGCGCCGAGTAGACGAAGACATTTAGCTATGGCTACTTCAAAGGGTATAAATTTGTCGGGTAGGATTTTATAGTAGCTTCCTCAAGACATTTTTATACCTTGCGGTGAGAACAAATATTGCATCTCGTAGAACCCTCGAGGTGAAGTTTGATGGATTTGCATTAGAGTCAAATGGACTTCTCAAGCATAGAGGCTGGATCTATGTACCTAGGGATGGAGGTTTGAGATAGGATATCTTGGTAGAGGCTCATCATGCACCTTATTTAGCCCATCCAAGGGTGAAGAAGATGCACACCACCTTGAGATAGTTATACCATTGGAGAGGCCTTGAGAGAGTTATAGTCTAGTTTGTGTCATGTTGTTTAGAGTGTTAGAGGGTGAAGGTTGAGCATTAACATCCAAATAGCCTTCTTTACCCACATGTTATACCGGAGTGGAAATGGGACACCATTTCCATGGATTTCATAGTAGGGCTACCAACATTGAGATACCACCATGATGCCATCATGGTCAAAGTGGATAGATTGATGAAGGTTGCTCATTTTTCTCTGGTGAAGACCACCTATACGATAGTGCGTAGAGCAATAGTGTACTTGGATCAGATTATTAGACTCCATGGGATTTTGTGGAAGATCATCTTTGATTGCAATCCCTTATACACATCACACTTCTGGACTACCATGCAATAGGCCCTTGAGACAAGTATCAACTTTAGCACAACCTATTATTTAGATATACATGGACAATGGACCAAGTGAATCAGATTTTAGAGGATAGGCTTTGGTTGTATGTCATGGATCATTAGTCAAAGTGGGAGGAGTACTTTTATTTAGTTGACTTCGCATAAAAATAGCTTCTAGAGTTTGATTGGCATGGCACCTTTTTAGGAAATTTATGGCAAGGAGTGCAGGACACCATTGAGTTGGGATAGACTTAAGGACAAAGCGTATATTGGAAGAATGTTGTTTTATTTCTTCATAGGTTGCATGAGGCATAGGACGAGGACAGCGTAAGAAGTATACAGATTAGAGGAGATTCAACCATAGTTATGAGGTGGTTACAAAGGTTTTTCTTTGTGTCGATCTCATAAGAATTCTATCTATTATGGAAAGATTTGTAAGTTATCACCTAGATTTGTGGATCCATTCAATATCATGGTGTGGATTGGTCCCTTAGCCTTTCGTCTAGCCTTGTCACCCACTTGTCTCACCTGTATGATGTGTTTCACGTATCTATTCTTAGGAGATATATCCCATATCCATCTCATGTTTTCGATTGGATTGCATTATAGGTGCGGAGCAGGGATGATGATGGTGGAGCCCATGCATATTGTAGAGCACAGATCCTGGGCCTTCGAGACCGAGAGATTGGTCACGTATGATTTCATTGGAATAGGTATGATGAGACTATTAATACATGAGAGGATGCTACATTGCTATGATTCCGTTTCCACACCTATTTCAATGACTTCCAGGAGTAGTAAGTCGAGTCCAAGGGGAGGGATGTAGGCCACACTATACTTTGAAACTTAGTATATTTTGAATGTTATTACAATCGAACTATTGAGATGTATATTATTGTGTCATTTTTGGTTTGCATGATGTTAGATGATAGATATATTCTGATTTTGATGGATTGTGATTCATAGGATGATTGTGAGGATTCCTAGATATATAGAGAGGCATTTTATATTTAAGATGATGATTTAACTATATATGAGTATGGTTATTGATTTATGTACATATATTTTATCTTGTATGTTTTTAATGTGGCCACGAGGCCGAAGGAGGTATTGTGTGATTTTGTAGGTAATTAAATCACAATAATCAAACGGGGATTGAGACCAACCATAGCGTAATCTTTGATGGATACACCGAAGGTCACCATGGAAACTTGGTTAATGTTGTTGTTTTATTATTTTTGTTAGGGGGTCCCCATGGGGAATGAACTCAAATTGTGACCATGGGATTCTATTCAATTCCTTCCCTTTTTTATTTATTTATCGTAGAGAATGTGATTTTTGGTGATGTAATTTACTTAATCATTATTGATTAATGTGTTTTTATTAAGTAATTTAATCATGTTATTATGCTAATTGGGGGATGTGACAAAATAGAGTCATTTATTAAAGTTGTTGATCTTATGGGCTAGGTGATTTTTATTGAGTGTAAGTGACTTTTGAGTGTTGTACATGTGATCCGATTTTTCCTCTCAGGAAAAATATACAAATATGACCTCTCACGTAGAAGCCAATGGGGTTGATTTAGTCATGAAGGCTTGCATTTCAGGTTATACGAATAAAGTTAAAACAGTTGATCAAATTGCAGGAAGCTCGGGATCTTGATCTATTTTAGAGAATCAAGATAGTCCGCAAGTCTGAAATTTCAAACTTTCATATATCGGGGTTTTAGACATCTCGGAGTGTAAAGTTAGAAAAACAATGTAAACGTT
The DNA here is from genome assembly GCA_018340775.1 of Taxus wallichiana var. yunnanensis. Taxonomy (NCBI): domain Eukaryota; kingdom Viridiplantae; phylum Streptophyta; class Pinopsida; order Cupressales; family Taxaceae; genus Taxus; species Taxus wallichiana. The sequence continues at coordinate 587,840,029 of CM031236.1, forward strand.
TTTGGGTTTCAGGGATCTCAGTGAGTGGGAATGGAAAAATATTTGGCAATGTTTGAAAGTTCAAGTCCGAAAGTCTAAAATTTTGGAATTTCGGGTTTTGGGGTTTCGGAAGAGTTAAGCATGGAGTTTGAGGTAAATAAAGTGGAAAATCCTGAAATCCCAAAATTCTGAAGTCCAAAATTTCATACTTTTGGGGTTTTGGACTTCGAGTTTTGGAGTATTAAGAGAGAAAATGAAAAAGGACAAGAAAATGTCAAAAATCCGAAACCGTAAAGTCTAAAATTTCTTAATTTCATAGTTTCGAACTCTCAAGCCCCAAAACACAAAAATCTCAACTCAACGTCTGAAATTTTGAATTACAAAAGTCCAAAGTTTTAGACTTTGAGACTCTCGTATCATACTTTAGGAACTCTTAGAGATTTTGAGTGGTTAACAGCTACTCGACTTCCGAATTGAAATGTCTCAAATTGAATTTCGGATTTGTGAGGTTGCATGCATTTTGGACACTGAAAAAGGAAGATCACTAGCCCGACATTTTTGTAGGAAGATAACTTTTGACTGGGAATCAGATTTACACAAGAAAGGACATTTTGGATATCTTTCAATTAGTGAGACTAAGTTCTTCAAAATGAAAAATACAATTCACCATTTTAGAGGGTGTCCTAGGTTCCTCACCTAACACAATAATGAAGACATAGGATTCCTTTCTTTCCCAACAATTAATTGTAAATGGATGCATAGGTTTTGTAGTAGAACCCATCATTGTTGTAGCTGAATTCAATGCATTTTTGGGTGGTGAAGGTGGATTTTGAATTTCTTCTCTCTCTCCTTCTCTCATTCTTCCTATATATTGTAAGGAGGGGAATTTTTAAAAAGGTTGGACAATTTTCTTTGCACCCTCCCTTCTTCTCTTGTCTGTAATTGGATTTGTGGAGTTAAAAATCTCATCAAAATTATAATACAAATCTTTCCTCTTGGCCATTGTAGTGTATTGTATCAAATTTTTGGAGCAATAATACATGTCTTTGGATGATTTTTAACCCTCTCTTGTGTTCATTTCATCTCTCTAATCTCTCATTGCAATATTGGTTATCTGTGTATGGTGGTTGTATTACATTTCATGGTTTGTGTTTAAAGGAAAAGCAACTGTTCAACATTCCTTTGGTACATCACCTTTGTTAGTTTAGGTTTATTTTATTGCATATTCTTAACCCTGTCTCCTTGGAAAGTTAGAGTAGATTTTAGAGTAGATCCTCTATAATTTGAATGTGTGCATCTAAATAGAGGAATAGGAACCAACCTTCATCTAGAGATATTTCTTGATTACAAAGTCCCACACTTTGGGAAAAGATCCATGTTATGCAATCACACTTATATTATCAACCCATCGAGTTACGTACATTTAGGGTGTTACAATTATGCATAAAAATACACTCTACCTTACCTTGAAATTTCGGATTTGGGCTTAAGGGACATTTTTTGAGGCATGTGGGACAAGTTAAGCTTGTCCCACACTTCTTAATTTCTTATACCAACCCTACATTTGGATATGGGGGTAAAAATAGACCTCATTTTGTGTGTTGTAAGATAAAACATGATATTGATTGCACTTTTTTACATGGGTTTTAATTTTTTCCTTAGAGGGTGTGGGTTTGATTTATGTGTGTAAGAGGTTTGTCATTCCTCTCAACGAAAAACTTAAGAGAGAGTTGAAATTCATCAATAAACTTATATTATTGCTCCCATGATTTGATACGGTGTATTACACATGCCAAAAGGCACAACTTACATTACACCTTGAATGGGAGGTTTGAACTCAACAAATTTACTTACGAGTAGAGAAAAAAAAGGAGGATGCAAAGAAAAATTATCCAACATGAGAACAATGTCCCTACTTATAATATATAGGAAGAATGAGATATAGGAGAGAGGAAAGAAATTCAAAATATTACCTCAACCACCCTAAAATGCATTAAATTCACGTGTAAAAATGATTGGTGCCACTTCAAAAGCCATACCTCAATGTATTATGCCTTGTTGGGAAAGAAAGGAATCCTATACCTTCATCATCTAGGTAGGTAAGAAAACTATAAACACCCTCTAAAATGGTGGACCGTATATTTCTCCATTTTGAAGAATTTTGTCGAATCCAAACTCCCAATCAAAATTTATGGCCATCTGAAGATTAGGGTGCCATACTACAATAAATGCGAGTGGTTGGCTCTGTTTATTTATACATTAAAATGCATCACAACCTCTAAAATCCAAAATTTAAGACTTTCAGAATTTTGACTTCAAAGGTTGATGTTCTTTTGCTCATCACTCAAGAGTTCACAAAACTTATGAAAATCTGAAATCCTGAAGTCTGAAATTTAGAATTCGGGTTTCGGACATCGAGTTGTACTTTTCATGTTTTGGGGCTTCAAAGTTCTGAAATACTAAAATCTAGAAGTCTAAAATTAAGATTTAAGGTTTCAAACCTTTTAATTTTTGGGGGTCACTAGAACCATTCATTCACCCAACCTCTTAACCTCCGAAACTCGAACCTCCAAAACCTTGATGTCCAAAATTTGGACTTGGGGTTTGGGACCTTGACCTTTCGGCAGACCCATGACATTGTTCATGTAGTGTCCAATACTCTTCAACACATATTATATTTTTATTTCAACTACATCAACTATAGACATTGATGTTATTATATCATTTTGGTGTAGTATGATGTTAGATGATAGAGATATTATGATTTTGATGGATTGTGATTCATAGTACGATTGTGTGGATTATTAGATATATATAGAGACATGTTATGTTTGAGATGATGATTTGGCTATATGAGGATGGTTGTTTATTTATGTTTTTATATTTTATTTTTGATGTTTTTAATGCTTCCACGAGGCCGAAAGAGGTATTGTGTGATTTCATAGGTAATTAAATCAAAACAAACAAAAGGGTATTAGAGACCAACCACAACGAAATACTTTGGATGGATACAACAAACTTCACCATGACAACTTGTGTAATCTTTTTGTTTTGTTTTATTTTTAGGGGGTCTCCATGGGGGATGACCTCCAATTGTGACCATGGACTTGTGTGTTCCTTCTCTTTTTCTTTTATTTATTAGTAGAGCATGTGATGTATTTGGTGATGTAATTTATTTAATCATTATTGATTAATGTTCTTTTATTAATTGATTTAATCATGTTATTAAGTTATTTTGGGGATGTGAAAAAATGGAGTTATTTATTAGAGGAGTTGGTATTTTGGGCTAGATGATTTTGATTGAGTGTAAGTGACTTTGAGTGTTGTACACTCTACCTTACCTTGGAATTTCGGATTTGAGCTTAAGGGCCATTTTTAGAGGCTTGTGGGATAAGATAAGCTTGTCCCACACCTCTTAATTTATTAAACCAAACCTACCTATGGATTAGGGAGTAAAAAATAGACCCCTTTACATGTTTCGTAAGGCAAAAATTGATATTGATTGCACTTTTCTTACATGGATTTTAATTTTGCCCTTAGAGGGTGTGGGTTTGATTTGTGTGTGTAACAGGCATTTCATTTGTCTAAATGACCAATTTATTTTTCATTGGGGTTGAGGTTTGAATTGTGATATGGAGTTGAGGATAAGTGATGTGGCATCCTACATGGATTCAGCTCACCCTCCTCTCTCATTTTTCTATTTATGCAAGTTAAATTGTTTGTTTGGGGGGTTACTTCATTTCATTTGGGCTGTTGTATTTTTGGAGTTGAGAGTTTTGGAGTGATTTTTGATTTTTGGAGCTTATTATAGTTTGATTGAGCTTGAAGGGCTTGGTGTGTGACTCTTTAATCAATTTCTACCATGTAAAGGTAGGAGATACGCCTTTGTTTTATTTGTTTTCCCTTATATGTGTATATTTGTATGTTATGAAATGTTTTAGTATGGTTGTTTGGTTCTTAGGTAGAATGCCTAAGTATTGTGTAGGATAAGTATATGGGGGTTTCATATGTATGGAGGCATAAGATTTTATTTCATGTGTTAGGAGGAGTTGGGTTGGGTGCCCCACCTTGGGTAAGATAATTTTTGCATTTCTTATTTGGTTAATTTGAGTGAGACATAAGAGATTGTAGGGAGGCATAAAAGAATGTGGGAGGCATAAGACAATATTTAAGAAGTCATAAGATTTGTGTAGGGGTATTTATTTTTTTGGAGGGTTTTAAGGTTGTCACCTAATCCCATTAGAGACATAAGTGATCTGCCCATAGATCCTCGCTCCATTGGCTTTGTATTTTCAAGCCTTATTTATTAATAGTTTCATGTTTGTGGTTGTGTCGTATGTTGAATGTGTTTGAAATAGTTTTTATTTGTTGTGTAGTGATGTGGAAGCTTGTGATAGTTTCCATTAGTTGGATCCATCCTTTATTGCATTTTGTTGGGGCTTAGGGGCCAATGAGGAGGAAAGTTTTTTCACCTCATTAGATTATTAGTTAGGTGAAGATTGTTGACTCTCCCAAATTTTTGTTGATGTGATTAAAGTGAAGAAATGGTTGATCTCTAGCTGAATAATTTGAATTTGGAGCACTTGTAGAAGAATAATAAATTATTTCTTGTCGTGAGAAGCTTTCTTGTAATGCCTACCTAAGCTAGAAGACTAGTAGCATTGTATTTGAAAGAAAAGTTGTATTGTATATTTTGTTATTTAGTTGTAATGTATTGTGGAAAAGAAGGCTCCTTGCATTGAAAGAAATGAGCTATGCTCAAAGAAAAAGAAAGTTCATTATTATTTGTTGAAGATGCATTGTTGTAAAATGAAAGGAAAACTAGTAAGTTGTAAATCATTGAGAAAGTATTCTTAGTAAATCTTAAATGTATAAGAGTTGTTTGTGCTTTCCTTGAGTAGATGGTTGTAGTAGAAATGGGAAGATGCAATGAATTATAATGAGTTATTTTGTTGGAAAATTGCATTTTGATGTGGAAAGGTAAACAAAAATACTAGGAATAGATTAAGTTTCATTTCTACTTTGGAACTTGAAAGAAATTTTGTTGGATAAAAATAAAAATGATCTTGTAGTTGTTTTCTTGTCACTATTGAAATAGAAAATATTTAAATTTAGTAATTTAAGCATGGTATGAATAAATGGTATAACCTTTCAACTGGAGACTTTAGGAACATAAATTCAGCTAAGGATAAATTGTAAAACACTCTAGTAAAACTTGTTTTTAGAAAAATTGTGGAATTGATAGTTCTATTTTTAAAGAAGCAGGGCCACCGCCCTAGGCAAAGCAGTGGTCTCTAAACCACCGCTCGGGAAAGGCGGTGGTTTGTGAAATGTCAAAGGTAGGAGGCCTTTGTAGGACCTCCATCCCTCTTTCGGCGGTGATTTCATCACTAACAACAAAAGTATAAAAATTTGTATTTGAGAAATTTAAACATGTTTTATTAAAAATTTAATCTTGTAAATTTGAAGATGAAATCACCAAATGAAGTCGTGAGGACATAAATTCATTGTTTCAAACATGAAAATCTTGAAATGGGCATTTAAAATTATGAAATCTCTTGGATTAAATGGAAAAGTGTTTTACCCAAGTAGAATACAAATAAAAGAAATAACTAAGTAAACACTCCAAATTTAGGGAAGGATCCAAATGCAGGTCCCAATAATAGAAAACAATGCAATAATAAATCCATAATCCAAACTAAACTAAGCTTGATTTTTGTGAATTCATCAAAGGTTCTTCCTTCCTTGTTCCCATGGCTTCAATTTCTCCAACCAGCAAATTAAACAAAGAGAAGTTACCAAATGAGGAGGCTAGGGAAAATTAAAAAATTAATAATATTTCATAAGGATAGTTAGGGTTAGTATGGAACCCTGAGATCTAGTGGAACAAATGATTTGATCCAAGGGTTGAGAATCAACCCTACAATTGTTAGGTTAGAATGAATATTATGGGTTTTTAGAAAATTTAAAGGTATGTGTAAATGGGTGAATGGGGCCACTTAATATCCTTGTATGTTAAGTCACTTATTTGGTTCCTAGTATGTTTTTGTAATTATTTAAATCGACTTTAAGGAAAATAATTTAAGAGAGCCAAGGTAAGTAAGGAAAAGGGTTTAATAAATATGGGTTGAAGGTTAAACTAAGAGGTGGAAAAACATTTAACCAAGTAAATTAAGTTATGGCACCTTCCTAGTAGTTTGTAATTAATTTGACATTAGAAATGAATTAAGAATATTTAATTATTTAAAGTAAAGACCATGTGTATCCTTTGTAATGTAATAATTGCTTTGGCGTAGGATTAATTAAAATTATTATTGGGTTTGACACCTTGCAACCATATTAAAAAGAATTGTCACAAGTTTCTAGATAATTATATAAGGATTAATGTCATTTTAGAATGTCTAAATTGTGGGCGTTACTGATTCATCCACCGAGCTGCTTGAAACCTTGAACCTCTCGAACCCCGAATTCTAAAATTCATGCTTGGATTTCAGACCTTTATCCTTTTAGAATTCTGCTACTTCAAGCTTGAAACAAACCCCCTGAAACAAGGACCTCCAAAAATATGAATTTTGACCTAAAGCAATGAGCCCTTTTGGACTTTGGATTTTAGGGTTTTGGGGATTTTTCTTGTTTTTTTCTGTTTAGCTACCGAAACTTTGAAATCTAAAACCTTCAAATTTCAAAAAATTAAGACTTTAGAGTCCCCATTTTTTATCTTAGCTTGACTACGAGCTTCCTTCAAGTTCCTCTCCTCTGAAGCTTAGAGTTTAACCACCATTCCTTTTCTTGCCTCTGACATCATTTTCTATCCAAGCTCAATCTAACTCATGATGTATTTGGCTTGGCAAAGTTCCTATTTGGTACCATTCAAGCTAATCCTTTATTCCACATGTAAACTAGTGCTCTGCACTCCACCGATGCCAAGCTTCCAATGAGAAAACTCATGTATGTTTGGTTTGGGCCATTGAACTTGTTCATGTTATCTCCTCATCCTCTTTGCATGCTTAAATCAATCCATTTTGGCTTGAGCCTAAGCCATTGTGTCCTCCCAAGCTTGAGGAGCTCATCCTCCCAACTTTCCCAAGTTGGTTTTTGACTTACTACGGTCGATGCATGACTCATCTCTTTTAGTAGCTCATTGAATTACTCGGTAAGTTCATGTTCTCTCTCGAAAGTGCACCTCGTAGAGAGATGGCTGCAGGTGTTCTAAGCTTTTAAAATTTATTTCTCTTTTTCATAGATACAATAGAAACACCTCAGTGTCAATGGGGTATACCTGTTTTGATGTGATTTTACGGTATCATGGCCTGAGTCCTTATTGATGTATTGTAAACTAATTTTCTAGGGTTTGAGGTAAAAGATGACTATAAAATGGATTCAAAACTAGTGTGAAGAACCAAAATTGTATTAGGTATTTGATTGAGTACATGCACAATTGATATGGGAATGAATTCTTGATGCACAAGCCAACAATTTTCTACGAATATTAAAGGAAAACACTTTGACGTATTGAGGGAAAGTTTCACAACAATATTGTTAAGTTAAACATGCACATTAATATTATGCAGAAATTACTAAAATTTGCAATAGGGTAAGATGATTAATCAGGGAATTAAACATTAAAAATATTAATAGAACATACATAAGAGTGCAAATAATTAGAAAGGTGGAAAACACTTCTCATTTAGAGGAAAAACTGGAAAAATCTACTTGGCACTCTTGTGTCTAAAAAAAAGTCCTCTTTTGTGCTTGTAATTACACACAATATATAGCAATTTAATTCATCCCACCCCTCCTAAAAATAGGATAAAATTGTACTCACCCATGCATCCTATTTTTACCCTTTATTTATTAATAAATAAAGGAAAAAATAAATCATGCTAATACAAAGAGGCATTAATATCCTTTGGTTACAAAAATACCATTCAGTCAAACTACAGTTGATTATTCTATTTTTAATAAAGCATGGGTGAATAATTTTAATAATAAACCTTGTTTGATGAGCAAGTCTTCTCCAATGCATGCAAATTTGTTTTCTTGTTGTTGATGTGACATCATTCAAGTTGATCCACTTGCCTCCTTGGATGCACATGCAAAATAATATCTCTATGTAGAAGAATTCCTTTGATCTCTCAACATTTAGTAACATAAATCATCTTCAATGTGGGGACCACCTATAGGCATGTGCATAATAATTCCTCCTTTTTGTAGATAATAAGGTCATTAAGGTAAGTTCTAAAACTATCTCTTTCATGATCCTTGTGCTATACTGATGTTGACCTCTTTCCATGCATTTGTCTTCTTTTACCGTGGCATATAATATGATTTAAAAATCATTGAGCATTTGATTCGATTGTCTATAACCCTTGGTTTGATTCGGTATCCTTACTTAATACATTGGTCATATTATAATACTTTGAAACCTTGTCAATTATCATTTCATCATAATTTACTTATCAGCCACCTTTGATTATTTTATGACATAGACTATGGTATAGTCTAAGGTAAGGTCAAAATCATTGGTTTATTTCAAAAGGGCCCCTCCCAAAGATTGCTCGACTCTTCACCCTCTCTGATTTGCATTTAATACATTATTGTGATTTGGCCATTTGATTTCTCGAGGATACATCTTATGTGGGAGCAAATCTATGATATTTTAAAGTGCATTAACACTTGTCTTAAAGTTTTGGGCCCTCTCATCATTGATCTTATGTTTTGGATTTTTGTGAACCTTGATCCTCTTGGAATTTATTGGGGTCTACGGTAGATGTGAAAATTACTCATAACCATTGATTTCTCAGATATGAAAATTACTCTTGATCTGAAAATTCACTTTACTATTGATTTTCTTTATCTGGAGTTGGAAAGTAGAAATTTTCTAGTGTGATGAGGACCCCTAATTGATCTCACCATTGATTGATGGTTTAGTGGGAGCATGTGATGGATTCTAGATCATATCTTGTTAGTGCATTATTATCTATCTAATGTTAATACATTATTAGTTGTTAAATTAGTAAAAATGTTTGGATTATAACTGTTCCTTCTCTCCACATGACCTATATAATTGGCTTGCCCTTTTGTTTGAAAACCATGCATTGAATAGAACATTATTCATTCAGAGGCTATCATTGGTATCGAGAGAAGGAGAAGAATTTTCATTGTGTGTGGTAGCGTGAGAATCTGTGGAAGTGGAATTTTGGATCATTGATTTTAGTGCATTAGTTATCTATCTGACCATCATTAGTGGAGAAATTAGTCAATTATTTGCATTCTTGTTCATCTCCCCGCAAGGAGAATTAGTGACCTCTTTGTTTGAGAACATGTGCGTGGAAGGAGGCTATCATTGGTGTGAAGGAGCGACCATTTGATAGTGCGTAGAACCATTTAGATCTTTAGCAAGATTGGACCATCTGGAAGAACTAAATCTTTGCTTTTGCAGTGACCGTTTGCGGAAGGAGACGGATGCGAGCAAAGATCACTTGGAAGAAGCGAAACTTACTTAGCTAGGATGTGTGGAGGAAAGTGGAGAGTGCGACCCAATTTGCAATTAAATGTTTGGGCATTGAGTGACAATGAAGACACCACTGGACTATTCTTTTCTTTGGTCAATGAGCTCCACACACTTGGGAATATTCTCTTTGATGAGATTGTGTGCCGAGGACTATTGGAGTATTTTTGGTTTGACGTTCGATGTCAAGCACGGTGGATTCATGTAGAACTTGAACGTGGCTATGATGCAGATGATGAACGTGAAGTAGAACACCCAGAGCATCCGCGTCTCACTTGCACGAGCCTATAGAGCCCATCTTTGGGATAGGTTCCTTCAGTAAGCATTGTAGCCATTTTTGAAAAATAAATAAATAAAATACAATTTTGAGTTTTTGAAAATGTCTACACCTCGCATTTTGTTGTCGGATGCCCAGTTGCTCAAAGGGCCAAATTTCACCACATGGAAAACCAAGATGCGGATGATTCTTCAGTTTGAAGATCTTTGGGGGATCGTTTCTGGCAAAGACACCCCTCCCACAGATCATGCTTGATCTGTTGGCTAAGTATGAAAAGGCCGATGCAAAAGCACTAATGCTTATCACCCTGAGCCTTTCTGATGAGGTTCAACCTTACATTCGGGAAGCAACCACTTCCTCTCAGGCATGGACCACATTGTGTACCATCTATGAAGCCAAGAATCTGACGACGAAGTTACATCTTCAGAAAAAGCTTCACACATGAGTATGCATGATGGTGAATCAGTAGAAGCCTTCTTGCGGCGTGTGGCGAGTTACGTGTAGAACTTTCTGCTCTCGGTGAACCGGTGGATGACAAGTTGCTAGTCCCACTCACCTTGCGAGCTCTTCCTTCCCGAGTTTTGACACTTGATCACCACGTTGACCATCACTCAATAGGAGGTGAGTTTTTCCACACTGGTGAATTATCTCTAGCAGGAAGAAGCCATTCAGAATGTTCAAGAAGCCTTTGAAGACAAGGCTCTCATCACGAGGCAAAAGCATAAGCCTCGGAAAGGGTAGTCAGCCCCCCAGAATCAGAAGCAACATCCTCAGCAACAACCTTCTCAGTGGCCACCACAGCGGCCACCCCAGAAGTAGCAGAACAACAAGGTGGATCGATGGTGCCACATTTTCTCCATGGATACGCACATGACTGCAAACTATTATTACAATAGTCACAAGTATGGAAACTCTGGCGAAGAGAGCACTTCTGGCCAAGGATATTCCAAGAAATCCCAATGGCGTGCTCGTAATCAAAGAGGGAAGGGTCATATTGCTGCTCAGCAGGATGCCACCTCGATGAAGAGGTTCTAGACACAACTCATCCGACATTGTCCTAGTCTCACAGACTTCGCAGCCATCAAAAAGTGTCTTGGTTGATTGATTCGGGTGCCAACAAACACATGACTAGCAATAAGAAGTTGTTCCATACCCTGAGTGACCGGCCCACTGGAGATCGGATCACCATCACAGATAATCAGGAGTATATTGCGGTGGGGATTGGTGATGTCATCATTCCTCTTGGGACACGAAGATGTACACTCACGAAGGTGCTATATGTTTCTAGGTTTGACCTCAAATCTCTTGTCTGTGAGTCAACTTCTTAATCATCGAATGCGGGTTGAATTCTTTGTTGAGAAAGGGGTCAAGTCCTGCATCATTTCCCAGGGAGACTCAGTTATTGCTCGAGCATTTATGAAGGGCCATCTATTTGCACTTGGATGCGGTCACTTCATCTAACATTTCTCTCTCTACTTCATGCGGAGTCCACTGCACTATGGCACTTTTGATATGGTCATCTTTTCTGCAGGGCTCTGCATCAGCTCAGTGCCAAGGAAATGGTAAGAGGGCTTCCTCCACTCTCCCATTCCTTACCTATTTTCTCGGGATGTCTTGCGGGAAAACAACACGAGAGTCCATTCAAATAGAGCTCTTATCATTCTACGGAGCATCTTCAGGTTGTACACACCGATCTGTGTGGACCCCTGCCAGCTAGCTTCCAAGGTTTTGAGTACTTCCAGCTCATCATTGATGATTACTCATGGAAAATGTGGGTATATTTTCTCTAGAAGAAGAGTGAGGCATTTGCCAATTTCCAAACCTTTTACCAGCAAGCCACCAGGTAGTCTGGGAAGCCTCTCCTTCTCCTCCACTCAGATCGAGGGGGAATTTGTATCAAAGAAGTTCTTAGCATACCTGAAGCAGCATGGCATTCAACAACATCATTGCACACCCTACACTCCCCAACAGAATGGGATTTTGAGTGACACAACAGGACTGTCATGGAGATGGCTCGTTGTATGCTCTCCACCCAAGTTGGAGGATCAATTTTGGGTAGAAGTAGTCCAGACAGTAGTGTATCTACTCAACCGGCACCCACGAAGATCTTGCAGAAAAGACACCGGAAGAGGTATGGACTGGTCGTAAACCTTCTATTCATCATTTGAGAGTTTTTGGTTGTACTGCATATATGCATGTTCCAGATGAGAAAAGGAAGAAGATCGATCCAAAGACACTGCCATGTCTTTTCTTGGGGTATAGTACTACCTCAAAGGCATATCGTCTCATGGATCTTGAGATGAAGAAGATCTACTGAGAGTCGAGATGTGGTGTGTGATGAGTCATCCTTTGACTCCCTACCACACAATGGAGATCCAGTACCGACCTCGTCACATAGATTGCTCACACATCCAGATGATGGGCAAGATGATTCTTCTCAGAGAGAAGAAGAGCTGAGTGGAGACTTGTTCGTTGATCTAGGCACACTGGAAAACACATCTTCACATCAGCAACAACAACACCAACGTCTGAAATGGGTCCAGAATACTATTAGGGATGCACACCAAACTCACTTCTAGGTACTTCTACGGGAGTCAGAACACGAAGTCAAGCCAGACATGAGGTAAATTTTGCACTCATGAGTTCAGTTGTTGATAGCACCAAACTTGACACTGTTCGTGAGGCATTAGACCAACCATAGTGGAAATAGGCTATGGATGTTGAATATGATTCCCTAATTCAGAATCAGACATGGGAACTTGTCGATCTACCTCCAGGTAAGAAATCCATTGGCTATAAATGGATTTTCAAAACAAAATATAAGGCAGATGGTTCAATCGACAAACACAAAGCATGACTTGTTGCAAAGGGTTATGCTCAGCAAGAAGGAATTGACTATGATGAGACCTTTGCACCCACTGCGAAGATCAAAACCATCAGAGTTGTCTTGTGCACTGGCAGCACAAAATGGATGGAAACTTCAGCAGATGGATGTCAAGAGTGCTTTTCTGAATGGTGATCTAAAAGAAGAAGTATACATGGCCCAACTTGAAGGGTTTGTAGATGAGCATCAACCACACAAGGTATGTCATCTGATAAAGTCACTTTATGGACTCAAACAAGCACCTAGGGCATGGTATATAAAAATTGATGATCACCTATTGCAGCATGGATTCACTCGTAGCCCCTCAGATACAAATTTGTATATCAAGAAGGTAGGAACAGAGATTGTTATTCTAGGTTTTGTACGTAGATGATCTTGTGATCACAGGAAGTTCTGACAATCTTGTGGATGATGTAAAGAATGATATGAAGAAATCCTTCGACATGACCGATTTGGGGCTACTTCACTACTTGTCTTGGCTTAGAGATATGGTAGAAGAAGAATCATATCTTTGTCTCCCAGATGAAATATGCCAAGACACTCTTGGAAAAGTATGGAATGTCAGATTGTAAACCAATGTCCACACCTATGGAAAAAGGTTTGCAATTATCTAGATTCCAGGATTCACCATAGGTAGATGGCACTCACTACAGGTAGCTTGTGGGAGTCTCATTTACTTGACTTATACCAGACCAGATCTTTGCTTTGCAGTGAGCTATCTCACCAGATTTATGCAGGAGCCGAAGAAATGTCATTGGATAGCAGCAAAGCATGTGTTGAGATATGTCAAGTATATTGACTTTGGTGCAGAGTATCGAAGAACACTCGAGTTCTTCTTACGGGATATACTGAGACTCGGACTATGCGGATCCGTTGATGACAGGAAATCCACTTCAGGATATGTTTTCATCTCGGATCTAGACCTATCTCATGGATTAGCAAGAAGCAAACTATTGTTGCTCTCTCATCCACTGAGGCTTGAATACCACACCGCATGAGGAGCTGTGTGCGAAGTGATTTGGTTACGTCACATTCTTGCGAGATATAGGGATTCCTGAAGAGAAACCTCCCATCATTCAACTTTGACAATCAATCAAGGTGTGTTGAAGCTTGTGAAGAATCCTATTTTCATGAAAACAAAAGCATATTGAGGTCGAATGTCACTACATTCGTGAATAGGTCTTGAACCACCAAATTCAGCTCGAGTCTTGCCCTACTATTTTTTTCGGTTGCGATATATTCTCACCAAGCCTCTCGGCAAAGTGAAGTTTGATTTGTTTAGGGGTACATGTGAAAAACTTGGTCATATTAATGAAGTGTGAAGCTTCATTGGTCTTCTAGTTTCCTATCCATTCAGATTTTCTTTATAACTGTTATTTTGGTGAAGGAATATTCAATCTCTATAACTCTCTACTTTCCACTCGAGATGTATACTTGAGATCTTATGGAAAAGACTCATCGACTATTATGGTTCCATTATCTAAACTCAACTGGTTCATCTAAATCCTATCCATTAGTTGATGGTTTTGTTAAGGTAACTTAGTTTCATCTCATCTATAAGCGTGATTTTATTCCAAATGGCCTCTGCTCTTCAAATGAAATTATACACCTTCAATTTCACTGTAATTCTTGATGTCTCTGGATTTAAACCACTGTGGAAGCTTGGTCATTTTATCTTTCCTATAAAGTTTGTTAGTAACCTCCTTTAAATGCCTTACAAGCTTCTTTCTTTGTGATTTTCAGTATTTTAAAATATTGTAACTTTGATCTTTCTAAGAGCATGTATATTGAGAGTTTTTTAAAAATATTATTACCTTGTATGTGGCCTCTTGTAAGTTGTAAACAGTTTCTCACTCTTGTAATGCCATTAGAAGGCATGAGCCTTGCTTAAATGTTTTGTTGTAATTCCTGCTTTGTATGCTTTGTGTGCATTATTCTATGAAGGAAACTTTATCCTGTAGTTGTGAAGTAGATTTTTGTGTACTCATATTTCAATAATTCTCTCTATAAGTCTTCTGTGATCTCCATTCTGAGATATAGCTCCAAGCTCTTCCTTTTTTGTTGTCATAACATAACCATGTTATTGGTTTATATCATTATAAGCTTTAAACTTAGAAGATTGTACAAATTTCTTTGGAGATTATTGTTATTATTTAAAAAAGAACTTTTGGAACTTATCCTTTCTGTATAGAAAACTTTCTTGGTTATGACTATATGCTTAATTGCATTTATCACATTGGCTCTTGTAGCCTTTGAAAGTTTTGTTCGAACTTAAACTGGTTCTCTTAATCACTTCTCACAGTCATGTTTCTACTTGATCCCTCACTGTTTGGCCTTTCTGCACTATGTGTTTTGGACACCATTCTTCATTTTAAGCTATGAATAACTTTGAATATTTGATTCTGAAAAAAATGTAAAAGTTAATCATTTACTTCTTATTTGAGAACTTGGATGAAAAATGTTATTTCTGAAATTTTCTATTCACAATTCCTGCATGTTGAACATTGAAACTTTGTTGAGATGTTGTAGTCCCATTTATTTTCTTCTTAAATACTGCATTTCATCTTTATTACAACTTTAATATGCATGCTGGAAAATATTAAATGTCAATTTTACATGGCGAAGCCCTATCAAAATTTTGTCAGATTTCCTTCTTTTATTTTACTTTCAGTTGTAATAAATGTACTTTCCTGATTCAACTTCTATAATGTATCACTTCTTTCTTCTTACTTGTATCTGCACATTTAGATAAACTTGTTAGAAAATATTAGGATTTTTGGCCTCTCTTTTATTCCATAGTTTTCTCTTCCTTCTCTTTGAATGAGTGAATAATGTATGCTGCTACATAATAGTGCTTTTATCAGTTGTGCCTTTGATCCTCATGTAATTTATACCTCGTGTTGTTAAGAGATCCACCTGCATGAATTTGGATAGTATAGGAATATGGATCAACCCTGAGCTCAATATTGATAGTCTTTATTTTCTATTTTGCAGGTAGAGTGCCATTTGCTAAGGAGCAAAGATGAAGATGGAGCAAGGCTGGAAATGCATCAACCAAAAAAAAAAAAGCCAAGGAAATGATTTTTTCTTTCATACTCTATTTTATTTTTCATGCATATGTACCTCTTACTTAAGTAGTCATAATTTAATTTGAGTTACATCCCATGACTTGTGTGGGAACATTTACAAATATTCCTAATGAATAAAAATTTAATCTTGAACCCAGTTGTGTATTTCTTTCTACATTTCAGCTTTCTATATGGATTTTATGATCAATTAAACAACTTAATAATATAATTGAATGTCTTAATCATGAAGGAAAGAACCTTAAAAGTACTGTAGCTTTTAGCAATGAACTCACGATTGCTGCAATCTGTAATTATGGATTTTGTTCCAAAATTTAACACTTCATCTATTCTGAACTTTCGTGTCTTCATCAATATAACACATCTATCCTTTGGGGATTTGTGTTCTCTTCTCAAGATAATCATGAAATTGCAAACTATGTGATCTTTTACATTTTGTAACAACACACATAGCTGCAGATTTCATGTAAAAATAATTAATCCAACAAAAATAATATTGAACTAAAAGAAAATCCCCTAGAATAAGTTCACTTCACCCTTTCTATCCATCAGTAATGAAGTTTCGAGTTCCCATTTTTGCATGAGTGTAAAAATTGTCAACATTTCTCAGTGATCCTATGGGGAAAGCTTCTGCTAGCTTGTAAACCAGTGCCTTGCTTCTTTTCATTGAGCATGGAGTCCAAAGCATTTAATCAAAATCTACCTTTTTGAAGGTCCAACCCTTCAAATGAACTAAAAATGGAAGCATCTACTAAACTAGATTACGTACATGAACACACCTTAATGAATTGAAAAATATTGCGGTGTGCAAGAACTACACTTATTGAAGGGAAATCCTACTCTAAATAGACACTATAAGATTTTCAATAACAATGTTTGAGAAACATACCATTCGAGGAATGGGATGTTCCTCTCCTTTAAGCCTTGAGAATCAAGAACATTGTGTTCTTTGCAAACTGAAATCATGTAAGGACCACTCCATATTGTATAAAACTTTTTGTGTCTTCTCGGCTTTGCATGATCATCATCCCACTTCATCACAATATATCCTTCATTGAAGATTCTGAACTTAGCCTTTGTATCAAACAGTTTTATTCATCTATTTTTGATTCTTTTCCATGTTCATATGAGCTTGATCTCTTAGCTCTTGAGATTCCATTAATTATACATAACAAACCTGCAATGGTTCATTCTCAAGTAGCTCCATTTGATGTAGCAAATCTAGCATAGGTAACTCAACCGAAATAGGTATTCTTGCTTCTTTTCGTAAATAATATTGTATGGTGAATTACAAATTGATATTTTGGGAGTCACTCTGTCATTAAGGTGTTGAATTCAACAATAGATGCCAAGCTCTCTGGTTAACTTTCAGTGTTCTTTTGATGATCCTTAAAAGATTCTTGTTATAACTTTCAGCTAACCCATTACCTAGTGGGTAATAATTAGATGACGAACTTAAATAAATTTCATGGTTGACATCCTAATCTATTACCTTAACACCTAGAAATGTTAAAACATTATCTAAAATGGTAGTTCTTTAGAACACCAAATCTATAAACTATACATTCATAAAAGGATAGTATCGAAGTTTCATTATTATCCTTCAAAGCTATTGCTTCATCTAGCATGTTTAGTAATCAGTAGTAGTCAAAATCCACTTGTCCTTGTGATGAAGGTGGTTTTATCATGCTTTGATAAAGTCAAGAACCCACTTCATAAAAGGTTGATCAACGTTCTTTTCCAACAAAGAAAGCACATTTCTTACACTTTTTTATCCATTCAAATAGTCTTTGAATATGTTGGGCCAATAGTAACCATATTTCATCATTTTTAAGGTTGTGGTACATTATGAAAAATGACCTCTCGCAGAGTCCTTCATGAAATTCGGATAATAATTGCTGAATTCTATCATAATCAACATAGTGCAAAAGAAGATTCTGTTTATATCTTTTTCAATAACACACCATGAGTAATAATATAAGGTACAACTTGTAACTTGAAATACCTTTTTTATTCTTATCCATACCCTCCGGATAAATGATGTTATGTACATAGTTAACTAAATCAATAATCCATCTTGATTCCTGAAATTCTTGAACAAGCTAAGGTTTCGATTTTCGCTACACCATGAAATCTAATTGCTGATAAATAACTTCGCATGTTGTTTTGGATCTTCTGATTCTACAACTTACAATTTTTCCATATCAGCAATTAGATGTTCACACAAACCTTTACCTCGAATTGTCTTCACAACACGGATATAAACATCGTATTACATTACTTTCGTTTATCTATTTGCTCTTTTCTAATTCAATTCTTTATTTAACAAGAAATATTTTACACTTGGATGAGAAACAAGAACATAAATTTTGATGTTTGAAAGCATATACTTAAAATTCTTTAGTCCTCGACTACCAAAAGTAGTTTTTTCAAGAAATGTATACCTTGTTTTGTAATCATGCAAAAATTTGTCCAATGAAAGCAATTGGCTATTTAATATTTTCTTCTTTAACCTAAATTAATATGGATTAGATTGTTTCAGCTCCCGTAAGTGCATACATTGTAATATCTTTATCATAATTTAGATTTGCAAGAGTAGGATCTTGAGAGATGGTTACTTTAATTGTGTCAAACCCTTCTCTCCCATCACTCGGTCCAAGATAAATTCTTCTCTTTCTTTAACATAGATGTCAATGGTTTAACCAATACTACAAAATATGGAACAAATCGTCTAAAAAAATTGATTTTTCACAAAAACTCTGTAATTCCTTCTTATGATGAAGCAATGATAGTGCCGTGATATGGCTTCGATTCTAAAAGGGTCAATTGTTAAACCTTGTTTAGAAAAAATATGACCAAGTAATTTACCTTGATGTACGTAAAAGATAGACTTTTTCAGATTGAAAGATATTCTAAACTACTTACGCATAACTAAAAGGTCTACCTTAGAAGTATTATATGTTTGTTTGAACTTTTTAAAAATATAGTAACATCATCTAAATAAACAAGGATACATTTATTTAACAAGGTACAAAAATCCATTTCCATTACATTTTGAAACATTGCACTAACATTTGGAAGGCCAAAAGGCATTCTTTTGTAAGCATAAGTACATCACTTGCTGGTAAAAGTTGTTTTGTAACTATCACTAGAATTTGATTGTATCCACTATAACCAGTCGAAGAATAGATAGTCAGTCGAACCGGAAATTGTTCTTAAAATCTGATCCATATTAGGTAGTTGGTAATGATCTTTTAATAAAGCTTTATTAAGATCTCAGAAATCCACATGAAATCTAATTTCTCCATTCTTTTTACGAACCGGAAGAAGATTGGCTACCTAACTTAAATGCTTAAATGGAAAGATAATACCTGATTGGATCAACTTAGATAATTCTTTCCTCATTAGAGGCTCTATTTTGGGATTTACTGAGACTTCTATTTTTCCTATCTCGCTTGAATTTGGCTATAATTCAATAGTATGTTGTGCAAAATATGGTATTAAACCCTTTCGGTCTTGGTATTTCCAAGTGAAAACATCTTTAAATTACTTGCAAAGATTAATAAAGGAATGTTTATAAGCTAGAGAACATGCCTTTCAAGAATTTTTTTTTCCTTCATCAACGAGAGATTTCCTCATAGTTATAAATGTGTGTTGACATCTTAGTTTTGTCTTTCCTTAATTGATCATCAGTGTTGAATATTTCTTCTAATGTGACCAAGCCTCAAGGTAGTTTATTCATCTTTAATTGAAAAATCTAGTCACCGTATAAGTGTTGTAATTTATATTGATTTACTGTAGAAAATTCAGCTTCTTATTGCAAAAACCTACAAATATGTTCATCATTTTCAAAAACATGCCAATTCAAATCATTATCAGGTATAGAAGGCTTGATAGTTAGCTTTATCTCGAGGTGAATCTCACATGTTTTTATCTGTTCCAACACTTTAAAATTGGGCCCGATTGTTTGCAAGTCTATCCACATGCTTATTTTCTATTTTAGGAACAAACTGGATATTAATAGCGTTGAAATATTCCATTAAGTTTGAAACTCTATATATATAAGATTTCATTAGTGGATTCTTAAAAACATTGAAATTTCTTACTTCGTTGATAACTTGACTCAGAATCACCAAAAATATATAACACGTTGATACCTCTCTTTACGCCCAAAGTAACCCATGAATTAATGCTTTGTATTCATCTACATTACAAGTGCACAAAAATTGGAGACTCAAAGCTGAGAAATATCATTCGTTTGTGGGGAAATGAGCATAAAACATGTTCCTTGTCATTTCTTGTTCTTAGCTCCATCAAAATAAATCTTCCAAATCCCTTTTGTTGCATTTTTGTTTTGGAAAACAAGGGAATTGGTGTGTTTTCCTCATGCAGGCAATACACACCAAACAAATGTTCTTGAAACTATTTGAAAGGAGCATGAGCATGTTCTTCATGTGTCTTTTCATCCATAAACATGTTAGATACACCATTTAATACCTTTTGAAACATGAGTTGTATTATTGAAATCAGACTAGTATAAGGCTGCATAATTAGATAATGCATTAGAAGCATGAGGCTTGATGTGAAATATGGCAAAAAATTTAGAATTGATAGTAACTATGGTTCCATAATGTGTAGTGAAAAATAATAAGGACCAATCGAAGAGAGATAACCTCCTATTTTTGCTATGAAATCTCTAGATAAGCATATAGTAAAGTGAGGTAAATCCACAATAGTAATGTCTTGAAAAATGGAAACATTTGGGCAAGAATGCAATGTTACCTACAAATTTTTTATGACACCAATCGTATGCATTGCATATCCATAAAGTCAGTAACACACTCTTCTCTGTAGATTCATAATGCAAACCCAATTTTTACGTGATTTCTTTTGGCATAACTATTCTACTTGCACCACATTGTCAACCATAAAGTTATGAACAAGATGTTCTCTAATAATCTTGATAAATAAAATGATGTTGGTTTGTTGATTTCTTGAGCATTTAAAACCTTTTAAACCATCCATTTAACTTCTTTAATTCGGTCTTGTTCTATTGTTTGAATGACCATATCATTTTTCGAAATTTCTTTTACTATTTTTGAAGAAATTTGACTTAGCAAGTTACAAAGTAACTCTTGTTGTCTGGAATACTTAGAGCATCCCAAATTGAGATATTAACATTATGTTTTTTCATTACATTAACAATGTTAAAAGAAGCAACAATTTTAGAAACAGACTCTATTGTTTTAGCATAGGCTTTAGCAAAAAATGATTCTGCTTCAGCTACTTTTGATATATAAAGTATAAATAATCTTCTTGGATCAAGCTGTAGCTATTATTGCTACTCTTTACCAGCTAAAACACCTGTTTTTTTTTAAACAACAGAACTATTAGTTGATTTTTTCTTGAAGTTGTTGTTTTATCATTGTGGGAAAAATAGGACTATTTTGTTGTTTTTACTTTTTGGGCATTTTTTGAGCCCTAGTAGAAACTACGATGAAATCATCCTCACTAAAAATAACTATGTTACATTTGAGGTTCTTTCTTAACATGTGTTTCTTGCTTCCCACCCTCTATTAGAGGCATGAACAATGTCTCGAGTGTTAAGATTGTGCAACAAGATTTATGTTCGGGAAAGCATTTGACAAACTTATAAGCGAATGAGGTTGATTACAAGGTTGACATCATTCCTCTGTAACCATATTAACTAGGACTAAAGCATTAGATGAACTAGGATCGTTTGGGTCAAATTGCCTTTGATGATAAGGATGCCAATAATTTTGATTATGTTGGTAAGGCTACCTATTTTAATGGATTTTCTCGATAAGGAGCCTAATAGGGCCTACTAGGTAATTCAAGTATACTTTCAATTGAATTCATCTTGTTTCCCATAGTCGTAAAACTTTAAACATGTCAACCTGATGGGACTATAATAGAAGGTTCGATAATCATGATAGGGTGTGGGATAGGTTTTAAATCTGCCAAAAAGGCATTGAAGGTCTTGGTGCTAACTTGCCAACTTGAATAAGACTATTTTCAGCTTAATATCATAGGCTTCTAGGAGAGTTTCTCCTCCCATAGATTGAATCATAGTTGAAATATTGTTGTTTTGGGCTCTAATATAGTAAAGAAAAGCATGATCAACTTGAGTCTTGACACTTTCTAGAATTCTTTCGATGTTTTGGAAAAACGAATATTGAAACTAGACATAAATTCACAAGGATCTATTTTAATGTTAGATAGGTGTTCTATGAGGGATAAGTTATCTGAATTATCTTGAAATTGTTTCAGCAATTTATCACCTAGCTCATCCCAAGTTCTTATGCTTCAAATCTCTAAATTTCTATACCATTGTAAGGCTTTCCCTTTAAAGGATGCAACTAAAATTCTCAAAGCCACATCTTCATGAGCAATATTATGGACTACACATAAGACTCATGACATCTTTAATGTTCTCTGTAGGTGTAACTTGATTTTCACACATTGTGAATGAAGGCAAGATTTTCATGACAGCATTAGGGATATGATGATAAACTAGAATTACTAATGGGTTGCCATTAATAAAGGTCACAAAATTCCTAGGTGGTTGAAGAGGCATTGGAAAAAATGGGATCACGAGTAGAGAAATTGAGACATGGTGAAGGATGATTAGGAGGAGGGTTATCAAAACCGAGTCAATTATAAGGTAAGGTATTACAAGTCTTCTCCTTCTTCTTGCGAATTAAAAACTAAAGAAATAAAATCAAAAGGAATTCCTCTTACCGTGGGTCTTTTAGTCACTTTAGGCATGGAACATGCTGCAAAATTTGTCTGAAATCACTTTTATGGAGTTACAAAAAAATCATCAAATCTTTAGAATAAATTGTTGCAGCGTATTAATCCAAAATTAACTTTTTCTTACTGTGATTTTGTTGTAAATTTTTATAATTAGATCACGGATCTGATTTGTGATCCTATCAGGCGTGCTAAAAAATTGTCTTGAAAGTGCACCTTGTAGAGAGATAGCCTGCAGTGTTCGAGCTTTCAAAAATTGATCTCTCTCTTTCGTAGAGACAATGGAAACACCTCAAGTCTATGGAAAAACCTATTTTGAGGTGAGTCTCTAGTATCAAGGCCACTTCCTTATGGATGTATCCTAAACTAATTTTTGGGGTTTGACGATAAAATATGATTCTAAAATGGATTTAAAACAGGGGGTGATACATCAAAATTGTATGAGGTCTTTTACTTGCGCATCCACAATTGATATGGGAATGAATTCTTGATGCACAAGTCAATAGTTTTATTCAAAATATTAAAGGAAAACACTTTGATGTATTGAGGAAAAGTATCACAACAATATTGTTAAGTTAAACATGCATATTAATATTACGCAAAAATTACCTAAATTTGCAATAGGGTAAGATGATTAATTAGGGAATTCAACATTCACAAGATTAATAGAACATACACAAGAATTAAAATAATTAGAAAGGTAGAAAATACTTCTCATTTAGAATAGCAAAATATATGCTTCACACTCTTATGTCTTAAAAAGTCCTCCTTTGTGCTTGTAATTGTATACGATATATAGTAATTTAATTCATTCCACCCCTCCTAAAAAATAGGCTAAAATTGTACTCGCATGTGCATCCTAATTTTACTAATAAATAAAGGAAACAATAAATCATGCTAATAGAAAGAGGCATTAATAGCCTTTGGTTACGAAATGCCATTCATTCAAGCTGTAGTTGATTGTTCTATTTTTAATAAAGTATGGGTCAATAATTTTAATAATAAACCTTGTTTGATGAACAAGTCTTCTCCAATGCATTTAAATTTTTCTTCTTGTTGTTGATGTGACACTTACACTTTGGATCTACTTGCCTCCTTGGATGCACATGTGAAATAATATCTCTCGTGTAGAAGAATTCCTTTGATCTCCAAACACATAGTAACATAAATCATCTTTAATGTGGGGACCACCTATAGGCATGTACATAATACTTCCTCCTTTACAGAGATAATAACGTCATTAAGGTAAGCTCTAAAAGTGTCTCTTTCATGATCGTCATGCTATAATGATGTTGAAATATTTCCATGCATTTGTCTTCTTTTACAGTGGCATATAATATGATTTTAAAATCATTGAGAATTTTCTTTAATTGGCTATCGGCCTTGGTTTGATCCAACATCTTGAATTATTAATATTATGCAAAAATTACCTAAATTTGCAATAGGGTAAGATGATTAATCAGGGAATTCAACATTCACAAGATTAATAGAACATACACAAGACTTAAAATAATTAGAAAGGTAGAAAATACTTCTCATTTATAATAGAAAAATATGCTTCAAAGGTGCTCTTATGTCTTAAAAAGTCCTCCTTTGTGCTTTGCAATGCATACAGATATATAGTAATTGAATTCATTCCACCCTCCTAAAAATAGGCTAAAATTGTACTCGCATGTGCATCCTAATTTTACTTATAAATAAAGAAAAAAATAAATCATGCTAATAGAAAGAGGCATTAATAGCCTTTGGTTACAAAAATACCATTAAGTCAAACTGCGAGTTGATTCTTCTATTTTTAATAAAGTATGGGTGAATAATTTTAATAATAAACCTTGTTTGATGAACGAGTCTTCTCGATGCATGTAAATTTTTCTTCTTGATGTTGATGTGACATATACACTTTGGATATACTTGCCTCCTTAGATGCACATGCAAAATAATATCTCTATGTAGAAGAATTCCTTTGATCTCTCAACACTTAGTAACATAAATCATCTTCAATGTGGGGACCACCTATAGGCATGTGCATAATAATTCCTCCTTTCTGCAGATAATAAGGTCATTAAGGTAAGCTCTAAAAGTGTCTCTTTCATGATCCTTGTGCTATACTGATGTTGACCTCTTTCCATGCATTTGTCTTCTTTTACTGATGGCATATAATATGATTTAAAAATCATTGAGAATTTTCTTTGATTGGCTATCACCCTTGGTTTGATCACGACATCTTGAATTAATACATGGGTCATATTATAATACTTGGCCACCTTGTCGATTATCATTGCATTGTAATTTACTTGTCGGCCACCTTTGATTATTTTATGACATAGACTATGGTATATTTGTTGTCAAAATTTCCCCGAGGTAAATTTCGATAACATGCATCAGTATTCAAGTCCCGAGGCGGAGATTGATTGATTCGGGGCCAAAAATCATGTTCCTAGAGTCCCCTCAAATATTTTCTAAGTCCCCCATACTCGAGAGGAAAAGAGCAAGCTACGAGAAAATGTAGAAGGGTTGCGAGAAGGCAAGTAGGTTGATCCGGAAAAAATCATAAAAATGACTAAGTCCTAGCCCAAGGGCGATCGGGACATTTGGGACAAAAAGGCCCGAACCGCCGGCTCGGCCAAGTAAGCACAAACAGCCCGCAAAACAACGGGGACATGCAGGACAAAGTACGCGGTGGACGCGAAATGCCGGTTCGGCCAAAGAGAGGAAAAAAATTGGCTAGCTGCGAGAGAGGCCTTGGGACAAGCGGGCTAAAAATGGCGAATCCGAAAAAGGTCCGAGAGGGTCCAAAATCAAATGGGACGTCTGGGACAAATGGACGCGAAATGCAGGCGGGCCGAAATAAGCACAAAGGGCCCAAAATCAAATGGGACATCCGGGACAAATGGAGGCGAAATGCGAAGGAGCCGAATCAGCCGAGGACCAATCGGAGAAGGTGCCACGTGTCCTCACCAAGAAATGTCTTAGGGAGGAAGGAAAACTCGACAAAGGCAAGAACATGTTGGAGGGGTTGGAAACCCGATGCAAAGGGAAAGCGGGTTTCGAAGTCGGGAAAACACGGCGGAGAAACATGGTGCAAGAACATGCCGGAAGGCTCAGAAAACCCGACATCAAAGAACATGTCGGAGGGGGGTGGAAAGCCCGACAACAAAGGAAAATTTGGATAATGCGGCGGAGCGGGTTTCGGGAAAACACGAGCATCAAACATATGTCGAGCCACCTCCCAAACTCGATGCAAATGCAGAGAGGAGAATCCCGAACCCGAGAGGCTGAAGACCTTGCTCATCCAATCAACACATGACACGTGTCATCAAGGTGGCGAAGCGCGGGAAAAGCTTTTCAAATCCATTTTTGCCTGTTTTCTTCAAATCGTCGTATCTTTTGATCCAGAGCTCGGATTTGCATGTTCCTTATATCAACGGAAAGCTAGTGAGATGCTCTACATGATTCTGGGATCAATCTCGAGTTTTGGTGTAGTCTGAAGAGAGAAAATCGAGAAACGGCTCTGACGTGTGGTAATGGCCAGAAGCGACCTTTCAACAACCCGTTTTAATGCTAATGGGTCGCATTCTTCTTCTGCACGGCCAGAAGTGACATTTTAGCGGCCAAATTAATACAAATGGGTCGCATTCTCCTCCAAAATCGGTCAAAGTGATAGGGTATGTGTTGGTAAGATTCCTCCATGCTGAGTTAATGCATCTGCAGTAAATGAGGAATGGGCTTGCACGTTTTCCTACGTTTCTGTCCCCTGGGTTCGACCCATGCAATGTAAAAAGCCAGTTTTGGCTCATTTTGAAAAAGAGTTGTTCATTCTTTCTGCTCTGCCCTCCCTTCTTTTCTTCTCTAGGGTTAAAAATGGAGTTCGAACCTCCTCCCTTCTCTGTAATGGCGTTTTTGCCTTTTACTAATGGAATGATGTTCTGTGCAAACTTCTGAAGCAACAAAACATGTTTTGTGATGCATCTGTCCATCCTTTCTCGTTTTTGCTTGTTTTCTTCTTGCCTCTCTTCATTGCAGGTATTTGTGCATGTTTGAACGTTCACTGCAGATCTGGAGCTGTGTTCATGGAGTTTTGGGACACTTTCTGTGTGAAATCTATCCTTGGGCCTGTGATGCATCTGTCCATCCTTCCCATTGCTCACCTCTCTTTGTCCCATGGTAGTTTTGATAGATGTTCAACATTCTCCTTCTCTGGTGTATCACCATTTTAGTGTAGGCTTTTGCTGTTTTCCCTTCTCTCTCTCTCTCTCTGTCTCCTTGGCATGGTTAGATTAGGATTAGATTAGCTTGCCTACACTTGGAATAGCTTGTGGCGGTAGTTTAGGAGCGGAACCACCTTCTCTGGAGATTCCTCTCTCGGTTTTACAAGTCCCACACTTGGAGAGAGGTTTCCATGTTGTGCAATCACACTGGATGCCCGAACATCAACCTAGAAGCCCGATGTGCGTCCAGGGGGTCTTGTGATTTTGCACTAACTTGAGTTTTTTTACACCGGTGGGACCTTAGAGGTCTTTCACTTCATCTTTTGCAGGTTGATGTGTTCCTGTGAAGATTTTAGCCTTTGGAGGCACTTGCAAACACATCTGGCGACTCCATCTGGTCAACAACCCATCTCTGAAGTTGCAGACCTTCCTTTCCATTCATTTCCATCCATTTTCATCCATCTTTCTTTCCATCCCCTTCATTCTTTTCCATTCCATGAAGTTGTGCAATCATGACTTCATTTCCATCATGGAATTCACATTTTCAACAACAGCAGTATATCACACCTCCAACTTGCGTTACAAATCCTCCAAATCAGCATTTTGGTCAAGTTCAGGATCAACATGCATACCCATATGAGCAGCAATGCCAAAATCAGTTTGGCTATGAAGCATGTCAAACGCAAGGGTACGCATGCAATGAAGACAACGAAGAAGAAAATGCAGATCTGCTGGAGAAAATCCAAAAGATGGAGGCAAACATGGTGCAATCTAGGGCTCAGGCACAAATGAAAGCATTTGGAATTGGTTGCAGAGCACCTTGTCCATGGGTGGGACCTTTTCCAAGGCATTACAGCTCTCAAGAGAAGTTAGACTTCATGATTGCAACACTGCCATTACTTACAAGGTGGATTGAAGGAATAGAGGTATATGAGAGGAGTATTCAGCAACCTTGTCAACGGGTAAGCACACCATCTCATACTCTTTCTTTTCCCCCCTCTCAATCTATATCATTTCAGCAGTATCAAGTTTTACATTCACCATCTGCTGTCCTAAATGTTGATTCCATCCCTCCACCCCCTAGTCTTCCATCCCATCTCAGTTTTTCTGCCCTCTTCTCTTCCAAATCCAAACCCCCTCCACAAGAGCTAAATGAAGTACCTTCCACTCCAAAGAAACAAGAGGTTTCACCGCCTCCACCACCACACAAAATTGTCAAATCAGTTGAGTTTCAACCTATCCCTCCTATTGCGTCCCCAATCCATGTTGGGAGGATGAAAATCGGAGAATGCACCAGGAAAACCACAAAGAAAAGAGAGTGCCAACAAAGAGGAAGAAATTCAAAGTCTGAAGGTTTGGGCTGCCAAATTTGGGATGACAAAGATCCCCTTGATGGTCAAGCCTACAGAAGAAGCTAGGGTTGGAGAACAAATGGTGGTCAGGACTGATTTTGTTGCAGCAGAAGAAGAAGATCTTGCAGCCCCAACTTGTCCTCTAGAGTAGCAGATTGAAGAGTTTGACTTGACAAACTTCATGCTGGAGGAAGAGTTCAATCAAGAGCAAGATTGCCTTCAAACATTGGAGGAAGGAGAAACTGCTCCAAATCCAAAAGAAGAGGAGCACAATCTAGCTATGGAGGAGAAAAACGCAGATCCAAGGGCTTTGAGCACAAAGCAGGTTACAGAAGAACCTTCAGTTCTTCTTTCCACTTCATCTCTCTCAAGTTCTAGCACTGAAAAGGAGTTTGATCTCTCAAACTCAATATTGGAGAGTGAAGGAAACCATGGTGGTCAAGTTGCAGATCAAGAGGACACCATGGAGGAAGTTGAACACGAGCACCGGGACAGCAATGAGGGCGGTTTACAGCCGATTTGGAGGACTGTTTTGATGGAGAAGAGCCGGTTGAGTTTTCACCATTCTCTCTTTCATCATCCACATTCCAAACACAAGAGTCTGTTGTCATGAAGGAGAGCATTCATTTGCAGCAGCCTGCATCTTATAGCAGCCCTTTGGAACCAAAATTGGAAGATTTAAATCTTCCATGTTCTTCATCGGAGGAAGAGAAAGGGCGAGAAGGATTCCACCCAGTTTCTTCCACGCCATCCATTCAAGGAGGTCTACAAGAGAACTCCACTCCACGGAAATGAAAATCAGAGCAATGGGCATACTCAAAGGATCATGCCGTGCCCAATCAGATACTTGGCTTCATTGGAGCCAAGGGAGAAGCCAAAACCAGTCATGCTCGCTTCTGAGCATGAGGGTGAGATACAAAGTACCGAGGATCAGCTGCCATACCTCTTCAATCCAAATGCAGAGCAACTAAAAGAGGTATTGGATTTGCCT
Organism: Taxus wallichiana var. yunnanensis; assembly: GCA_018340775.1. Taxonomy (NCBI): domain Eukaryota; kingdom Viridiplantae; phylum Streptophyta; class Pinopsida; order Cupressales; family Taxaceae; genus Taxus; species Taxus wallichiana. The sequence goes on from CM031236.1 coordinate 587,869,091, forward strand.
TCAGCTGATACCTTGATGATTTGGGTAGAAGACCAGCTTCTTGTTGATTTTCCATCCATCCAAACAGCCATGATCAGTGCCAAATCAATTGCATGGCTGCCAATTTTGAAGAAAGGAAGCTATTTTGCACAACCAGTTGCAGGGTTTGTTTAGCTCACCTTTCCTTCTAGTTAGAGTAGAGTAGGTAGGTTTGCTTCAGCAGAAGAAGTGCTTGTGCACACTCTGCATGTTCCATTTGGGGCATGTATGATTTTCAGTTCTGTACATAGTTTTGGTGTTGCTTGGTTTTGCTCTTGCAGTTCTTTTCGGTGGTTTTGGTGAGAACAACTCCATGTCCAATGGGTTTCAAGTGGCTCGAGAGGGAGGTTTTCAAAGTTCGAGATCGGTTGCGAGTTACAACTCATGACTCCATGCCTAATGGATTGCTTGAACTCTTGGTCTTTTCATCTAGCGAGTGAGATGCCCCACTTGAGTCGTCAAAACTGTTGTCAAAATTTCCCCCCGGGTAAATTTCGATAACATGCATCAGAGTATTCAAGTCCCAGGCAGATTGATTGATTCGGGGCCAAAAATCATGTTGCTAGAGTCCCCTCAAATATTTTCTAAGTCCCCTGTCTGAGAGGAAAAGAGCAAGCTCTGAGAAAATGTAGAAGGGTTGCAGAAGGCAAGTAGGTTGATCCAGGAAAAAATCATAAAAATGACTAAGTCCTAGCCCTAGGGGCAGTCGGGACATTTGGGACAAAAAGGCCCGAACCGGCCGGCTCGGCCGAAGTAAGCACAAACAGCCCGCAAAGCAACAGGGACATCTGGGACAAAAGTACGCGGTGGACGCGAAATGCCGGTTCGACCGAGAGGAAAAAATTGGCTAACTGCAGAGAGAGACGCCGTGGGACAAGCGGGCTAAAAATGGCCGAACCGGGCGAAAAAGGTCCAGAGGGTCCAAAATCAAATGGGACGTCTGGGACAAATGGACGCGAAATGCCCGAACTGGCCGAAATAAGCACAAAGGGCCCAAAATCAAATGGGACATCCGGGACAAATGGAGGCGAAGTACGCGAAGGAGCCGAATCAGCCGAGGACCAATCAGAAGGTGCCACGTGTCCTCACCAAGAAATGTGCCGGGAGGAAAGGAAAACCTGACAAAGGCAAGAACATGTTGGAGGGGTTGGAAAACCCGATGCAAAGGGAAAGCGGGTTTCGAAGTCGGGAAAACACGGCGGAGAAACATGGTGCAGAACATGCGGAAGGTTCAAGAAAACACATCAAAGAACATGTCGGAGGGGTCGGAAAGCCCGACAACAAAGGAAAATTTGGATAATCTGGCGGAAGCGGGTTTCGGGAAAACACGAGCATCAAACATATGTCGAGCCACCTCCCAAACCCGATGCAAATGCAGAGGAGAATCCCGAACCCGACAGGCTGAAGACCTTGCTCATCCAATCAACACATGACACGTGTCATCAAGGTGGCGAAGCGCGGGAAAAGCTTTTCAAATCCATTTTTGCCTGTTTTCTTCAAATCGTCGTATCTTTTGATCCAGAGCTCGGATTTGCATGTTCCTTATATCAACGGAAAGCTAGTGAGATGCTCTACATGATTCTGGGATCAATCTCGAGTTTTGGTGTAGTCTGAAGAGAGAAAATCGAGAAACGGCTCTGACGTGTGGTAATGGCCAGAAGCGACCTTTCAACAACCCGTTTTAATGCTAATGGGTCGCATTCTTCTTCTGCGCGCCGTAGTGACATTTTAAGCGGCCAAATTAATACAAATGGGTCGTATTCTCCTCCAAAATCGGTCAAAGTGATAGGGTATGTGTTGGTAAGATTCCTCCATGCCGATTTAATGCATCTGCGGTAAATGAATGAGGAATGGGCTTGCACGTTTTCCTACGTTTCGTCTCCAGGTTCGACCATGCAATGTAAAAAGCGATTTGGGCTCATTTTGAAAAAGAGTTGTTCATTCTTTCTCGCTCTGCCTCCCTTCTTTTCTTCTCTAGGGTTAAAAATGGAGTTCGAACCTCCTCCACCTTTCTGTAATGGCATTTTTGCCTTTTACTAATGGAATGATGTTCTGTGCAAACTTAAAAGCAACAAAACATGTTTTGTGATGCATCTGTCCATCCTTTCTCGTTTTTGCTTGTTTTCTTCTTGCGTCTCTTCATTGCAGGTATTTGTGCATGTTTGAGCGTTCACCGCAGATCGGAGTGTGTTCATGGAGTTTTGGGACACTTTCTGTGTGAAATCTATCCTTGGGCCTGTGATGCATCTGATCCATCCTTCCCATTGCTCACCTCTCTTTGTCCCATGGCAGTTTTGATAGATGTTCAACATTCTCCTTCTCTGGTGTATCACCATTTTAGTGTAGGCTTTTGCTTTGTTTTTCCCTTCTCTCTCTCTCTGTCTCCTTGGCATGGTTAGATTAGGATTAGATTAGCTTGCCTACACTGGAATAGCTTGTGGCAGGTAGTTTAGGAGCAGGAACCAGCCTTCTCTGGAGATTCCTCTCTTGGTTTTACAAGTCCCACGCTTGGAGAGAGGTTTCCATGTTGTGCAATCACACTGGATGCCTGAACATCAGCCTAGAAGCCTGATGTGCGTCCAGGGGTGCTGTGATTTTGCACTAACAATATTCTAAGGTAAGGTTGAAATCATTGGTTTACTTCAAAAGGGGCCCCTCCCCACGATAGCTCAACCCTTCCCCCTCTACACTGGCAGTTTGTATTTAATACATTGGCCACTATGATTTGGCCATAACCATTGATTTCTTAAGGATCCTCCTCGTCATTGATCTTATGTGGGAGCATGTGATGGCCTATGATCTGTTTAAAGTGCATTAACACTTGTCTTAAAGGCTTGGGCCCTCTCATCTGTTGATCTTCTATTTTTGGATTTTTGTGAACCGTCAATCCTCTTGGCATTTATTGGGGTCTCTAGTAGATGTGAGCATTGCTCTCGGCCATTGATCTCTATTTCTTTTGAGTCACTACCATTGATTTTCTTTACCTGAGTTGGAAAGTGGAAAATTTTCTAGTCGTTGATGAGGAAAACCCTAATTGATCTCACCATTGATTGGAGTGGTGGTTGGCATGGGTATTTGTGATGGATTCCTAAGCATTGATCTACCCCACCGTTTGATTTTTACCATTGATTGATTAACTCAAACGAGTTAGGGTTACTCTGGGCATGTTTGGTTTGGGATATGTAAAATGAAAAATGAACTCAAGTTCATTTTCCTCTGGTTCTGGTTTGCAGCGAAGCTCTAGAAAAATTTTCACTCCCATTGTTGACACTTTGTCAAATAATTTATTCTCTATTATGGAAGATTTGTTTCGGGCCTTCATGAATGACGTAAGAGGAATAATTGATCTCGAGAGAGTCTGAAATTCTTGCTTCGTGCATGCATTATGGAAGATTTTGTTGAAAATTTTATTTTTGTAACTCATTTCTTTCACTTGGCCACAATGGATAGGTGTATGAGACTATGTTAGATCCCTGAACTCTGTACTTTCTTTGTATATGCATTACATGGTCCTTTTGGGTGAAGAAAATTACACTTTGTTCATCATCCTTTTAGCGTATACTTGATTCAAACCTTATCACTTTGATGTAACCGCTATTATTGATCTTTCAAGCTTCACTTTGGCCTGCGAAAAACTTGGTCATATTAATGAAGTGTGAAGCTTCATTGGGCTTCTAATTTCCTATCCATTTGGGATTTTCTTTATAACTATTATTTTGGTGAAGGAATATTAAATCTCTATAACTCTCTACTTTCCACTCAGATGTATACTTGAGCTCTTCTGTAATAGCATCATTGACTATTATGGTTGCATTATCTAAACTCATCTAGTTCATTTGAATCCTATCCATTAGTTGATGGTTTTTTTAAAGTAACTCACTTTCATCTCATATATAAGCACCGGTTTATTCCAAATCACCTTTTCTCTTGAATGAAATTCTACACGTTCAATTTCACCGTAATTATTGATATCTTTCAAACTTGTGTAAGCTTGGTCATTTTCTTTCATATAAATTTGGTTAGTAACCTCCTCTAAATGCTTGACAAGCTCCTTTCTTTGTGATTTTCAGTATTTTAAAATATTGTAACCTAATCTTTCTGAGAGCATGTATATTGAGAGTGTTTTGAAAAAAATATTATGTTGTATGTGGCCTCCTAGAAGTTGTAAACAATTTCTCACTCTTGTAATTCCATTAGAAGGCATGAGCCTTGATTCAGATGTTTTGTTGTAATTCCTACTTTGTATGCTTTGTGTGCATTATTCTATGAAGGAAAATTTATCCTGTAACTGTGAAGTAGCTTTCTTTGTACTCATATTTCAATAATTCTCTCGGTAAGTCTTATGTGATCTCCATTCTACGATATAGCTCCAAGCTATTCCTTTTTTGTTGTCATAACATACCCATATTATTGGTTTAAAAACACACACATGGACAACACAGTAAAAGACAGGAATTTTTTTTTTTGACTTACTTCGACACATAACATGACGCAACATGTCGTTACCAAGGATACAACTAACACTGTGAACAACTTGATACAAGGATGGCCATAAAGTCAACATGGAAACGTTCACACCTATCAAGGACAATTTACTTTTCTCTTGTGAAAGGACATGGCAAAAGACCAACCACATTACATAGTTATAGCTGAAGACATCCCACTGTGAAAATCTTCTTAAGATTACTGATTTACTAGAGACACCTTACAATTCTTAGCTTACATTCTAGAAGGTTCATGATATGTTTCATACCATTCTTCTTATAGGATTAAGTTTCTTTTCTTTTATATAACTTGAGGACTATCCTAGGATCACCTATAATATGAACATTCCTTGATTAATTTGTTTACAAAACTAGGAGGTAAGCAATTCCACAAGGCTATCTATCTAAACCCCCACTACTGAAACTTGTTTCATACCCACATTGCATAAGGAGGCAAGTGTAAGATCAAAAGGAGAGGAGTATCGTTAAGGTTCAGAACCCTAATCATCTTTGATCAAGAATTAAAAATTTATCATAGCTTAGACAAGGACTACAAGGTACCATGGTAATGGTTAGAGAGAAGATAAATTTATTTTATTATGATCTATTTAGTTATTAACCGGTCTTTTAATGAGTCTTAAGAGCTTCATTGAATTTTGGTAAAAGCTTCATTTAGAAATCATCTTGATTTAAGTTCGTCGGGGATACACGGGGTTCCCAACATGGTAGCATTATACTTAATGTGTTTTTATTCAAACTCTGTACTAAATAAGATCTACCGATATCCCCAAAAGCCAACAAAGTGATATTACTTTTAAAATTAATTAATGTTTCCCAACAAGAGGACAATGTTTAATCCATAACTTAAGGTTAGCACTTTGGTAGGTATTTTTTTTTACATCGTTAATTAAACACTTTCTTTCCAATTAAAGACCCTTAATTTTATCAACCAAATACAACTTCATTATTATCTTCTTTATTTATTCATCTATGTATTCCTCTTCTTTTATCTTTGATTATCTTTAGAAAAAGGGGTTTTTAACCCACTAAAATATGCCTAGAATAACATTGATACTAGTACCATGGAGAGTTACTAAACCAATAAGCATTATGACCTGAAAGAAGAAATTATCGTTATTTAACAAGAATGCAAACCACGGTTATAACATTTTCATTCAACATGGCACATGAACCCAAGGAGTCAAGATATTGGATTTCACTTGGGTCAAGAACAAGAAGGTAGCAAAATAAGCCAAGCCATGCTACAAAATTTCCATGACTGTAATTGATATCACCAAAAGAATACTCATAACAAGGTCAAGATTGAATATTATTTCTCACAAAGGTAATTTACCAGTTAACCTACAGAAGGACAAGACAACATCATCACGAAATTTCAGAACAACCCAAGACAAGATGTCTTCTAAACTCCTTTGCAAGCACTATTACAAAATTTACTTCACATTGGACATTTTTACAAGGAACTTCATAAATTGCACTGATGAAACCTTTACAACTCTTTCCTTTAATCTACTCACATAATCCATCTGCACAAATACTAGCTAGAATCAGTTCACGAGAACTGAGCATGTTAAGGCTACTCATTGCAACAGTAAGCTAACATTTAACAATATCAAGAAAGGAAAGTTCTAATTCAAAAATGGATTAAAACACAACCCACAACTCCAAAATTATTCGCATGAGAAAGAAATCTAAACCATCCAGCAAGGAGAAAGTCAAAATACCAGTAAGAACAAAATCACATAAATCAAGGCAAGACCTTATGGGTTAGGAACAAGAAGGTCAAGAGTGTTGATATCTCCTTCATGTAATCCTATGGATTACGTGATTGGAATCCAAAACTTACTCCATCCAACTAAAGGGGTCCAAGAGAAGACAAAACATACTAATTATGATCGTAGGCGCGAAGCAAAATGATGTTATCCAAATCTCCCAGGGGGGCTTCATAGTAATATGGGTTCGACACCCTTAAAAGAACACAACTATAGTTTCAGTTTTAACCAAGGAGTTTACCACTACCTCCTTATAGGATTTCTTAAACGTAGTACTAGTTAACCAAGACAAATCCACTTTTCCAAAAGCGTACAAAAGAGACACAGAAAGGGCCATTATTCTACCAACAAACCTTATCCTAATCGTCAACTTCTCTACATAATATAAGGGAAGGCTAAACCCAAAGGTCGTTAATAATTTTTATATATTTCCGACAATGCCAATAAGTATTTTAAAATAAAAATAAAAATTGACTTCCTTAACAAGGCCACGAAAAGGGACTTTTAGTAACCAAGTTCGAAGAATAAGATATTCGAGTTCGAAAACAAAGGGATTCGATACACGGTGGGTAATACACCAACGATGCCCCAGACTCAAAAGACCTTACCACGAGTACAAGCACAAAAATAAGAACCAACGCACAAATCCATCAGGAAGGTTACGCAGTGTAGTCAGACCTAGAAGTTCTATGAGTTCCTTGCCAATGGTATAGAAGATGGGAATTTTACCCGATCCATGTGGGCTTATCAAGGAAAAGTCTAGCAAAATCAAACAGATGAAGATAATAGCCACCTATTATATAATCACTGTAATCAGCTGTCATCTAACAGGAAATGAGTTCACGAGTCCAATACCATGGATTCACCTACAACTTTTGTTTCAGTCCAGCTAGTAGTAGCTTGCTTGCGGCCCTTAATAAAAATTGTAGAGATTTCATTCAATTAAACTTACAATGTTTCCCCCTTACTTTAATCAAACAAGGGTTTGAACCAGGAAGTAAGTATAGTGATTCTCTCAACACGTAGAGGCCAAAATTAGAAGTCAGGTTATTCATCCTCTAGAACTGGGTACAAAAGTCGATCAGGTACAGTTCTGAAACAAAACCCTAATGCCATTTTCTAATTAAACAAAAGTAAGGAATGCCCACAGGCTTAAACAAGTTTTAGAACACAACGCCACTATTAATGTACCTTTTCACCAAAAAATAGGAGAGCCCTAAATAGGAAATACGTATTCAATCAAGTAAAAAAAATAGAGATAAAGGTTTATAGTAAGCCTTCAATTACAAATACCATCCATCACATAATTCTTTTAAAAGAGAGTCATATAAGCAAACGAAACTCTAAAATGTTTCCTTCCCTATGAACTAGACTGCATCACACAATATTGCAGTAGCCCATTTAGACAAATATGAAATAGAGTAAGCTATAAGAGAGGAAAAGAACATTCCAAGCAAAACTAGTGAAATTGGAATGAGATTTTAAAAGAACGGCCAACACATTCAGGCAGCGATATAAACAACCACGAAAACATTTATTCTAGGCGCCACTCAAGAGGAAAGAAAATTCATTTCAAGATACTGAAAGAAGGTAGAAAACTATTACAAGGAGTAAAGTTAACATGCCTGATTATAATTCTTTCTTCCAAGCTCTTGTTGCTCTCTCCCATAAGGCAGCTTGAAGGCATCATGCTTTTCAACATCCGAGAACCGAGAATGTATGGTCATGGGAAGCATTATTTTCTCTATGGTGGAATCCCCGATGTAGTCTTCAGATGACTTGGAGAAGGATCAGAGATCTCGGGTTTTTGATCCATCACCTGTGAAGATGAACCCTGCTCTAGCTTACCAAACTGGTGTTGTTGTAAGTCATATGCCCCTGTTGAGGATGCATGCATTTCTTTTTGCAAATGTTGCTGCTGCTCGTGATATAGTTGTCTTAGCCTTGACACCTCCTTTTTCAATGCTTCACAGTGTGCATCCTTAAAAAAAACTTGTCTTGTGCAAGAGCAGCAATTCTTTGCTTTAAAGCACTGTTATCAACAATTATGATGCACGTTTACAAAACAATTTATGGCCCAAGATTTAACAATGGTGGAAATATTTTTACTGAACAACCTCATCTTGTATGGACACGAGTGAGACTGGTAAGAGATCTTGAAGGCTTTGAAGAGGCCTACATATTCCGTCTTCTGTTAGGACTTTTGCTAGCTTCCAACATGGTTGCCTCATCACTGCCAGAAACACACCCAAAAACTCGAAACAGGTCGCTGTATGAACCAGTTGCCACACGAAGTCCATCCCCACTTAGACAGCACTCAAATTTGTCAAATATCAAATCATTTTCATATAAATCACATAACTTGGGCCGTAAATGTTCGTGGACTTTGAATGTTGTATGTGGTCGAGATTCCATGTTTATATCCCAGAGCTTGAGTGTCATATAATCATGACATAGGATATATTGGCCATCATTTCCAAACTTAATATCAAAGATCGAAGCAATTATCTCAGTAAAAAAAAAATGATCTTGAGCAGTGCTTCCTACTCCTCAAAATAATTTTGCATGGTTGTCACAAAGCCGATTCCGCATGTCAATCAGTGTGCACCGTACCATGAGCTACTTGTATGCTAACATATTGCGAGAGATCCGATTCGCCTTGGTAGAAAAATCCATACGAAATAGAGCTTTTAAAGATGAGCCGTAGCCAAAGGTGGATCCAGAGCCACAGCCAGGAGAGTACACAGATCCATGTCTATGAGATTCTCTCCCATGAGTTACATCGTAAAACAAGTAAGGTCTCGATAGAGAACCTCTGTAATAAATTTCATCGGGTCTCTGGTAACACTCACACTGTCACTTAATCAATTTTGATAAAAATATCTTGTAGGAGAATCTCAATTTGAGGATGCGGAGATACGAAATAGAAACAAAACAACAAAGTTTGTACAACTTTGATTGGTGGAGGCACTCAAAAGACTTCAACCAAACTGTAACCTGTCTGCCTCCTGGCTAACTCCTGTTACGGGCTATTTACTGTGGATATTCGGCAAGAATACACCTCGCAGCATCCAAGAAAATGGAGGAACACGCCTACCTCACTTGCGGATAGTGTGCATGCGCATGCTAGCAAAGGGAAACAAGCACCTTTCTCCCCCAAACGCATCCGGAAACAACAAAAATAACCATGTCCAGGATCTGCGCACCAGCATAAGGCGTGAGGAGGTTTCATGCTGGCTAGGGAAGACAAAAGTGTGCACCCATGAGGAAACAGGAAGGAAACGCCTCATACACACCTGCTTCACTGGCTTGAAGCTCCATCTAACCATCACGTCAACTAGACTGCGCCCATGCATTGAATGAAAGGATAAAAACAAGATCTAGGTGAAGAAAAATGCGTCCACCGACTCCCGTCTCCCACACGCAAGGACAGAAAAGACGCTGTGGTCAAAAGTCTACAAGATGTGTGGTTGGGAGGAGGCCAAGGTGGTAGAAACAGAAGTCCTCGATGCACGGGGCATTACATTCTCCTCCCCTTAAGAAAGCATCGTCCTCGATGCGACATAACACAACGGAAAAGAAATGGTTCACAACCAAGAACAGGTACAGGAGAAAGTACACTCTATGGTTTAAAATTTTAGTTGATTAAAGCACAGTCACAAGGTAGCCTTAGGAACATTTGGTAGAATTTTTAACTTTCATTGTTCTGTGAAGATTGGCAGTTCTTTCTTGTTCATCATTTCATTAGTCTCTTTTCATTAGCACTATTCTTAGTTTAATTTCTTTTAAAATTTCATCATTGCAGAGTCTTGGTTTATTCTTTATTGTGGGTGCCCAACATGAACTGCTAACACAACACCCTATTAGGTTCAAAAGACACTACAGAGTCACAAGCACACAAGTATATACTTCAAGATTGTATTACACCACAAAAGGTTACTCAAATACGGAATGGATTAGGCACAGTCCACATAGTACACGTCACACATCAATGACTGACATACCAAATACTCAAACAAAAGAGTACTACAATCCACCAGACATTTCCTCAATTTGCATCAATGAAAGACTCACATAACACCAAACAAATGCTATAGGTACATAGTGTCCACAAGAGGATCAATGACATGTCCACAACATCACAACACATATCCATCGACATGAGTAACACATACATCAAAGAACACTACCAAACATCACAATAACTCAACATATATCCCAAACATCAACCATACACACAAAAATCATATGCCTCCCTCAAACTCTTATGCCTCCCTCAAGTCTCTTATGCCTCCCTTAAACTCTTATGCCTCCCTCAAACTCTCTTATGCCTCCCTCGAGTCTCTTATGCCTCCTCAAACTCTTATGCCTCCCTCAAACTCTTATGCCTCCCTCTCTCTTATGCCTTCCTCAAAATCTTATGCCTCCCTCGAGTCTCTTATGCCTCCCTCAAACTCTTATGCCTCCCTCGGGAGGCCGGTTGACCCTATGGTCCAAGACACATAGATTTCGAACACTCCTAACCCAAGTGACATAATAACACGTGGTTTAACAACCCGTTAGTTATATGTACTCCTTGGGGCGTACCCCCATACAACGAAGCGGGTCCATAGGTCCAACCAATCCATGGTGCATCCCATGACCCTATTCCACACATCACGACATTAGAACCAGCACAACAATCCAATCAAAGTGCCAAGTGGCAAAGTACAAGCCTTGGGCAAGGCGGTAAAAATTCCAAATTTAAAAGAAGACCCCAAATCAAGCTAAAATAAATGGCCAAATAGCCAAAGTTAGTATCAAAATCCCCATGTTAGTGCCACAAACCAAGGAAATGCCCAAAATTGTAAAGCATTGCAATCAAGAAAAGCTACTTTGGTCCTTACAAAATAAAGAAAAAAATCAATTACTTAATAAAATCAACTTATAATGATGTCACATTACGATAACTGTGTGGCCTTATCTAGCCACCAAAGGGGTACTCAACGAGTTTCTAGCACTCGGACATCGAGCCTCAGCTCATAAAATACATATCAATAATACAACTATCATCACCTCCATCTGAATCATCCCGCCACCACTTCGACAAGGCTAAACATAGTCATAGATACACTAAGGTTGCATACATACAACCACATAGGGAGAGAGGAAAGAATCACATGTTATCTACTAAACCGAGTTTTGACTCGAGTTAATGACCCATGGTACACCATTCCTCACTCTCAACATACACTTCTACCGATTTCCCTCAGGATCGGTTAGCGTAAGGTTCACAACATAACATACAACAACATCACTAACATAACGGTGGCACACACATAACTACCATAACGTCTTACATATGGTACATATACAGGATGGATCACGATCATACATTCATTGAGTGTAACACATCACTTTACCACATTTACACCCAAAGTGCAATCACCATACGATAGGGTTCATACACTCACCATATGACCCAAAATCACAACATGAAGCATTACATATTTGCACAAATCATACATCGATGAACATAGTACATCTCAACATAACATCTATTGCTTTGCATAACAAGGTGGTACACACATTTCTTCAAAACATGGTAAAAACATCATGATCAACTCATTTCTTTTAACATCAAACTAGTCATACAACACATTGATACACCCACATATCACAATATGTCACAATGCTCCAACACTACGTCATCCACATTAGAATTCTTTTCACACATCATCAAACAACAATTCACACGTGAACTCTTCATAGAATCCACAAGAAGAGAGAGAATACTCCCATCCACAACATATCAACATGATCACAAACACGCACAAAGTGACATACACATCACGTGCGTTCACAATATCACAATTACGACATTAATCACATCACGTTTAAAGCACATTACTCTTCCAATATCTACCACCATTATGCAACATCATCATAATCATCATGCGGGATCATCATGTAACACCACCACCACCATGTAACATCATCATATAACACCAATCCGGCCCATAGGTTCGAGAGCATGAACCTTCGCTCTGATACCAAGTGTAATGACTCAAAAACACACACATGGACAACACGGTAAAAGACGGAAATTTTTTTTTGACTTACTTCACATATAACATGACGACATGTCATTACCAAGGATACAACTAACACTATGAACAACTTGATACAGGATGGCCATAAATCCAACATGGAAACGTTCACACCTATCAAGGACAATTTACTTTTCTCTTGTGAAAGGACATGGCAAAATACCAACCACATTAAATAGTTATAGCTGAAGACATCCCACCGTGAAAATCTTCTTAAGATTCTTGATTTACTAGAGACACCTTACAATTCTTAGCTTACGTTACTATAAGGTTCATGATATGTTTCATACCATTCTTCTTATAGGATTAAGTTTCTTTTCTTTTATATAACTTGAGGACTATCCTAGGATCACCTATAATATGAACATTCCTTGATTAATTTGTTTACAAAACTAGGAGGTAAGCAATTCCACAAGGCTATCTATCTAAACCCCCTCTACTGAAACTTGTTTCATACCCACATGCATAAGGAGGCAAGTGTAAGATCAAAAGGAGAGGAGTATCGTTAAGGTTCGAACCTAATCATCTTTGATCAAGAATTAAAAATTTATCATAGCTTAGACAAGGACTACAAGGTACCATGGTAATGGTTAGAGAGAGAAGATAATTTATTTTATTATGATCTATTTAGTTATTAACCGGTCTTTTAATGAGTCTTAAGAGTTTCAATTGAATTTTGGTAAAAGCTTCATTTAGAAATCATCTTGATTTAAGTTTGTCGGGGGATACACAGGGGTTCCCAACATGGTAGCATTATAATTAATGTGTTTTTATTCAAACTCCTGTACTAAATAAGATCTACCGATATCCCCAAAAGCCAACAGTGATATTACTTTTAAAATTAATTAATGTTTCCCAACAAGAGGACAATGTTTAATCCATAGCTTAAGGTTAGCACTGGTAGGTTTTTTTTTTACATCGTTAGATAAACACTTTCTTTCCAATTAAAGACCCTTAATTTTATCAACCAAATACAACTTCATTATTATCTTCTTTATTTATTCATCTATGTATTCCTCTTCTTTTATCTTTGATTATCTTTAGAAAAAGGGGGTTTCAACCCACTAAAATATGCCTAGAATAACATTGATACTAGTACCATGGAGGGTTACTAAACCAATAAGCATTATGACCGAAAGAAGAAGAATTATCGTTATTTAACAAGAACGCAAAACCACGGTTATAACATTTTCATTCAACATGGCACATGAACCCAAGGAGTCAAGAGATTGGATTTCACTTGGGTCAAGAACAAGAAGGTTGCAAAATAAGCCAAGCCATGCTACAAAATTTCCATGACTGTAATTGATATCACCAAAAGAATACTCATAACAAGGTCAAGATTGAATATTATTTCTCACAAAGGTAATTTACCGTTAACCTACGAAAGGACAAGACAACATCATCATGAAATTTCAGATAACCCAAGACAAGAGGTCTTCTAAACTCCTTTGCAAGCACTATTACAAAATTTACTTCACATTGGACATTTTTACAAGGAACTTCATAAATTGCAATGATGAAACCTTTACAACTCTTTCCTTTAATCTACTCGCATAATCCATCTCGCAAAAATACTAGCTAGAATCAGTTCACGAGAACTAAGCATGTTAAGGCTACTCATTGCAACGATAAGCTAACATTTAACAATATTAAGAAAGGAAAGTTCTAATTCAAAAATGGATTAAAAAACAACCCACAACTCCAAAATATTCGCATGAGAAAGAAATCTAAACCATCCGTGAGGAGAAAGTCAAAATACCAAGTAAGAACAACATCACATAAATCAAGCCAAGACCTTATGGGTTAGGAACAAGAAGGTCAAGAGTGTTGATATCTCCTTCATGTAATCCTATGGATTACGTGATTGGAATCCAAAACTTACTCCATCCAACTAAAGGGGTCCAAGAGAAGACAAAACATACTAATTATGATCGTAGGAGTGAAGCAAAATGATGTTATCCAAATCTCCCGGTGGGGATTCATAGTAATATGGGTTCGACACCCTTAAAAGAACACAAATATAGTTTCAGTTTTAACCAAGGAGTTTACCACTACCTCATAGGATTTCTTAAACGTAGTACTAGTTAACCAAGACAAATCCACTTTTCCAAAAGCGTACAAAAAGAGACACGAAAGGGCCATTATTCTACCAAAAAACCTTATCCTAATCATCAACTTCTCTACATAATATAAGGGAAGGCTAAACCCAAAGGTCGTTAATAATTTTTATATATTTCCGACAATGCCAATAAGTATTTTAAAATAAAAATAAAAATTGACTTCCTTATGAGGCCACGAAAAGGACTTTTAGTAACCAAGTTCGAAGAATAAGATATTCGAGTTAAAAACAAAGGGATTCGATACATGGTGGGTAATACACCAACGATGCCCCAGGACTCAAAAGACCTTACCACGAGTACAAGCACAAAAATAAGAACCAACGAACAAATCCATCGGGAAGGTTACACGGTGTAGTCGGACACTAGAAGTTCTATGAGTTCCTTGCCAATGGTATAGAAGATGGGAATTTTACCCGATCCATATGGGCTTATCAAGGAAAAGTCTAGCAAAATCAAGCAGATGAAGATAATAGCCACCTATTATATAATCATTGTAATCAGCTGTCATCTAACAGGAAACGAGTTCACGAGTCCAATACCATGGATTCACCTACAACTTTTGTTTCAGTCCAGCTAGTAGTAGCTTGCTTGTGGCCCTTAATAAAAATTGTAGAGATTTCATTCAATTAAACTTACAATGTTTCCCCCTTACTTTAATCAAACAAGGGTTTGAACCGGAAAGTAAGTATAGTGATTCTCTCAACACGTAGAGGCCAAAATTAGAAGTCGGGTTATTCATCCTCTGAAGCTGGGTACAAAAGTCGATCAGTATAGTTACGAACAAAACCCTAATGCCATTTTCTAATTAAACAAAAAAGTAAGGAAAGCCCACGAGGCTTAAACAAGTTTTAGAACACAACGCCACTATTAATGTACCTTTTCACCAAAAATAGGGAGCCCTAAACAGGAAATACGTATTTATCAAGTAAAAAAATAGAGATATGAAGGTTTATATAGTAAGCCTTCAATTACAAAATACCATCACATAATTCTTTTAAAAGAGAGTCATATAAGCAAACGAAACTCTAAAATGTTTCCTTCCCTACGAACTAGACTGCATCACACAATATTGCAGTAGCCCATTTAGACAAATATGAAATAGAGTAAGCTATAAGAGAGGGAAAAGAACATTCCAAGCAAAACTAGCGAAATTGGAATGAGATTTTAAAAGAACGGCCAACACATTCAGGCAGCGATATAAACAACCACGAAAACATTTATTCTAGGCGCCACTCAAGAGGAAAGAAAATTCATTTCAAGATACTGAAAGAAGGTAGAAAACTATTACAAGGAGTAAAGTTAACATGCCTGATTATAATTCTTTCTTCCAAGCTCTTGTTGCCCTCTCCCATAAGGCAGCTTGAAGGCATCATGCTTTTCAACATCTGAGAACCAGGGGCTGTATGGCTGTGGGAAGCATTGTTTTCTCTATGGTCTAGAATCCTCGATGTAGTCTTCGGATGACTTGGAGAAGGATCGGAGATCTCGGGTTTTGATCCATCACTGTGAAGATGAACCACCTCTAGCTTACCAAACCCGGGTGATGTGGTAAGTCATATGCCTGTTGAGGATGCATGCATTTCTTTTTGCAAATGTTGCTTTTTGCTCGTGATATAGTTGTCTTAGCCTTGACACCTCCTTTTTCAATGCTTCACAAAGTGTGCATCCTTTAAAAAAACTTGTCTTGTGCAAGAGCAGCATTCTTTGCTTTAAAGAACCTTTATTATCAACAATTATGATGCACATTTACAAAACAATTTATGGCCCAAGATTTAACAATGTCGGAAATATTTTCTTGAACAACCTCGTCTTGTATGGACACGAGAGAGACTAGTAAGAGATCTTGAAGGCTTTGAAGAGGCTGCATATTCCGTCTTACATTAGGAATTTTGCTAGCTTCCAACATGGTTGCCTCATCAACGCCAGAAACACGGACCCAAAACTCGAAATAGTCATTTGTATGAACTAGGTTGCCACACGAAGTCCATCCCCACTTAGACAAAGACTCAAATTTGTAAAATATCGAATCATTTTCATATAAATCACATAACTTGGGCCGTAAATGTTCGTGGACTTTGAATGTTGTAACTGGGTGAGATTCCATGTTTATATCCCAGAGCTTGAGAGTCATATAATCACGACATAGGATATATTGGCCATCCTTTCCAAACTTAATATCAGAGATCGAAGCAATTATCTCTGTAAAAAAAATGATCTTGAGCCAGGTGCTTCCTGCTCCTCAAAATAATTTTGCATGGTTGTCACACAAAGCTGATTACCGCATGTCAATCAGGCGCACCGTACCCTTGGAGCTACTGTATGCTAACATATTGCAGAGATCCGGTTCAGCCTTGGTAGAAAAATCCACAGAAATAGAGCTTTTTGAAGATGAGCCGTAGCCAAAGGTGGATCCAGAGCCACAGCCAGGAGAGTACACAGATCCATGTCTATGAGATTCTCTCCCATGAGTTACATCGTAAAACAAGTAAGGTCTCAATAGAGAATCTCTGTAATAAATTTCATCGGGTCTCCTGGTAACACTCACACTGTCACTTAATCGATTTTGATAAAAATATCTTGTAGGAGAATCTCGAATTTGAGGATGCAGAGATACAGAACAGAAACAACAAAGTTGTACAACCTGCTTGGTGGAGGCACTCAAAAGACTTCGACCAAACTGTAACCTATCTCGCCCTTTGGCTAACTCCTGTTACGGTACATTTTTTTGTGGATATTCGGCAAGAATACACCTCGCAACATCCAAGAAAATGGAGGAACACGCCTACCTCACTCGCGGATAGCTGTGCGCGGCCAGCAAAGGGAAACAGAGCACCTTTCTCCCCCAAACGCATCCGGAAACAACAAAAATAACCATGTCCAGGATCTGCGCACCAGCATAAGGCGTGAGGAGGTTTCATGCGGCCGGGGGAAGACAAAAGGACATGCACCATGGAGGAAACAGAAGGAAACGCCTCATACACGCACTTCTTCAACCGGGTTTGAAGCTCCATCTAACCATCACATCAACAGGACTACGCCCATGCATTGAATGAAAGGATCAAAACAAGATCTAGGTGAAGAAAAGCGCGTCCACCGACTCTGTCTCCCATGCACGCAAGAGACGAGAAAAGACGCGCGTGGTCAAAGTCTGCGGGCGGGTGGTTGGGAGGAGGCCAAGGTGCAGAAACAAGTCCTCGATGCACGGTTACACTTCTGATCCACGTATCTACTTGATCCCTCACTTTGTTTGGCCTTTACTGCAACTCTACGTATTGGACATCGTTCTTCATTTTCAGTTGTGAATAACTTTGAATATTTTATTCTAAAAACTGAAAAAATGTAAAAGTTAATCATTTACTTCTTATTTGAGAACTTGGATAGGACATGTATTTTTGAAATTTTTGTTCACAATTCTTTCATGTTGAACATTAAATCTTTGTTGAGATGTTTTAGTCCCATTTCTTTTATTCTTAAATCTTGCATTCCATCATTATTACATCTTTAGTATGCATCTTTGGAAAATATAAAATGTCAATTTTACATGGCGAATCCTGTCGAAATTTTATCGGTTTCCTTCTTTTGTTACATTTGATTGTAATACATGTATTTTCTTGATTGAGTTCTGGAATGTATCACTTCTTTCTTCTTACTTGTATTTGCACATTTAGATAAACCTGGTTTAGAAAATATTAGGATTTTGGCCTCTCTTTTATTCTATAGTTTTCTCTTCCTTCTCTCTTAATGAGTGAATAATGTATGCTTTCTTTATAGAATAGTGTTTTTATCGATTGTGACTTTCATCGTCATGTAATTTATACCTTGTGTTTTTAAAGAGATCCACTGCATGATTTTTGATAGTATATAAATATGGATCAACCATGAGCTCAATATTGTGATTTCTTTTTCGTTTTGTAGGTAGAGTGACATTTGCTAAGGAGAAAAGATGAAGATGGAGCAAGGCTAGAAATGCATTAACCAAAACAAAAGAACCCCAAGGCGATGATGGGTTCTTTCATACCCCCTTTATTTTATTTTTCATTCATATGTACCTCTTACTTCGGTAGATGTAATTTACTTTGACTTACATCCCACGGCTTGTGTGTGAACATTTGAAATACCTTATGAATAAAACATTTAATTACAAACCGAGTTGTGTATTTCTTTCTACATTTTAGATTTTTATATGGATTGTATGATGAATTAAACAACATAATAATATAATTGAATGTCTTAATCATGAAGGAAAGAACCTTAAAAGTTCTGTAAAGTTTAGCATGAACTCGACTATTGCAATCTATAATTATGAATGTTGTTCCAAAACTTAACACTTCATCTATTCTGCACTTTCATGTGTTCATCAAGATAAAACATTTATCCTTCAGGGGCTTTGTGTTCTCTGCTGAAAATAATCATGAAATTACAGACTATGGGATCATTACATTTTGTAACATGACACACATAGCTATGATTTCTGTAATCATTAATTAATCCAACATAAACACTATTGAGTGAAAGAAAATCCCCTACATAGGTTCACTTCACCAATGTCATCCATCGTAATGATGTTTTGAGTTACCCATTTTTGCATGAGTGTAAAAATTTTCAACAACTCCTTTTAGCCATGTAACCACTTTTAAGACCTTGTTACGCAATTTTTTCACCCATGGGCAAAAAAATTTTTAATAGTTCCTTCGCATCTAACAAATCCTTTTTGACATATGTCATACTTGGGTTTTTTTCCTCTTTCAAAGCTGTGTAATATAAATATCCTTTTATTAAAGTTAATCTTTCATCTGCATCTTCCAAAGACTAAAACTCTTCTCATTGAATTTATTAACCTTTGACTTTCCATTATCTACCATATCTCTCTCTCTCAAGATAAAAATTTCCCTTTGATACAACACTTTTAAAAAAACTCACTGATACCAGGTTATTAGGACATAATGGATAAAATATACAAAACAATCCCACATAGAATCACACAATAGTAGAAACGAAAATTCAAAAATATATTACAGATCTTAAATAATAGTACATAAAATAAAATGACACAATATAAAGACAATATTTAATGTCGTTCACCCGATTTGGGTTATGTCCACTAAGAATAACTTGCTCATATTTTATTACGAGTCCACCTCTTTCTCTCAATAAAACACCCAAATCTATTTGGAGCAATGCTAAACAACTCTCCTAAATTTACACTCAAACTCACACACATCTACAATGATGTCTACCCTATAAAAAAAAGACATGAATAGGAAATTTATTAAGCAATTTTAAAATACATGGATCTGAAAACCATGGGCCAAAATACCACCCCTTAAACCTATAGGTCAAAATTCCCCCATATGATAAAAGCACGTTTCTGGTGAGAAAATTCAAGAGATTGTACAATACTTTTAGTGTACAGATCTTCAAAACTTACAGATGAAAATATTATCCACAACTTAACAATCTCAAACTTTGATACTATTTTTCCTCTGAGAAAGCTTCTAAACCCTTCACTGTCATTTGTGAAGACCAACAAGAGTTCAATACAACTTCAATTTCTCTATTGTGACAACATTGGTTATGATGTATGTAGGTTTACAACTAGTATGAATCTTCTCCAACTTCAAATTCTCTTCCTCCTAATTTTCCCTAATGAAATGATAACTTAAGTGTATATACTTCATCCTAGAGCATAAAAATAGTTCTTAGCTAGGTTTATAACACTCTCGACTATCGCTATGGATCTTCCCTTCCTCTTGTTTATGCACGAAATCCTCAAGCATTTGTTGAAACAAAATAATTTCTTCTCTTTCCTCTACAGAGCAACATAATCGAGTTTAAGAACCTAGTTAACAATATTAACCCATGCTATGATTAGGAATTAGTACCTTGGGTTTCAAAAAAACATAATAAAATATTCAAGGAATATGTATAATGATGGAGAAGAATATAACTCATAATATCCTAAAATAAGAATAATAAAATATATATCTCCTGGAATTTAAGTAATAGATTGGATTCAATAGTCAATTTCACCAAGTTTTTACACCTAATTAAATCTATGTAATTGATAGTATCCACAAAAATAAATAATATACGAGGGTTTATAATTGGGGATTATTTTGATCAAATTAATTCACTGCTAAAAAATTATAACCATAATAATGTATATATATTTTTTTATGATTGATAAAATAATAAATGATATTCCAAATAGTTAATGGGAAAAAGAATTATTTGTTGATATTAGACTAGTTATTATCTAGATGTACTATAGATAGGTGGAAAAGTAAAATAAGATATTTTCAATGTTTATATTAAGTAGCTAAATACTTCTTTCTAGAAAGAAGAATTTGATCAAATTCTATTTTTAGGAAGTAAAATCCTAATGAAAAATTTCAACTCTAATTTTAGGAACATGAATCTTAACTATACTTCACTAATTATGTGTATATTTCTTTACGGAGATCAAAGTAGACCATAATGCATTTGCATGTAATATATTCATCTTGAGTTAAATAAATATTGATATTCCCTCAACAATGAGCTTAGGATTTACCACATAAACTTTTTCTTATCTTTTGCATGTTTGGTATTTTGTATATTTCTTTAATTTCTACCTATGTGAATTGTTGTTTTATTATTCAAAGCTTGTTTCTTTTACATTGCTCTAAATTTCTTGGTTTCTGAGAGGATGTAAATTTAGACTCTTAACCTGGTTTTATATCTTCTTGCTACCTTTGTCGAGTTAGCATTTACAAATTCATCGGTGATTCACTTTCCTATAAATGACCATTTTCTATTTACGTATCTTTCTCACATAACCATTGGATGACATGTAATCACTGAATATAATGTGAAACCCTTGAAATATAAATAATCATTTATCAAACCATTACAAAACTAAAGGGCAAATAGTGTGTTGTAGTAAGGTTGGACAAACCTTAGTAGTTATTCCCATTTCCTCAACCAATCATAGTGTTGCACTACATTCCTTCGTATGGCATGAAGCTTCATGTAGTTATCATAGGTACTTGTGTAAGTTTGAGAACAATCTCAAAAAATCAATAGGTTTTACCTCATGTATTATTTTAAAAGATAATGGGATAATTATATATTAAAAATGTAACTACCATAGTATTATTCTTATTAGGTGTGCCTCAACTACATGTCCTAATCATTGATTCCTTAAAACAATTGAGAAATTTTAGGAGTGAGTTTCATCTTGCTAAGATATGGCTCTATGACCTTGGCATACTTGGAAATGGAGGAATACGAGACTCTTTAATACATAATTGAGTATTTCACACATATTGTAGTGACTTATCTATTTGGCATGTAATTTATTTGGGTATATCTATATAACCCTTGAGTTCTTTGGGCATGATTATTCTGATAAAATCTTATAATATTTCCAGTGGGCTATAGTGTGACATCCACTTACTTATATAAAATTCCATAGGTGAAATATTGTAATAAATCCAATTGTATGAAGATGAAATGACCCAATTAAAATATTCAAACCGAAAATAGAATTGGTGAAATAAAAGCGAGAAGGATCATATATCTCAACCAATATTGAACAACATATCCTAATTTTCTATATGATACTATACATAGAGATGTAAATTGAAACCAAATTTTGTGGATTGAAGTAAAAACGTAATCTTATTTGTTTTTAAATATAGGAAATTCAAAGATGAGCTAGAGATATATACTGAGTCAAATTTAAATGTGATCATATTTTTTCTTAACAAGAGAGGATTGTCAAAAATGGAATTTTAAAAGGAAAAGTTCCCAAACATTAGTGTCTAAAATAGGGAGGAAAATATCAATAAATTCAATCTTTTATTGGCTTGAATTATCCAAGGGTGTAATTTTACACCGTTCGACTAACGTAAAATACCCCAATCAAGACACGACCTCCAAATTCAACCTTAAAACACATTATGTTAGTATATGTATTACAATTGTAAACTATAATGACGATCGTTTTTAAAATTAATATCTTAACATTTTCTATGATATTCAATCAATAGTTTGAAAACACGTAGATATGTTCATAACATGTTTTTATTCCACTCCTATGAGTGGGCCACATAATAATTTTTACCGTGTTTGAACAATAGTTGTTCCAAGTACTCCATTAATAAGGATTACTTAAAAAATTCACTCCTTTTTTAAATGTTAAGAAGAAATCATCTCTCTTTATTTATGATCTATATTAATTATAGTAGTGATTTTTTCATATAATATTATCAGCTATCTTTTGATAATGATTTTTAGATAAAATGGATGATTATAAGATAACTTCATTACACATATTTCATTTTCAACCAAATGTAGTGTCATGGGCTGCGTAAGCAATCTAGTAATAACGTTAAATTAGTAAATGCAATGTATGTGTTTGCCACATCCACATGTTGTTATTAAATTTAGATCTAGAAAGTCCTATTAGAACTTCTACAATATACAAAGGAGCCAAAAAATTTTATTTTGTAACAAATATCAACCATTACTCGATTATATAATGAAGTCTTTATTAAGAGGAACATGAATATTGAAATCATACCTATCTTCACAAGATTTTTAATTTAGTCTCTAGAGATTTAATTCACATACATAACTTCGCTAGATAAAATCCATAGGCATCTTAATCATTTGAATCTTTAGTGAAAATAAGAGCTACTTAAAAGAGATATTAAAAGTGATGTTTTCCGGTAATATTGCACTTTGTTAACTTAAAATAGGGGATGTTAGAGAAAATAATTATTATATTCTATTTAGTGTGTACTTATGTACTGTACAAATAGAGAAACAAAAATCATTTTTATCATGGATGGTTGAAAGCTACGAGTTTAGGAGCTCTTGCGGAAGACAACTCTCTCGAGGTTTTGCAAAAACAAATCGGCATGACACCCACGACACTTGTTGAGAACAACCCATATATAACATTTTGTGACAAAGTTCAATAAGGTGACTCATTAAAACATGAATATCACGCCTTGATATTTAGATTCTCTTGTTTTTTCCTACCCTTCTTGTCCTTAACAATTGGATCTATAAGCATTGGATCCGTCTTGGTTTAAAAGTTAGATCTCATCCCTATGCCAAGCAAACTTTTTTTTTTTTTTTTTTATAGCTGATAAGGATATCATTGTTGATAATCTATGGGTTTACCAACAAATGTACCTTGTTATAAAACCCTAGTTACACTCATTCAACCAAATCACTAAATCTTTCTCTTGTAAACCAATATTAGTTAGAATAACTGTAATTTTGGGACTGCACTTGTCACGATCACCATAGGAAATTCCTTGGAAAATATTCTTAATATCAATCCCAAACCTCATATTTTATACATATAAACTATGCCAAAATTCTTCTCGAGCTTGACACCTAAAAAAACTACCTACTTTGAGTGATCTTAAATTTTAAGACAGAACTTAGACTAGAGCAAATAGTATGATGGTTTCCCTTCAAATACGAAATAATATTTTCTTTAGGGCATACTACTAGATTGTGGGATGGAAAACACAAAAATAAAAATTGAACAATGGTGGAAAAAATTCCTCCATGAAAATTTGTTCTTTGATTCTAAGGAAAATCCAGTTGAACACTAATTAAGAATAAGTGGCGAATCGGTTCCAAAATCTCCTTTAAAAGAAATTTGATATTATGAATACAAGGAGATGTCTATTGGTGAAACTCGGGCCGAGGATTAAAAATATGAACCTAAAGCGTATGAAGTGGAAAAGGAGAATGTACCTCCTCACTCTCCTTGAATAAAAGCACATATCACTCGATGAAGATTTTTAAGTTGTTCTTCATATAGAGGAAGTTTAGATGGGTGGAAAACCATTCATAAAAAAAAAAAAAATCTATTCACAAAAACACCTCTTCCACCACCTAAAGTCATTGTCTCTCTCTTGTAATGCCCAGCTGGGCATCGTATTTTTTTGCTCTACTGCCCCCTCCCAACCACCTGACCAACGGGTTGAATGACCACCGTGTTTTCCTTTCTATCCATGCGTGAGGGAGACAGGAGTGGGTGGAGCCTCATTTTTTCTTCACCATAGATCTCATGCTGATCCTCCTTGATGTGTGCGAGTGGAGTGCGGGTCTCCAAAATCACTGCTGTACGGGTAGAATTTGGGGCGCGAGAACTAAACTCCTCACAGGAGTGCCGTGAGGAGGCATTTGGCCATATCCGGCGAGCTACGAGGTCGAGGAGAAACGTGCCTCGGAAAATCGGTGGCCTCCGGGGAGAGAAGTGCGACAAGTGCTTTGCGAGGGCAATCCCGGGAGCCGTGGTGTTGATCTGGTGTTACGGTTGCACGCGACCACGATCGTGTTCGGTTGTACAAAATCTTGCAGTTGTGCAGAAAAATGAGATAAAGTTTTAGTTGAGTTGTCTTTCCTTTTCATTTTTGGAGTCGGCTTACATGTCCGGTGGTGAGTTTATCATGGAAGAAGCTCGATCACAATGTCAGATGTAGGATCTGGCGTTTCCATTATCCATCCGTATTATCTCACCAGGATGGATGTATCTTGCAGAAGCCAGGGTATGTTAGAATTCAAAAAAAACAGTAATAATGGCAGCATATGCATCTGCAATCTAGGGCTGTTCTTCATGCGCATGAAGCGTGAACTGTTCAGATATTAGTGGAAATGTCTCTGGAACTTCTCATATCCTTCTGTTGAAAAATTTGGGCATTTTATCGGGCTTATCGAATGCTCCCGCCACTGGTATGTGGACTACAATGGCGATTGTTGGGCTTTGGTTGATGTTAACTTTTCCATTGATGTGATTCGGGCCGACCTCAGGCTTCTTGTTTCGCGTTAGGGTTTCGTTGACCACATGGGACACTCGATATTCCCTGCGCCATTGGGTTTGATATGGTGGTTATAGATGAAGCTACAAGCTAGGGAAGTAGGCGTGTTCCTCCACGTTCAGTGGGTGCTGTATGGTGTGTTCTTGTTGGGGGATCCACAGCAACTGCCTGCAGCAGTAAATAGCCAGTGAACGGGCTTGTTACAGTTGGTGGAAGCCTATGTGAGCATTTCCAGCGAGCAGGTTGTCCAACTATGTTGTTTTCTGTGCTATACCAATGTATCCTCTGAGTCGGGACTCTCCTTCAAGACATTCCTGTCAGAATCGACCTTGTGACAGTGAGAGAGTTACCAGGAGACCTGATGAAAATTATTACAGAGATTCTCTGTTGAGACCTTACTTGCTGTTCGATGTAACTCATGGAAGAGTATCCCATGGAGGCGGATCTGTTTCAGATCAGAATATTCATGAAACACAATTTGCTTTGCAATCATTTGAGTTGCTTCAACGAGTCACCAAGTTGGCAGGCATAAAGGTCTCTGTTGGTTTGTCGCACCTTGACTTCGGCTGAAATGTTTTGCTTTGCCTGCAACACACTTGATATTTTGTGGCAGCTTCTTCACGGTGAAAATACATTTGGTTTGCTTTCTCGGGAGGTCATGGGTTTTGACAGCAATTGAGTATCATAAATATCTGATCACTCCTGGAGAATATTTTTGTCCGGTTGGTAGGCGCGTGTTTACCCTAATGAGGGTAATGCTGAGCCCAATGTACACATCCTTCTGCAAGCCTTGCCTAACTTATGTCTTTAGTACTACTAGGGCCCCCCTTATGGCGGGTATTTGGTTGCGTCAGATTCGAAGGCGGTCTGCGAGAGGCAAATCTGGTATTGGCTAATCTTATAGGCCGTGTGACGATTCATTGCTTGCACCACAAGCGGCTGCACTTGGCAGAGGCCTCTTCGAGAGAGTATAGCTCATGGTAATGGTTACCAGTATGGTTCATCCCCTGTTGTATGTAATAGATGTGGCACCCAGTTTGTTCACCGACAAGGACAAGAGCATGGCCGTTAACAGAGTCTGGACCTTTAGCAGGCTGAGGAAGAGAAGCTGCGCTGGTTGGGTTGCTGTTGCAGGCCCCGTCCATCTTGTGATCAACTGCTGGATGCGTTAAAATAGGCAAGATAGACTAACCATATACATAATATGCTAGTATCTAATAAACCTCTTGAAATGAAACTTTTTCTTTCTAGAAATTGGTTTAAATCTGTGATTTTGTGGATTTGCGTTCAGTACATGGTTAACATTTGTTACTTCTGGATTTGCCTCTGTTGGTTGTTCTTGTTGACGTGATCAACCCATTTATATATATAAAACAAACAAAGGTTCTCAGTGTATGCTTTGATTGATCATATGAAATATATATATATATATATATATATATATATATATATATATATAATTTAAAGTTACTTCCTTCTGCAAAAATGTCGTTGTTTCTTTTGTGAACCTGGGTATGTAATCGCCCCTAGAACGTTGTAGCGTTGACTAGTATTGGTTTCCTGTTATGTTGTTGCCCTAGAGGAAAACATACAGTTAAATTATTATTATTTTTTTATGATAAGCGTGATTATGCACTTCGTGTATTGTGCAAATTATTAGGGCTTTTGAAAATTAGAAGTTTATATATATGCTTGTTAAGAAGGAAGTTTTGGGCGAAAATATGTCACGAGTTGATAGAAGGGCATAAATTATTGATAGAACCCCATTTTGATTCTACTCTTTCGATGAGTAAAATTTGATAAAATTAATGACCTTTATGGTGTTAAGATATGGTATGTTGATGATTCCTTGTGTGATCGATTTAATCATGTATAGACATAATGCCTTGATGGAGTAAGGTAATACCTTTCACGGTTCGTGAAAGTTAAGGTTTTCATCAACTGCTTAAGGTAACATGAAGTTCCTTAATTTAGTCAAACTTGTTTTGTACTTCCTTCTTGATGAGTGACCTTTCATTGCAAATTTAGAATGATTGTGATGGAAGGTCATGAATATATTTTGTTGTCAAAAGGGAAAAGAAGTTATGGAATAGTTTGTTTATGTGTCGAACGTAATAATTGTAATTACATCGTTATAGAAGTTCGTTATTGGAGGATATCTATCTTGATGGTATATTATGTGTTTAATCTCTGCATAGGTTACCATAAACTTAGTGATGAGATGTAAATTAAGGAGAGTTGAGAGACCTTTTCCTTTGTATACATCGTTTATGATATTAGGAAGTGAGTTGATGTCGGAAAATTTCAACCAAGTCTAGATTCATGGCTATGTTCCTCTAGAACGGGAGGATTATAAATCTAAGGTATTATGAAAATTGCAAGGATGTGTTTAGAATGCTAGATTGCCTACTCAACTTGGGTATTAATGAGGCTTGTCACTATTCCGGCCCTGGTCATGTTCAGTAGGTAGGCTGTTAGGCAATGCCTATTCCGGACATTCTTACCGTCCTTTCCACTTATCCTTATTAGCTATGAAGTCACTTATTACCTAGGATATAATGGTTGTGGGTTTGAATATAAGATTTTCATCCTTTAAACCTTTTTGATTACATGATGGAACTTTGTTTTTACCCTCGTTGTTCGTTTATAGCCTATTAGGCCTATGTCCCTACGGAACGATTCCAAAACTATATTCTTTTTGGCAGCTAAGATCGGGCCTGGTTTTTATCTTTTGACTTCACCTTGAGAATGTGGATTGATGGGTTACACTTTAGATTTCAATCACGTAATCTACGGGATTACATGATTGAAATCCTAATACTCTCAACTCTTGTGTCTAATCATTTAAATTTCATAGTCTTGCGTTTTTGGTTGTCAAACTTTTGTAGTTTTAGAGGTATTTGCATAACTAAAACTTATGGTTTTCTTCTTAATTGATATGTTGAAAATTATATCTTGTTTCAAAAGGTTGTTGGAGATTAGTACTTTGATCCATTTCCTGAAATAGAATGTTTCCTTTCATGGTATTGTTAGCTAGTAGCTTATTGTTGCTATGTATAGTCTTATCTTGCTCGAGTTCTTCTTGAAGCCCGACTCGGGTTATTAATTGTTGCAGATGGCTTACGTGGTTAGATGATGGAAAGACTTGTAGATTATTGCATCAATCTTGGTTAT
The DNA here is from genome assembly GCA_018340775.1 of Taxus wallichiana var. yunnanensis. Classification (NCBI taxonomy): domain Eukaryota; kingdom Viridiplantae; phylum Streptophyta; class Pinopsida; order Cupressales; family Taxaceae; genus Taxus; species Taxus wallichiana. The sequence continues at coordinate 587,897,601 of CM031236.1, forward strand.
GATGTTCCTTTGTACGAATGTGTATTATGTTATAAAATTTGGAAAGAGCCTTTGGACATTTTAGAAGAAGGGTCAGTGCCTAGTAAATGTATTGTAGAGTATTGTTGTTGTAACTGTTGAAACTTTGGCTTGTTTGGTTATCATGTGAAAGATGAAATTTGATTACCGCTTGGTTATGGGATATTCTAGTGAATTTTAACCCTTAGTATAGTAGCGGGCGTGTCCCATGTTATTACTCTCTTGCTCCTAGTCATGGTTCCATAGAGATGGTATGTCCCTTTGATTTGTGCATCATGTTGGAATGAATTGATATAACCTTGTTTTGTTTCCATAAATGCAGTCTTGTTAAACTTTGCTCTTGAGTTAAAATGTTGAGTTGTAAATCCTCCTAAGGCTTAGTAGCAATGAGTTTGTAAGCACTATAAAGTGAAATTTGGATAATCTACGATAAAAGTTAAACTAAAATTTATATATATGAATATATTAATGTAGATGTGATCTACTTGATAACCTTTGAGACTGGAACAATCAGAGAGAAACTATCTTTTGTAACGAAAATATGATAACTTATTATTATTATTTTTATTCGAGCCAAGCTAATAAACATTATCCTTTTATGGTGAAATCTTAAATGACCTCATGGTGAAATCAATGGTTAGATTTTAGAAGATGATAGGATTTAATAAGTAGGAGGGAAATTGATTATTTAAACCTTAAATCTCTCTCTATCGTTTGAAATGTTCTCCTTTGTCAAACTTAATGAAGTAAAGTCTAGATGGAACATTTAACCAATCTTGATAAACTCTTAACCTCAATAAAAGGCGATAGTAAACAATGTGACCACAAGCTAAATTACATTTGTCTGTTACATTAACCCTTGCCTTGATTCATGGTGATATTTCTTAAGCAAGGTCAAAATTTAATCCTTAAACAAGAAGGCTATTGTTATGAACCTAAGCGGTACTTTCCACTCAATCGGAGCTTATGCCTTCACTGTGTGATAGAGGTGTGGAACATGTGTTAGTGACTTGAGTAAGTTTAATTAACCTTGTAAGAAATGGAAAATGTTCTAAAATCAAATGAATAAAAAGATTTGGACATAAAATTGATGATCCCGAGTTTAGAAAGCTTGGCCTTAAGCTATTTAGTCAACCGTTGAAAAGAAAGAAGTTCTCCCTTGTGAAAAGAATTGTGTGAATCATTACATGAAATTTTATAAGAACGTAAGTTAAGAATTAAGAGACACTTTAGTAAACAAGAAAATTTAACAAGAAATTCCTCATGGGATGCCCTAGCTATTAGTGTGTTTGTGGTTGGACTCCATGTTGTCTTGTCAAAAGAAGAAGTACATTGTCCTTGATAGGTGTGAACGTTTCCGTGCTGACCTTGTGGTCTCCCATATCAAGTGGTTCACGGTGTTGGTTGTAACCTTGGTGACGACATGTTGTGTCGTGTTATGTGTCAAAGAAAGTTTAGTCAAAAAAAAAAGTATCCTGTATTTCATTGTGTTGTCCTTGTATTTTGGTGTGTTACACTTGGTATCGAGTGTAGGTTCATGCTCTCGAACCTATGGGCCGGATTGGTGTTATATGATGAGGTTACATGGTGGTGGTGGTGTTACATGATGATACTGCATGATGATGATGATGTTGCATGATGGTGGTAGATATTGGAAGAGTAATGTGCTTTAAACGTGATGTGATTATTGTCGTAATTGTGATATTGTGAACGCACATTATGGGTATGTCACCTTGTGCGTGTTTGTGATCATGTTGATATGTTTGGGGATGGGAGTATTCTCTCTCCTTCTTGTGGATTCTATGAAGAGTTCACGTGTGAATTACTGTTTGTGGCGTGTGAAAAGAATTATAATGTGGATGACATAGTGTTGGAACATTGTGACATATTGTGATATGTAAGTGTATCAATGTGTTGTATGACTAGATTGATGTTAAAAGAAATGAGTTGTATCATGATGTTTTTATCTTCTTTTGATGAGATGTGTGCATCACCTTGTTATGTAGCAATGGATGTTATGTTGTGATGTATTATGTTCATCGTATGTATGACTGTGTAAATAGGTAATGCTTCATGTTGTGATTTTGGGTCATATGGTGAGTGTATGAACCTATTGTATGGTGATTGTGCTTTGGGTGCGAGAATGTGGTAAAGTGATGTATTACGCCACTGTGGATGTATGATTGTGATCTACCTGTATGGTACCATATGCATAGACGTTATGGTACATGAGGATGCGTTATGGTATGTTAGTGTGTTGTTGTATGTTATGTTGTGAACCTTACACTAACCGATCTGAGGAAATCGGTAGAAGTGTATGTTGAGAGTGAGGAATGATGTACCATGGGTTCGATATAACTCGAGCTAAAACTTCGGTTTAGTAGATAACATGTGATTCTTTCCTCTCTCCCTATGTGGTTGTATGTATGCTGACCTTGGTGTATCTATGACTATGTTTAGCCTTGTCGAAGGGTAGCGGGATGATTCGGATGGAGGTGATGACGGTTGTATTATTGATATGTATTTTACAGTGAGGCTCGATGTTAGAAATCTTAGCAACTCATTGAGTACCCCTTTGGTGGCCGAGATAAGGCCACCACGGTTATCGTAATGTGACATTATTATAAGTTGATTTTATTTGTAAATTGAGCTTTTACTTTATTTTGCGAGGACCCGTGACTTTTCTTGATTCTGATGCTTTACAATTTTGGGCATTTCCTTGGTTTGTGGCACTAACATGGGGATTTTGATACTAACTTGTGCTATTTGGCCATTTATTTTAGCTTGAATTGGGGTCTTCTTTTAAATTTGGAATTTTACCGCCTTGCCCAAGGCTTGTACTTTGCCACTTGGCACTTTGATGGATTTTTGTCTTTGGTTCTAATGTCGTGATGTGTGGAATAGGGTCATGGGATGCACCATGGATTGGTTGGACCTATGGACCCGCTTCGTTGTATGTATGGGAGTACGCCCCCGAGGGGGTACATATAACTAGCGGGTTGTTGAACCACGCGTTCTTATGTCACTTGGGTTAGGAGTGTTCGAACTCTATGTGTCTTGGACCATAGGGACAACCGGCCTCCTTGAGGGAGGCATAAGAGTTTGAGGAGGCATAAGAGTTTGAGGAGGCTTATGATATTTGTGTGTATAAGAGACTTGATAAGAGTTTGAGGAGGCTTATGATATTTGATATGTTGATGTTTTAGGATATATGTTGAGTTATTGTGATGTTTGGTAGTGGTCTTTTGATGTATGTGTTACTCATGTCAGATGGATAGGTGTTGTGATGTTGTGGTTATGTCATTGATTCCCTTGTGGACACTATGTACCTGTAGCATGGTTTGGTGTTATGTGAGTCTTTCATTGATGCAAATTGAAGAAATGTACGGTGGATTGTAGTACTCTTTTGTTTGAGTATTTGGTATATCGAGTCATTGATGTGTGACATGTACTATGTGTGACTATGCCTAATCCATTCCGTATTTGAGTAACCCTTTTTGTGGTGTAATACAATCTTGAAGTATATACTTGTGTGCTTGTGAATCTGTAGGGTCTTGTGAACTTTGATAGGGTGTTGTGTTAGCGAGTTCATGTTGGGCACCCACATAAAGAATAAACCAAAACTCTTGATGATGAAATTTTAAAAGCAATTAAACTAAGAATAATGCTAATGGAAAGAGACTAATGAAATGATGAACAAGAAAGAACTGCCAATCTTCACAGAACATTGAAAGTTAAAAATTCTACCAAATGTTCCTAAGGCTACCCTGTGGCCATACTTTAATCAACTAAATTTTTTTTAAAACCATAGAGTGTACTTTCTCCTATGCCTGTTCTTGGTCGCGAACCTTTTCTCTTCCGTTGTGTTATGTCGCATCGAGGACGATGCTTTCTTAAGGGGAGGAGAATGTAATGCCCAGCTGGGCATCGTATTTTTTTGCTCTACCTACCCCCTCCCAACCACCTGACCTACGGGTTGAAATGACCGCCATGTTTTCTGTTGTCCTTGCGTGAGGGAGACGGGAGTGGGTGGAGACGCATTTTTCTTCACCATGATCTCGTTCTGATCCTCCTTCAATGCATACAGGTGGGCGTGGGTCTCGAAAAATCACACTGTACAGGCAGAATCCGTGGGCCGTGAGGAAGCATTTGACTGTATCCAGCAGCTACAGGGTCGAGGAGGAAACGTGCCTCAGAAAATCAGTGGCCTCCAGGGAGAGAAAGTGCGACAGCTGCTGCAGGGCGATCCCAGGGAGCCGTGGTGTTGATCCTGGTGTTCTGGTTGCACGCGACCAGTCGTGTTCAGTTGTGCAAAATCTTGCAGCTGAGCAGAAAAATGAGATAAAGTTTTAGTTGAGTTGTCTTTCCTTTTCATTTTGGGGAGTCGCTTATGTCCAGGTGGTGAGTTTATCATGGAAGAAGCTCGATCACAATCAGTGTAGGATACAAGCGTTTCCATTATCCATCCGTATTATCTCACCAGGATGGATGTATCTTGCGAAGCTTGAGTATGTTAGAATTAAAAAAAAATAAATAATGGCAGCATATGCATCTGCAATCTAGGGTTGTTCTTCATGCGCGACAGATGCGTGAACTATTGAGATATTAGTGGAAATGTCTCTGGAACTTCTCATATCCTTCTGTTGAAAAATTTGGGCATTTTATCGGGCTTATCGAATGCTCCCCTTTGGTATGTGGACTTCTGATAGGCGATTGTTGGGCTTTGGTTGATGTTAACTTTTCCATTGATGTGATTCGGGCCGACCTCAGGTTTCTTGTTTCGCGTTAGGGTTTCGTTGACCACATGGGACACTCGATATTCCCTGCGCCATTGGGTTTGATATGGTGGTTATAGATGAAGCTACAAGCTAGGGAAGTAGGCGTGTTCCTCCACGTTCAGTGGGTGCTGTATGGTGTGTTCTTGTTGGGGATCCCACGACACTTGCTGCTGCGATAAATAGCCCGATGAAACGGGCTTGTTACTGATTGGTGGAAGCCTATGTGAGCATTTCAGGCGGTTTGTCCAACTATGTTGTTTTACGTGCTATACCAATGTATCCTCTGAGTCGGGACTCTCCTTGAAGCGTTCTGTCGAGAATCGAGCTTGTGACGGTGAGAGAGTTACCGGGAGACATGAAAATTATTACTGAAGATTCTTTGTTGAGACCTTACTTAACTGTTCGTTGTAACTCATGGAAGAGTATCCCATGGAGGCGGATCTTTTGAATCGGAATATTCATGAAACACAATTTGCTTTGCAATCATTTGAGTTGCTTGACGAGTCACCAAGTTAGCGAGGCATAAAGGTCTCTGTTGGTTTTGTCGCACCTTGCAAGCTTGGTTGAAATGTTTTCTTGCCTGAAAAACACACTTGATATTTTGTGGCGAGTTTCTTCACGGTGAAAATACATTTGGTTTGCTTTCTCGGGAGGTCATGGGTTTTGACAACGAGTATCATAAATATACAATCACTCCTGGAGAATATTTCTGTCTAGTTGGTGGCGGCGTGTTTACCCTAATGAGGCTGTGCTGAAACCAATGTACACATCCTTCTTATGACCTTGCCTAACTTATGTCTTTGAGTACTACTAGGGCTGCCCTTATGATGGGTATTTGGTTCTTGATACTGATTCGAAGGCGGTCACGAGGCAAATCCGGTATTGGCTAATGCTATAGGCCGTGTGACATTCATTGCTTGCACCACAAGAGCGGCTTTGCGCTTGCGAGGGCCTCTTTGAGAGAGTATAGCTCATGGTAATGGTTACAGTATGGTTCATCCTGTTGTATGTAATAGATGTGGCACCCGGTTTGTTCACCCGCAAGGACAAGAGCATGGCCGTTAATAGAGTCTGGACCTTTAGCGGTGAGGAAGAGAAGGCTACTTGTTTGGTTGGAGTTCTTTGTTGCGAGGCCTCGTCCATCTTGTGATCGATTGCTTGGATGCATTAAAAGGGAAAGATAGACTAACCATATACATAATATGCTAGTATCTAATAACCTCTTGAAATGAAACTTTATCTTTCTAGAAATTGGTTTAAATACGTGATTTTGTGGATTTGCGTTCGATACATGGTTACTTGATTTGTTACTTACTGGTTTTGCCTCTGTTGGTTGTTCTTTTTGACGTGATCAACCCATTTATATATATAAAACAAACAAAGGTTCTCAATGTATGCTTTGATTGATCATATGAAATATATATATATATATATATATATATAATTTTAAAGTTACTTCTTTACTACAAAAATGTCAACTGTTTCTTTTGTGAACTTTGGGTATGTAATCGCCCCTAGAACATTGTAGCGTTGACTAGTATTGGTTTCTGTTATGTTGTCGCCCTAGAGGAAAACATACGAGATAAATTATTATTATTTTTTTATGATAAGCGTGATTATGCACTTCGTCTATTGTGCAAATTATTAAGGCTTTTGAAAATTAGAAGTTTCTATATATATGCTTGTTAAGAAGGAAGTTTTGGGCGAAAATATGTCTGAGTTGATAGAAGGGCATAAATTATTGATAGAACCCCATTTTGATTCTACTCTTTCGATGAGTAAAATTTGATAAAATTAATGACCTTTATGGTGTTAAGATATGGTATGTTGATGATTCCTTGTGTGATCGATTTAATCATGTATAGACATAATGCCTTGATGGAGTAAGGTAATACCTTTCACGGTTTGTGAAAGTTAAGGTTTTCATCAAGCTTGCTTAAGGTAACATGAAGTTCCTTAATTTAGTCAAACTTGTTTTGTACTTCCTTCTTGATGAGTGACCTTTCATTGCAAATTTAGAATGATTGTGATGGAAGGTCATGAATATATTTTGTTGTCAAAAAGGAAAAGAAGTTATGGAATAGTTTGTTTTTGTGTCGAGCGTAATAATTGTAATTACATCGTTATAGAAGTTCGTTATTGTAGGATATCTATCTTGATGGTATATTATGTGTTTAATCTCTGCATAGGTTACCATAAACTTAGTGATGAGATGTAAATTAAGGAGAGTTGAGAGACCTTTTCCTTTGTATACATCGTTTATGATATTAGGAAGTGAGTTGATGTCGGAAAATTTCAACCAAGTCTATATTCATGGCTATGTGCCTCTAAAACGGGAGGATTATAAATCTAAAGTATTATGAAAATTGAAAGGATGTGTTTAGAATGCTAGATTGCCTACTCAACTTGAGTATTAATGAGGCTTGTCGCTATTGTGACCACTGGTTATGTTCGGTAGGTAGGTTGTTAGGCAATGCCTATTAGGACATTCTTACCGTCCTTTCCACTTATCCTTATTAGCTATGAAGTCACTTATTACCTAGGATATAATGGTTGTGGGTTTGAATATAAGGTTTTCATCCTTTAAACCTTTTTGATTACATGATGGAACTTTGTTTTTACCCTCGTTGTTCGTTTATAGCCTATTAGGCCTATGTCCCTGCGGAGCGATTCCAAAACTATATTCTTTTTGGCATTTAAGATCGGACTTGGTTTTTATCTTTTGACTTCACCTTGAGAATGTGGATTGATGGGTTACACTTTAGATTTCAATCACGTAATCTACGGGATTACATGATTGAAATCCTAATACTCTCAACTCTTGTGTCTAATCATTTAAATTTCATAGTCTTGCGTTTTTGGTTGTCGAAACTTTTGTAGTTTTAGAGGTATTTGCATAACTAAAACTTATGGTTTTCTTCTTAATTGATATGTTGAAAATTATATCTTGATTCAAAAAGTTGTTGGAGATTAGTACTTTGATCCATTTCTGAAATAGAATGTTTCCTTTCATGGTATTGTTAGCTAGTAGCTTATTGTTGCTTTATGTATAGTCTTATCTTGCTCGGTTTTGCGAATTGACTCAAGTTATTAATTGTTGCGAGATGCCTTACGTGGTTAGATGATGAAAAGTCTTGTAGATTATTGCATCAATCTTGGTTATGATGTTCCTTTGTACGAATGTGTATTATGTTATAAAATTTGGAAAGGGCGTTTGGACATTTTAGAAGAAGAGGGTCGATTACTAGTAAATGTATTGTAGAGTATTGTTGTTGTAATGTTGAAACTTTGGCTTGTTTGGTTATCATGTGAAAGATGAAATTTGATTATCGCTTGGTTATGGAATATTCTAGTGAACTTTAACCCTTAGTATAGTAGCGGGCGTGTCCCATGTTGTTACTCTCTTGCTCCTAGTCATGATTCCATAGAGATGGTATGTTCCTTTGATTTGTGCATCATGTTGGAATGAATTAATATAACCTTGTTTTGGTTCCATGAAATGATCTTATTAAACTTTGCTCTTGAGTTAAAATGTTGAGTTGTAAATCCTCCTAAGAGCTTAGTAGCGATGAGTTTGTAAGCACTATAAAGTGAAATTTGGATAATCCCGATAAAAGTTAAACTAAAATTTATATATAGGAATATATTATGTAGATGTGATCTACTTGATAACCTTTGAGACATGGAACAATCAAGAAACTATCTTATGTAATGAAATATGATAACTTATTATTATTATTTTTTATTCGAGCCAAACTAATAAACATTATC